>CM049571.1:1734551-2247051 GCA_027123335.1 Amphiprion clarkii | reverse complement strand
GTCTCTCTTCTATTGTTAATTGTCTTTTCCTCTCCATTTTATAGCAACACACTACTTTCTGCAGTACTTCCTGTTCTAATAATGCTCTGGAGGGTTCCACGATGTGTTCCAACACTACTTTATGCAGACAGAGGGGGTGGAAGGAATCTAGAAAAGTTGGGACAACTGTAGGATTCAGTAGCACCAACTTTCAAGGCTTCATCAACCTCCTTTGCTGCAGAACAGCTTTAAATTGTTAATCTATTTCTGTTCCCTGAAAAAGGCCCTTTTGTACAGTTCTTAAATGTACATTATTTTTCAGTTTTAGGTAACCTAACCTTTTTTTAACCTCCGGCAGTTCACCACTTACTTTTGGACCATTTAAAGCTATTCATTGGACTTGAACTACTTGAATTTCAATTGTAAAAAACTGGAAAAACTGGGGTGTTCTAAAGCTTTTGACTGGTAGTGTATATATATATATATATATATATATATATATATATATATATATATATATATATATATTCTTCCTTTCAAATAATGCCAAATATCTATAAAATTAAATTTTTTTCTGAATTAAATACAGTAAAACTGCATCATTTTAGAGTCAGATGTTGCAAAAGAGCAAATTGCTATCAGTAGAAATTCAGAGTTTTTGATGTGAACATTATTTATAGTTTTGACCATTTATTCAAGCTATATTTTTGGTAGGAAGAGTTCAGACATCCCAACAACATTAAAGACAACAGTCCCAGAGTGCACTGCTGTAAGAACCAGCCAGTCAGAAAGCTCCAGAGCCTGTCACCTGATAGAAGTAAAGCTGGAAACTGGACTGTGGAGGTTGTTGGTGTTTCCTGAGGTGAAAGAGGAAGGAAACAGATCAGCACTGCTGAGTCTGTTCACAACAGGCAGAGCAACCGTGAAAAAAAACTCAGTTTTGAACTGTAATGTCCTGAACAATTTTCAGTTAAATTGCAGATAATAGCTAGCAAAATCACAGAAAACTGAATTAATCTACATTAACTGTAAAAAAAAGTAAAAAATAGAAGCACATATACACACATCACAGCTGTAAAAGAAAAAAAGTCCACATCAGAAATCTGCAGTTTTTTAAATTTTATTTATTTACACACACACACACACACACACACACACACACACACACACACACACACACACACACATATATAGGCTTTGTAATTAATTAATCGCAATTAATTGCAGTTTGTCAAATAGCAATATTTGACACAATAAGTGAAGTTTTTCAATTCAAATAAAATTGTGGTTGACAGTTGAATCAATGAATAGACATATACGTGTTTATAATTTAAAATTTATTTTAAAAAAGGAAAATGGGACATATTGAAAAAAGTGATTTTGATGACTTAAAGCCTGAATTTAGTTGTTTTTTTTCCACTGTATGGCACATAAAATCAACATAAGTAGTTCAAGGAGCTTCAGAAAGTTGAAAATCCAGAGATTCATTCTGTTTTCATCTTTTCTGGGTCTGATAAATGGTGGAATTTTGATGGTTCTTTTTATATGAATATTAATTTTTATTTATGTAATTTTTTCATGAACAAAAAGTTAATAATTAAGTTACTAAAAGAGATATTTTTGTTGTTTAGGTTATTCCTCCTCCAAGGAGGCAGAGCCTCAACAGAGTAAAAACTTAAACCACAAAAATGTTTCATTTCTATTTATCTGCATTTTTCATCCGTCTGCTACATTCACAGATTACTGCAAATCTAAGTGCAATTATAGCGATTTTATTCAACATTTTAAGACTTTCTGTAAACTCAAGTACTGTCTAGAAAAGTGGTCTATTATGGGATGGCTACACCGTTAGCCGTTAGCATGACTCGTAGCTAACGTTAGCTCTGGTGCTAACAGCAACATGTTTTACATTGAGGTGATTCTGTCGGCTTGAAGTGACGCAGTGATCAGAAAACTCTTTGTTGTACAATTTGCACACAACCAGGATTTTATCCAAGCTGCCATCAGGAAGATTTTTAAAAGGAAACTTTCTGCCCAACAAGCTCCATCTGGTCTTCCTTCACTGTTCACCAGAGCCTGACTTCACTCAGTGCTTCCTGTGCTTCTTCTTCATGGCTACAAACAGACTTTAGGTTCATTACCGCCACCTACTGGGCTGGAGTGTTCATCAGAGTTACTGGTGTGCCAGAAATGAGGGAACTGAGGAGGGTGCAATTAATTGCGTTGTTATTTTTAATGCGTTATTTGAGCTGTAATTAATGAATCAAAATTAACGCGTTAAAGTCCCAGCCCTATTTAAAACACATTACAAATTTGATATATTGAAACATATAAAACATATATTGTTTCATTTAACAATCTATAATAAATTTGAATGAATATATCCTCCTCCTTTGGTCGCTGAAGTTTAACACAACTCAAACGGGGAAATCGTGCATTCGTTAGTATTTCTTTAACTTTCTGTTTCTTCTGCAATTTGTAAAAAAAAAAAAATCTTGAGATTACACTATTTTACAGTTTAATCTTTTATAGCTCTCTCAAATTAGTTTTCAAGTATAGTAACAGTATTAATTATAGAAATTAATATTTTTCCAGTAGACTTGTACAGGTTTGACGTATTCATCCACCACTTTTTCAGCGCTCTGTTGCCTGTTTCCATTCTCTGCAGCAGCTCTGGCTGGAGGACTGCTGCTGGTGTTTGGTTTTGGTCAGTTTGTTGTGTTCTTTAATCCATATATACCATATCATTTACTATGTGATAATTAGATTTTTTTTAATATAATTTATCCTAGCTACTTTAGAATCTCTCCAAATTCACGAGTAGCACCTGGTTGGGAGTCTGCTTCAGGGTTTGTTCAGGGTGCACTGACCAGAACAAAGCAGCTGGTGGAGCTCTGCTCCAACTCAAACTGGAGCCACATCTGCTTCAGCGTACAAGTAACAAACTATTTGTTCACTGCAAAGTAATCTTTATTCAACCACAGTTGAGAATTTCAGACTGCATATAAATCCTGTGTGTGTCTTTACACTCATTTAAGTATACATGAAATCCATAAATAAGCAAAGAAATAGACAATAAAGATGTTAATCAATAGAAAATGTAAAGTAAAAAAGGAATGCTCATTTAAAACTTGGATTTAGAGTATATAAAAGTGAAGTGCATTTATTTTAAAATACCACACCCTCCCACAGCACACACTCTTCACACTTCAGATGCTACATGAGTGTCAGGCTACTAAATTACTGACTCACCTGCTATATCTAGAAATAGCAATATTTTGCATGTATCCCTTGCCTGTTTACATATGACAGTGTTGCACAAGGTGCCAGCATTTGCACATCAAATATATTTTTAACTATTTTTATCTTATTTTATTTCTATTTTCTTTCTCCCTCAGGTCGACGCTGCAGGAGAAAACTTCCTCCTTCTCTCTTCTCTGCAGACGGCTGGTCCCTCAGAGGGGTAAGAAGCGACTATGAACACATTTCTGTCATTCACTGCATCACAGCTGCTGTGATGGGACTCCATTATAAGAGGATACACAATGAGCCGCTGCTCTTATTTAAAAAAAAACCCTGATGTGGAAAACAACAATGTGCATCTGAACTTATGAACTGTGTGTTAAATTCTCTTTAATGTTCCTTACCGATGTGGCTGACTCAGAATCATGCTTACTAACCCAGAGATGCTGGTGACGAGGACACAATAGATTTCTTTCAAACATGTAACAAATAAGAAGAAGGAAACTAAGGAGTATCCAGTGAAATGATAAGAAAACATGTACACCAAATACTCAATTCAGTTTATTTGAAAAACTTAATATGTTGAAAAGGCTGTACAGTGGCGTAGTGGTTAGCGCTTTCGCCTTGCAGCGAGAAGATCCCTGGTTCACGTCCCAGCTCGGACCTGGGATCTTTCTGCATGGAGTTTGCATGTTCTCCCTGTGCATGCGTGGGTTTTCTCCGGGTACTCCGGCTTCCTCCCACAGTCCAAAAACATGCTGAGGTTAATTGATTATTCTAAATTGTCCGTAGGTGTGAATGTGAGAGTGATTGTGTGTCCCTATATGTAGCCCTGCGACAGACTGGCGACCTGTCTAGGGTGTCCCCTGCCTTCGCCCAAGTCAGCTGGGATAGGCTCCACCCCCCCCACGACCCTAGTGAGGATTAAGCGGTGTATAGATAATGGATGGAATATGTTGAAAAATATAACAGGTCTGAAAAGGAGTAGAAAGAAGTAGGCTATACACTGAAATGGATAATTTCCAAAGCCAGACTTAGGAATGCTAGTGACTAGATAGATATCACTGATGAATCAAGGAATGCTAGTCATTAGCCTAGGGATCCTAGCTCTTTATATACAGTCTATAGCTAGCATGAAGCTCAGAGGGTTAGAACACTGATTGGGTTTTACAGTATATGATGCACATTAACATAAAGATAGTTGGCATTTAAAGGAATTTTCTGTCATGTGTTTGAGTGCAGCAGCGTTTTCTGACAACAACAAATCGATCACATCTCAAACACTATTGTTGGACGTTTTGTTTACTTGGCATGACTCTTGTAAATCGGAGTTATTTGTGTCGGTGTTTGTACCGCCGGTGTCGCCGTGTCTCCTGTAGCTCCTAATTATAGACGGCGTGTTTCCCCTGACAACCGTCACGTCCTGTTTGTCCAATGGGAACTGAGTGGACACACACATTGTGAAGGGTTCCTGTTCCTGAGGGTCTGTAGATCCACTCAGGGAGGTGGTGAAGCTCAGGAGGCTCAGGCTGAGGCTGAGGAGGTGAAGAACAAGCTGGAGGAACAAGCTGCAAGAGAAGGAGGAGAGCAAAGTGTGAAAATTCAAGGAGAAAGAAGGAGGTGGAAGCAATGTGACTGTGAAGAGGAAGAAAGGAGATGTTGGCTGGCATGTGAGGAGGAGACTTTGGGGTGAAAGTTTCCTGGAGGAACAGGAGAAGAAGAAAGAAGAGGATCAGCAGAGAGAGTTCACCAAAGCTTGTGTCTGAGGAGCAGAGCTGGTCCTCATGATGGGCTGCTGTCTGTTTGTTTACTATCGGGTGAGTTTGATTCCCAACGTATCCCAGCATGCATTTCGCCAATGAACAGATTCACATTTGATTCAGTTTAAACGTAAACCGACATTACCTCCGTCATGCTCCAGGCTTGAGGTGTGAACGAAGTTAAAGAAAATGTAAAATGCAAAATATACTTAAACTATCAAAATCTTAATAGGAGAAACACTTCTGATCCACAAACGTGTCTTCAGTTTTTGGACCTTTTCTTTGGTCTTTGATTTTGGGGAGATGTTGGATGAGTGGAACATTTAAAAGTAGTGGTGTGTGAAACTGCCAGATTTGGTATCAATCCAATACCGAGCAAATACAGGACCAGTATCGCTGATGCAATACTTTTTCAGAAGTTGGTAGGTTTAGAACAAAGGTTAGGTGCTGTATATGGTCGTCCACATCTGGAATGAAGATGGGGTTGTAAACACTCACACGGTCTAAGAATCAGACTAATTCCTGGGTAGGTTTTCTGTGGGTCAAGGAAGAATCTGGGGTGCCGATGAAATCCCAATGTGAGGGAAAACCTCCTTAAACACTGTTCATTTTTGACAGTTTGGTCAATACTTCTGTCACTGAAATACAAAATGCTCTTTAAAGATGCGTTTTTACATTACATTTTTTGCACAGAGTTACTTTTGTAATGATGAATACAAAAGAAATGTCCCCCATGGTCATTGTCCACTCACCTCTATTTCAAAGCGCTCCCTGCAGCTTTCTAAAATAAAAACAGATTTTTATCCAACTGAAAGGAAACAGAAATTAGCCTGAAGAACTGAAGAAGAGTAGAAGCTGTTGGTGTCAGACCTGGAAGGGAGTAACTACAACTAATGACTCTGCAGCTCTGATGAACATCCTAGAGATGGCGTTTCATCTCTCCAAAATCAGCTAAAAGAAAAAACTAAAAGGAAACGCTCAGCCCTCCATAATGCAAGTAAAAGCTGCAACGAGGAAAAGTTTTTTGGATATCTCTCCTGATAGGACTCCTGCAGCTTCAACACATGCTTCACAGATGTCAGTAAATCCAGAGCAGATGAATATGGAGGTGATTTAGCAAAATGTCTGTTCCAAGCTGCTAATATCTGTGTTTTCTGCAGGGCAGACTGGAGGCAAATAATTCATAAAACAAAACATTTTTAAAAATCTGTTTTTATTTTTGAAAGCTGCATGGAGGTTATGCTTATTCCCCAGAATCTGTAAAACAGAAGTCCAGAGTGACACAGACAGCAGGCTGAAATACACCACAACTATCCTTTAAATATGAAACAAGACATTGGATGGAGTTGGTTCATAGAAAATTTCTGAAGGGTACCAATAAATTTGGACATATCTGTATATTACATACTTCACCAGTTAGTAAAGGCAGATAACATAAAATAAATCTTATCGGATATTATTTGTATTTTAACAAAACAGGGAAAATCTGTACAGTTTAAAAATGATTTACCATTTTAAAAAAACTCTTCATAAACATTTTATTTCAAACTATGGCTTATGGTCATGCACATTTTCAAAAAAAAAACTTTTAATGTGTAATATTATTATTATTATTATTATTATTATTATTATTATTATTATTATTATTATTATTATTATTATTATTATTATTATTATTATTATTATTACAGTTTTGGCCTGTTTACTTACAGTTAACATGTAAATGTGATTTGGGGATAATCTGTAAAACTGCAGTGACTCATTAAAAAATTACAGTTAAAACCTGTTTCAAAAAAAAAATCTTCCACTTTTTACAGTGCATGTTCATCATATGTTCAGTAGTTGAATACTGTAATGTTGGAAGATTTTAAAAATTGTGAAAATAATTGCAATATCTGTAAAATAATTAACATAACAGCATCAGTAATTAGATACAGTCACATAATAGCAGTTAACCTCTACTCTGAAAAGATACCTCACAACAGATACGTGTTTCGGCCCGTTTACAGGAAATAAGCAACCTGACATGGTGTGGAGACCCTCTCTGGTTGCCATAGCAGCAGTGAGCTAAAGGTAAAGTCTGCCAGGTTATATAACGTCCAGCCAACAACAAAGTCTCCACACAATAGTGAACAAACAGCAGGCTTCCTGCTATTGTTGTACTCTGCTGCACTGATCCCAACATCCTCCTGCTCCTCTGTTTATTCTCCTCCTCTGTTCTGCTGTCCCCCATTCCTCCCCCATTCCTCCCCATTCCTCCCCCATTCCTCCCCCATTCATCCCCCATTCCTCCCCATTCCTCCCCCATTCCTCCCCCATTCATCCCCCATTCCTCCTCCTCTCCTCCCCCATTCACTCCCATTCCTCCCCATTCCTCCTCCTCTCCTCCCCCTCTCCTCTCCCTCTCCTCCCCCATTCCTCCTCCTCTCCTCCACCTCTCCTCCCCCATTCCTCCCCTCTCCTCCTCCTCTCCTCCACCTCTCCTCCCCCTCTCCTCCTCCTCTCCTCCCCATTCCTCCCCCATTCCTCCTCCTCCTCTCCTCCCCCATTCCTCCCCATTCCTCCTCCTCTCCTCCCCCATTCCTCCCCCTCTCCTCCCCTCTCCTCTCTCTCTCCTCCTCTCCTCCTCCTCTCCTCCTCCTCCTCTCCTCCCCCATTCCTCCCCCTCTCCTCCTCCTCTCCTCCCCCATTCCTCCTCCTCTCCTCCTCCTCTCCTCCCCCTTCCTCCCCCTCTCCTCCCCATTCCTCCTCCTCTCCTCCTCCTTCCTCCCCATTCCTCCTCCTCCTCTCCTCCCCCATTCCTCCTCCTCTCCTCCTCCTCTCCTCCCCATTCCTCCCCCTCTCCTCCTCCTCTCCTCCCCCATTCCTCCTCCTCTCCTCCTCCTCTCCTCCCCCTTCCTCCCCCTCTCCTCCTCCTCTCTCCTCCTCCTTCTTCCTCTCTCCTCCTCCTCCTCTCCTCCCCCATTCCTCCTCCTTCCTCCTCCTCCTCTCCTCCCCCATTCCTCCCCATTCCTCCTCCTCTCCTCCCCATTCCTCCCCCATTCCTCCTCCTCCTCCTCCTCCCCATTCCTCCTCCTCTCCTCCCCATTCCTCCTCCTCCTCCTCCTCCTCTCCTCCCCCTTCCTCCCCCTCTCCTCCTCCTCTCCTCCCCATTCCTCCCCCATTCCTCCTCCTCCTCTCCTCCCCCATTCCTCCTCCTCTCCTCCTCCTCTCCTCCCCCATTCTCCCCCATTCCTCCTCCTCCTCCTCCTCCCCCATTCCTCCTCCTTCCTCCTCCTCTCCTCCTCCTCTCCTCCCCCATTCCTCCCCATTCCTCCTCCTCTCCTCCTCCTCTCCTCCCCATTCCTCCTCCTCCTCTCCTCCTCCTCTCCTCCTCCTCTCCTCCCCCATTCCTCCTCCTTTCCTCCTCCTCTCCTCCCCCTTCCTCCCCCTCTCCTCCTCCTCTCCTCTCCTCTCCTCCTCCTCATTCCTCCTCCTCCTCTCCTCCTCCTTTCCTCCTCCTCTCCTCCCCCATTCCTCCTCCTTTCCTCCTCCTCTCCTCCCCCGTTCCTCCCCCTCTCCTCCCCATCTACTCTCCTCTCCTTCTTTCCTGGGTCATTCCATCTCAAATCATTGAGTTTTTAACAGCTCTGTTAAAAGTCTCTGATTGGTCTGAAACTTTTATGGCAGATGATCTAGATATTTATAAAGATATCTGTGTGGCTTCATTTATCAAAAACTTTCTGAGATCATTTTAAAAAAGGAAAATTGCTCACTAACCCTCATTTCAGCATGTTTTTTGCACATTTAAATTTGGGGCTAACTGGATGACAATATATTAGAAACTGTTAAAGATAAAAGTCTAATGCAGTGATAACTACACAAATACAGTCACTGTGAAAGACTGAATTACCATTTATAAAAATTCTATTTTTTTATGTGGACGTTAGTTCTAGTTTTAGCCTTTTTCTACCAGCTGCAGTCAGGCTTTTCCTTTTACAGTAAGTCACTTTAATATTTGAACTTATGAGCTATGTGCTGTGCATATGTTTTTGACTTTTATAATTGTTCTAACTTTTAAAAATAATAATAATAATAATAATAATAATAATAATAATAATAATAATAATAATAATAATAATAATAATAATAATAATAAATTTATTTATAGAGTGCTTTCAGTCAAAGTGCTGTACATAGAGATAGAAACAATACAAACATCAAGAGTCCACAAACATATACAAACATACTGAAACACTATAAAGGTCATCAGTAACACAAACTATTTAAGACTCATATGTAGCAGTAAACCAGTGGGTCTTCAGCTTAGCTTTACATCCATCAGTGGAAGATGCCGGCCTGATTTCAGCAGGTAGACTGTTCCAAAATGTTGATGCACAGAAAGAAAAAGCCCGTTCCCCAGCCGTCTTTCTATCCCAACCTTTAGGACACTCAGAAGCCCAGTCCCCTGGGAACGTAGAACACCAGTGGGGACATACGGATTCATTTACGGTTTTCTACGTTAGCAGCAGCACCTTAAGATCTGCTCTAACCTGAACAGGTAGTCAGTGCAGAGAGGCCAGTGATCTGCTCATATCTACTCGAGCTGCTGGTTCTGGACCATCTGCAGACCACCAAGGCTCCTCTTTGGCAAACCTGATAAAAGGACATTACAGTAATCTAACTGTAACAAAACAAAAGCATGAATTAGCGCCTCAGCATCCTGAAACGACAGAATCGTTTCTGCTCTCTATACTATGTGTATGGTCATACTGATGACTATTAGTGTTCTGCTGGGTTGTCTGTGTGTTAACATGCTGCTGTTCCAAGTCATTTCCTCTAAAGGATGAATAGAATATTCTATTCTATCAGTTGTTTGTTGAGCTCAAAGATGGAACTTACATGACAGCTTTACTTTTTTCAAATATTTCAACTCACCAAGAGACCCACCACATCACATCTGATCTACTTGTCCAATGCAGCAGATTCTGAATGACTGACATGATGAGAAATCAGTGAAATGTTCAGACTTTTGTCTTTTCTAATTTCTGAGATATTGTGTGAAAAAATGTGCCAAAAGTGGGTCGATGGGCAATTGAATGAAAATGTATCTGAATAAGTATTTCATGTATCGAATTTCCCTGAAGCCATTTTTAATATCCATAGTTTGTGGTAAAAACAAGTTTCAAGCAAATCAGAGAGGATGAAGCAGCAGGACACGAATCATTTGAGATTAAATAACAGTTCCTCGTCTTCATCTCCTCCTTACATCTCTCCTCTTTTTCTCCTTTTTTCACCTCCTCCTCCTCTTTTCCTCTCCTTCTTGCATCCCTCATAAGGCAGCACAATAAATCATTTCAGCACCGACATCACAGCAGGGTAGCTTAACATCTTTATGCTGTTTAATACAACAAGACAACTTCTACAGTTCTCATTTTTCATCACTGTTCTTGGATGCACCGCCATAGTCGGTTACATGGAAATATTTTGGCAACAGAGAGGATGATGTTGACCAATGATAGGCCTGTCAGCAGTCTAACACACGACACCAGTCCAGTAAACCATTTAAACCAGCACCACAGAGCTCTGGATGACCTTTGCATTGCCAGATCTGAATGTCATCCACAGTAATAAACTATTTTGGATGCCTTTTCCATTGTTACACCATTATTAATTTTTTTTATTTTCTGTGCTGTTGCACCCCCACCAAAATCACCCCAGTCAGTCTAGAAGGATTCATTCTAAATATGTGTCGCAGGGAAATTAAAGATGCTAACTTTAATTTTTACCAATATTATGAATTTCTCCTCCTCTTCCTCCTCTTCGATCTCCTCTCCTCGTCTACTTCCCTGTTGACTTCCTTCCCTGGGTTCCTTTCACCTCTTCCTTCTAGTCTTGCTTCCTCTTCTTTGCCCTCCTCTTTTCTCATCAGGTGTTTGTGTGATTTCTTCCTGTTTTTATTGTCATGGCGGCATACAGGAGCTGTTTTGTTTGTTCTCTGCACCTGTGAAGCTTTGCGCCAGATAAACAGTGGTTGCTATAGTTACCACAAAGGATACCTGCCCTGAACAGAATTAGTGACGACTGACTGACATGTTCTTGTCTGAGTCACCTTTGATTATTGTTTTTTGCGCTCAGCAGCAAGTGTCATTTTGTTAGGTTACGACTTTTGCCCTCAGTTTTGCCTCTCAGGACACCTACAGGTTGCTGTCAGACCACAGTTTGAACCCTGAGAGGTTACTGAAACTACTGGAACCTCCTCTTTAGATCAATAAAGGCATGATAAACACACTTTGATCTCCTGAACTGACTACTTTGAGGCACTAGATTTCTGTTTGCAATTTTAAAGATGTCAACGTGAGCTTTTTTGAACATTTGAAATATTTTTTTTGTTTTGTTTTTCTGTTTTTTTGACACCAGCAGTCAAATGATAGGAATGACCACTGAGCTGCAGGACTGGGGTCCATTACAATGAGCCAAACATTCACATTATATTTCTAGATATGTTTAATTTGATGTAATCCTCTGAACCCCAAAACTGCCACGGAATTTTTAGTTTTATTTATTTGACCTTTACCAGATAAAAATGTTTGAGAACCAGTTCTCATTTGCAAGCATGACACAGCCAAGAGGCGCCAGCAGGAAGAAGTACACCTGTAAACTACCGACACAAGTAGACATAGAAACATAACATGGAACTACAGTAAACAGGTCAATGAGTAAGAAGCATGGAAGCATATACATGCAGAGTCCACCAATCTACTCTGCATCACCCTCACTATACTTGATATGTTCATCTACACTGTTTGAATTTTACTACCAGCTATATATGTAGTATATTTAATGCCAGAGCCGTACATCATAACAGTAAACTATGAATCAGTTTCAATGTTAGCTTCTACTTTGTACCCCTCTCTACCCCTCTACCTCTAACCCTCTACCTCTAACCCTCTACCTCTCTACCTCTCTATCCTTCTACCTCTAACCCTCTACCTCTATCCCTCTACCTCTAACCCTCTAACCCTCTACCTCTAACCCTCTACCTCTCTACCTCTCTATCCTTCTACCTCTATCCCTCTACCTCTATCCCTCTACCTCTATCCCTCTACCTCTATTCCTCTACCTCTATCCCTCTACCTCTGACCCTCTACCTCTAACCCTCTAACCCTCTACCTCTCTACCTCTCTATCCCTCTACCTCTATCCCTCTACCTCTCTATCCCTCTACCTCTATCCCTCTACCTCTAACCCTCTAACCCTCTACCTCTACCCCTCTACCTCTATCCCTCTACCTCTAACCCTCTACCTCTCTACCTCTCTATCCTTCTACCTCTAACCCTCTACCGCTATCCCTCTACCTCTATCCCTCTACCTCTATCCCTCTACCTCTATTCCTCTACCTCTATCCCTCTACCTCTGACCCTCTACCTCTAACCCTCTACCTCTAACCCTCTACCTCTCTACCTCTCTATCCCTCTACCTCTATCCCTCTACCTCTATCCCTCTATCTCTACCTCTCTATCTCTTCTGTCTTTCTCAACCCGCCCGGCCAGCAGCAGATGGGTCCCCCCACATAAAGAGCCGGGTTCTGCTCGAGGGTTTTTTTTCCCTGTTAAAAGGGTGTTTTCCTGCCAGTGTCTCCTTAGGGCTGCTCTGGGGGTTCAGGCATATGGGTTCTGTAAAGCGTCTTGAGACAATTTGACTGTAATTGGTGCTATATAAGTAAAATTGAATTGAATTGAATGAGGGAAAAACAAAATGTGCATGAGGTGTAGAAAGTGTGAGTGTATATGTATGTATGCATGTAAGTAATGTCTGAAGAGATCAGCAGGAGCGACAGTCAACTGCAATCTGTTGGAGTTTAAGCTTGAAGGTGGTGAGTGGAGTCAAAGTTGCATATTTGAGGGTGTTTTGTAAGGTGTTCCAGTCGTTAGCTGCTGCAAAGCGAAAGGAATTACGGCCAAAAATAGCAGAAATATTGGGGATGATGAGCTTGATGTAGTCACTAGACTTAGTGCGTTATGAATTATGGGTGAGTTGAAGAAGAGAGGACAAGTAGGGAGGTGTCTTGCCCAGAATTGACTTATAAACAAAATGAAATCAGTGGTGAGGCTGCCGGGTATGAAGGTAGGACACCTCACCAATTTCTAGAGGTCACAGTGGTGAGTGTGGAAGTGTGCATTAGCGACACAGTGCATGACTGAGTGATAAAGAGTGTCCAGTTTTCTGAGCACGGTACAGCCATTTTGTAAATGATGTCGCCGTAATCCAGAGTCTGGAGTATTGTCATGATGAAGGTGTGTTTGGCAGCATGAGTGAAGAAAGCTCTGTTGAGGAAGAGGAAGGCTGGTCTGGCTTTGAGTTTGGTCTGAAGGTTGTTAATGTGTGTGGCAAAAGATGAATCCAGCCAGAAACCTAGATATCTGAATTGGCCAAATATAAGTCTAAAATCATGATGATCCATCCATCCATCCATCCATCCATCCATCCATCCATCCATCCATCCATCCATCCATCCATCCATCCATCCATCCATCCATCCATCCATCTTCTTCAGCTTATCCGGGGTCGGGTCATGGAGGCAGCAGACAAAGCAGATCATTCCAGACGTTCTCCTCCCGGTGACACTTTCCACCTCATCCTGGGGGATCCCGAGGCATTCCCAGGACAGATGAGATATATAATCCCTCCAGAGGGTTCTGGGTCTCCTCCCAGGCGGACATGTTTGGAAAACCTCTAAAGGAAGTCTCCCTGGAGGATCTGAATCAGACGTCCAAAGCTCCTCAGCTGGTTTCTTTAGAGGTGAAGGATCAGCAGCTCTACTCCGAGCTCCCTCCAGATGTCTGAGCTTCTCCTCCTATCTCTAAGACTGAGCCCAGACACCCTACGGAGGAAGCTCATTTCAGCTGCTTGTATCCACAATCTCATTCTTTGGGTCTCTACCCAGAGCTCATGACCATAGGTGAGGGTCGGAACGTAGATGGATGGTAAACTGAGAGCTTCTCCTTGAGGCTCAGCTCCCTCTTCACCATGATGGTTTGATACAACACCTTCATTACTGCTGATGCTGCACCAAGCCGCCTGTCCATCTCTAGCTCCATTTTCCCATCACTCATGAACAAGATCCCGAGATACTTGAACTCCTTCGCTTAGGGAAACAACCCCCCCAACCCGGACGGAGCAATCCACCGGTGTCTGGCAGAGATCCACGGCCTCGGATCTTCCTCCATTTCATCAAAATCTGTTCTACATTTCTCATTTGGGAATTCACCAAAAATGACATGTGTACACTCAGGAGATTCTGTAAAAACAAACAAACAAACAAACAAAAACAGTACAACTGAAAGCTATTCAGCTGTGACCAACAGATACATGACAAAATTCCAGGGACTTTTCGGCTGAACTGCAAATTGTACATAGAATATGAACACTGTGAAAAAGAACTGTGAAAATCTGGCAGTAAGAATCTCACAAAAAATACTATTAAAAAATACTTTAACAAGTGAACAACAGTGACAATAACTGCAAATATGTGTAAAATAATCATGTTTTTCCATATGTAAATATAATAAAATATTTATAAAAGTGTAATTTTACACTCACAACATCAGTTTTCCTGTTTGTTTATGATCAACATGTAAATTAACAGCTTTTTTCTGCAATTTTACTGTATATTCTCTGTAAATGAACAACACAAGAAAAATCTGCAAAATAAGAGATAAAACAATTATGTATCATTTTCAGTCCCCAATATACATCATTTTTCTTTCAAATAATGACAAATACCAGTAAAATAACAGATTTTTGTTTATTTAAAGACAATTAAAATAGTACAGTTTTACAGTCAAACATTGTAACAGATCGCATTCATAGAAATAAAGACTTCTGATGCGGACATTATTTACACTTTTATCTTGTTTCTTTCCAGTCAATATGTAAATTAATATTTTTTTCTCTGATTTTACTAGTTATTTTGTAACTTAACATGGAAAATTTGTAAATTAACAGTAAATTGTTCACAAGGAATAGTTAAAAATAGTTTAAACTTTATTTTCTTGGAGGACAAATATGTAAACAAATATAAATGTCAATAGAGGTAATTTCATGGTATGTGGAGCCGCCTGTATAGATAACACTTGTGGGCACTTGGAAAATGCTGATTCTAGTTTTCTTTCAGTTTTTGTAAAATAAATAAACAAAAAAAAAAATCAACTTCAGTTTTTTGTTTTTTATGATTTATGGCATTATAAATTTATGAGACTTTATGAGTTCTCTCTACTTTTTGTTGTGGTTTTGCTGTTTTCATAGAGATGTACGTCTTAATATTGCAGTGAAAAATGAATCAAGCAGCTGCTCAAACTACAGCAGGTTCATGTAAAATTAAAACCATTTCTCAGTTCCCATGTGAAGGTCATGTTTGCTGTGTGTTTTGTGTTGCAGAAGAAGAGGAAGCAGGACAGCAGAGATGCAGACTCCCTCAGCCTCTGTAGTCTGGACATCAGCGTAAGTTCACCTACTCATAACTGTCCTTTGATTCATGCTGGGTTCGTGCTGAAACTCTCCAGCTTTAGCATCCTTAAGAGTTGCTGACTTTTACACTGACAAGCTGAAACAGTTCCAGTACAGTCGGGGAGGTGTGTTAACTCCTTTTAACCCTTTGATGCATAACCTGGGTCAAAAGTGACCCAAATCCAATGGAAAATGGGTATCTCCTCATGTGGTCTATGCATCAAAGGGTTAAAATATAGAAATAAGTAGCAGTTGTTGTGCATGTTTGCCTGTCCTCATGGTGTGATGCTGCTGAGCTGTTTCTTTGCATTGTCATGTGAAATGTGATTCATATGGTGCTGTTCAGATCATTTATATTTTTATAAAATGCCCTGTCAATTATAAAATCCATAGATTCTGGTTGCAGTCTGTATTTAGGACTAGAGACCTTTAACTACTGTCCTTTGGTGTTTTGGTTTTGAGTTGTTTCTTGACGGAACTTTTTCTCATGAAAGCAAAAGTTTGGAAGACACCAAAGACTTCACATCATCACAAACACACCATCCCCACCATGGTTTATGGTGGGGATGGTGTGTTTATTGTTGTCACTAGCTTGTAACTCCTTCAGAGGATTCATAGTGTCTTTCTTGTAGGGTTTTTGAGGACAATCTGCTCTAAGGCAGATTTACACGTCATGTTCCTTCTATTTCTTAATGACAGATTTAACTGTACTCTGAGGGATATTCAGTGACTTGGAAATTTTCTAGGATCCGTCCTGGACTTATGTTTTTCAGGAACCATTTCACAGAGTTGCTTGAAACGGTCTTTTGTCTTCATATTGTAGTTTGATCCAGGACTACGGATTCACCAGCTACAGGTGTCTTTATTTTTATGGAGCACTTTCACTGCACTCAGATCATCTCCATTTCATTAATTATGTGACTTCTAGCACCAACAGTCTGTGAGTCTCTATAAAGCAGGTGAATACTAATGCAATCACTTTTGTATTTTAAATTTTTCTGTTTTCACTTTGACTGGAAAGAGTCTTTTTTGTTAATCGTTGCTGAATTAAAGCCAAATTAAACTCACCATAATTTAATGTTGAAAAGCAATAAAAGGCGAACATTTCCAAGGCAGGTTTTGTTTACCATACATGTCGACTTCATGTCTAAATGAGCACTCAGGTCAGTTTTCTGTAAACGTGTAAAGGTCAGACCTATAAACATTTGTGTATCACTTTCAAAATGACACAAGCCTGAAGTGTTTCCCTGATATCAGTGGATAGACATGCAGATTTAACAAGCACTGTGATTTTGGTAGTTACTTCTAAACTTCTAGATTGTGTTTTATGCTTGAACAATGTTATTGACAAAAATAAATGCAACAAAATCCCTAGCAATGGGCGAACAAACACAGAACCAGATTTCTGCACACCTCTAGTGTGGATCATTGTAGACTGGGGGGTCATTCCAGACTTGGAGGGCATTTTACATCCCACCCATCAAATTTCAGATAATCCATGTAGAAAATAGTAAAACATGCAGTTGTTGTGTAAATGTTCTTGTCCTGAGACCAAATAAAATAAAAACTAGGAGAAAAGATTGTTTGAACATATTCTTAAAATACCAAATAAGTCTGGAGTTCTCCCTAAAATGCCATTTTTCTCTTGTCCCACCCCCCTGGTGACCAAACCAAATCTCTAATAAAATAGTTAAAATGAAATTTCAATCTCCTTTTCTGGTTTTATTTTTTTCATTGATGTCTCTTGTAACTGTGGGAACATTTTTTTAATCAACATGATATTTTAAATAATCATTATTATACATGGCACCTGTGTCCCACAGCATGTTAGCAGAACCTATTGATGACGTTTTTGTTTTTTTTGGGTCTCCTTATTGTTGTTTTATGTCTTGTTTTTGTCGTTTTGTGTCTTGTGTTTGTTGTTTTCTGTCTTGATTTTGTGATTTTCTGTGTCATTTTTGTCATTTTGTGTCTTGTTTTTGTCTTTTGTGTCTTGTTTTTGTCATTTACATCATCAAACAGTTTTCCTACAGAATGTGTAGAGCAAAGCTATGTCCTCTCTTCTATTTTTCATCTTTTCATAACATTGTCAGCCTTGATTGAATGTCTCCCTCCAGCTCATATTATCAGGATCAGACTAATTCTTTGGACTGTTTTCCATCAGTCAGTTTGTCCTCTTGGTCAGCAGTAACAGCAGCTAAATATCTAGCTTCTACTGCTGAGAAAAAGATCACATTAGCATGGATTAGAGTAGAGTTAGCAAACAACACAGAAAACATGGAATAAAAATGCTGCCATTGATGTGGAAGTGAGCCAATCAATACCTATTATTGATGGATATGGAGCAGAAAAGTGGAAAAGGTTGATTTTTGAAACAGTATGAAGCCCAGATGTCCTGCAGTTCTGGACTGACCCTGGGACTCTGTGGGGCAATCGGCCCTCATGTTGGGCCCCTCCTGCATTTGAAGCCCTGTGCCAGCAGCCCGTTCCTTCCTGGGCGTTTCCCTCCCAGCTCAGTGTAACACAGGATGTCCACCCTGTTCACATCAGTCCAGGGGGACAGACAGACTCCAGCACACCATCAGTCTTATTCTGTTCCAAGCAGCGCTGGCAGATCTTGGACCTGGAATAAATAAGGCTCCATTGTCTCTTTGCTGTCGCTCAGTGAATCACATGCAGTGATTCATATCTTGCTCTTCCTGAAAGTCACTAGGACCTGGAGACCGACTTTAATGTGTTCTAGTGTGTTTAAAGGTTTCATATTGTGCCCCTATTCAGCAAATTAGCAGATTTTTCAGCTCAAAATGCGGCAAAGATGGTTCATATCACCATGACTGTGTAATCTCTGGTTTTAGTCCTGTTCTAAATGTGTCAAACCAGGACCTTCTGTTACTGCTTACTTTATGCCTGAGTGTTCATTTGACATGAAATCACAGTACATTTATTGTTTCTAACTGGTGTAGGTGAGTTTGTCAGACAGTGTTCTAAAATCAGTAGCTTAGCCGAGCAACAGCTTGGAAATGGCCCTGAAGTGACTTCTGGTGAACACGTCGTGTTAATGAGCTGAAAACTGTGTCAATGAGAAGAGCTTTTTGGGGGATTTGGCTTCATTAAAATGCCTTTTATATGAGCACAAGGAGCAGGAGAGAAGCAAACAGATGTAAACACTGGCTGAGTTGACAGAAAAACATTAACCAACAGCCGGTCCTTGTTCGTTGGTTTCAGATCGGTCTTTACGTTTCCACCATCTCTCAATGTCCCTCACCTTTAGTTTCCACAGAGCTCTTAACTCTTGGCGCATAGTCGAAGCTAGTAGTAATGTTAGCCACATTAGCTGCAGAAAGTGCTAACAATATGGATTTTCCTGTTGCTGTGGCAGCATTGACATCAAAAGTAAAAGTAGGGTCTTCAGTCCCTCAGATGCTGGGAGTGCACAGAGACTCTTGAGTTCACTCTTGCAGCCAGCAGCACAACATTTGGTGAGCTTTTTAGAGTTAGCAGAAGCAGTTTCAGAAAGTAGATAAACATGGTGGACTGTGAGACAGCAGCTCATTCTGAATGGTCTACCTGGAAGCAGTGAGGAAGGAACGATTATACAAGTCTGAGCTGGACAACTGTTTGTTCCTTAGTTTCTCCATAGAAACTGAATAAAATTCTTATAGACCTGGATGACTGATGGCTGGAGGAATGGCAGCAGGGAATGTCTTCATTTTATCAGATTTTATTTTCTCCAAGTTTTTAAGACACACAAAATACATTAAATGGATTTGTATCATATGGGACCTTTAAGTCTCTGCAGCAGCACAATCTCTGTCTGGAATTAGAGTTAGTTCTGTTATGGATCCATTATTTTTTAGTCATACTTGATGGTGGAAGGAAAACTAAGTACATTTCCTGAAGTACTTAAATGTGGGGATAGTTTTCCACCACAAATTCTTTTTATAACATATTATAATTCAGAGGGGGATTATTGTATTTTTCACATTTGTTTGTCAGCATTTATTGATTCAAAATATAATCAACTTTGACTCATTATTATAAATGAGGCTATTGAGGAGGAAATTAAGGACCTCAAAGTAAATGTACCAGTTGCAACTTTAAAGTGAAGCACACATACTGTAAATACATTGTGAATTATTATATGATAAAATTACATTTTATTCTGATGTAATCAGATTTACAGAATGAGATTTTAAACATCTAATGGACTCATTGCTGTAAATCAAATAGTTTAAAGAGTGTCGTTGTTGTAGGATATTTAGTTTGGATGCTACCGGCTGCGTTGAGTCGTTATAGATTTTCACTAGTTAATTATCTCCTGAAGCCCTCAGGCTCACATGGTGGATTAACCAGTATTGATGATGGTCAGTGAACCGAGAGCAAAGTGTGAGGCAAGAAATATTGACTTGGAAGAAGTAAGACTTCTGCCTTTGTTGTGCTTTATGTGTTTACATAGTTATAAACTGATATGATTTAACAGAATAGCTAATAAGGAATGATTATCATGACACATAAACACTTAAAGAAAATAAATGTGCTTAAGTTTCAAAAGTGGTAACTAAAAGATATCTCTGAATATATATATATATATATATATTATTTTTTTTAAAGAAATATTTGAAGAAAATTGGCAGTTAAACTGCATCAAAAAAATCTGAACGTCAGATGCACGATGCTGAAGTCATAAATCAAACGTTCATGCTTTCACCAAAGTTAGAATACAACTTTAAAAGTGTCATTTCAAACTGATAGTAGACTGCTATCCCCAAAGCAAAAAGCTAAATGAGATTCATCCGGAAAAGTGCTTCAAATACACTTCACACAGTTCACTGGGGATGAAGAAGAATATAAATGTGCCGTAGTTTATTCTCCAGCAGCACATCGTCTTTAAACCTCAGCATACAAAGGTCATCTGATCCATGTGGCAAGAAAAAAGCAACATAATTCTCTTTGAAAACACCTTCAAAGATACCTGGAAATTAGAATATATAGATTTATAATATATATACAGATACAACATCATTGGCAAAATGTGGTAAACATGAGAAAAAACTGTAAGTCATCTCGAGTATCTTTACCCAACAGTTTGTCATTATTGTGTATCTGAACATGCACATAAACACTGACCTGACTGCTACTGGAGCTGATACTGGAGCTACTGGTGATGCTGGGAGTTCATCAATGTCGGTCTGAACTGTAATTACTGATAGAGAGAGAGAGAGTAGCCTGCAGGCAGACAAACCATGTCCTGGTTTTCCAGTAGTTTTAAATCCACGCTGTCTGAGCCACACTGTGGAACGTCACAGTTTAAGGCTTCATACTTGTTTTCTGCACTCGACAGACCCAGTAAAAACCTGGCAGCAAGGGTGCCAAAAACACGCTGTAATGTGGAAATGTAATGTTCAAAAACTGTACAAAAACAAACAAAAACAGCTTCTCAAAAAATTCTCTAAAGCTTCTTAAAAGTGAAGATTTCTCTTTCCTCTGTACACTGAAGGTCATCTGGTCGACATGACAACTGTGGGAAATGTTTTCATAAAGAAAAATCAGTACAATCTGAAAAGCTCTTGGTGAAGGTTAAGATACGCCTCCTTGGTTGATTTGTGTGAGTGCATTTGGCTGCATCAGCAGATTTTTGGAAGACTAGAAGTGAAAATAAAGAAAGTAAGAACCATAGATACACATGTCCTGGATCAGAGTATCATTTTTAGAGATGCCTTCATAGTTTCCTTTAAAAGCCGAGTGGAGTCAGAGTCAGAGCATCAACGCCGACCTCTGACACCTCATGGTCACCTAACAAAGGCGGCCCTCTGACTCAACTCCATTGTCTGTAAATAGGACAGTTGGTTGGTGGACGCCCAGAGACGGACATGTCTCACACAAACTCGCCCAGGTTCATTGGTGCTGTGGCACATTACCTGCAGTCGACTGCATGAAATGTGCTAAACAGTATGAAGCTGTATGAACTTTCCTTACTCAGCCTGTTGTCACTGCTGCTGCCAGACTGCTGTGGCTGGAAATACAACCACTGGTAAAAAAGTAAAGTGTGGAGACAGTAATCTTTATAATTATGTTATATAATAAATAACAAAACCCTACACAAGTTAGCCCTGTTAATCCTCTGAACCGCAAGCAGTTTCAGAGTGTTACTCAGTAGTTTTTCTCACTGTGTGCACATTTTTCACTGCAACATAAAGTCCTGCACCTCTGTGGAAAAAGAACAACCATCAATGGAAGTGCACAGACTCAGAAATATCTTTTAAGAAGTATGACAGCTATAATACCATATATAATGAAAAACAAAAAAATAGAATTTGTTTGATTATTTCTTTAGAAAAATTGAAACAAGCTGAAATGAGCACATACAACGTGTTTCTAAGTTGCCACAGGTGTGACCAATACTGGGAACAAATGCTGTCTCCATATGGAGGGTTTAACCAGCAAACAGTGATGGATTACATACCCTAACCTTAAACCCTAAAGTCTTTAAAACAGATCACTAATAGTTCTCCTCAGAAGTTATCAGCAGAAGGAGGTGCATTTTCTGTGGACTATTTTTAGCAGTAGATTAATAGATATTTGGAGTTGTCGTGGGTATTCCCGGCAGCTGATCACACAGTGTGACACTGTGGCTCATATTGTTAATGGCCAACAATAGACCTCCATGGCACAGAGGAATAAGATAAATCAGGCTTTGGATACACACACTACTCACCAGGATGATCAGATCATTGTTGGCATTGGCCGTCTCATAGGATTGTTGACAATGACAAATATATAGAAGCAATTGCAAGGGCAGGCACCTTCATGGAAAAAATACAGAAAAAAGAGAGGAAGGAAGTGAAACAGTGAATGAGAGAGGCGGTGAGTAAGTGGGTCAATGACAGAGAGAGAGAGAGAGAGCAAACTGTGAGTCCGAAGAGGGAGACGAAAGCAGAGGGACCAGAACTGCATCCAAAGTCTCTTTGAGCTCTGATGAGCCAGATCCTGATGGTACTGGGCCTGATCCGGATGCTCTGATGGCACCAGACGCTTTTAGGACGCCACCAGAGCTCGTATGTAGAAACTATAATTCAGACGCTGAACTGCATTCAGTCCTTTGTTTGATCTGATTGCACCACGAGGGTTCTTTCTTGGGCACTGAGGAAACTCTACGGGTACCAGTTGCTCTCTGGATGCTTCTCCAGAACCAGACTTTTGCCTCTACCATCGTTTCATCCTTCTTGGATGCTAAAAGCTGAAGAGAATCTGGAAACTTTGCCAGTTTCAAATTATTTTTGAACCCTTTAACGGCACTGAGTTCTTCTTGGACTGATGTGTTCTGGACTCGCTACCCGTACCTCCAGTACTTCTGATCAGCACTAAACCACCTTTCATGTCTTGAAGTTCAACACTCCTTCTTGTTTCTCTGGATCCTCTCCTGTGTCTGATCTCCTGCTGCATCTCAGACACTATTTCCAGACTACTAGTGTGAACCTCTTCTGGACATTCTTACCTTCTGGGTTCTCTTCCACCGGTTTGAAGGCATTGATGGTTGCTCTCGTGGTGCCAGGAACAGTCCAGACCTCTTGCTGGGCTTTGGGGTGAGCAGTATGGTGGCAGGGCAGAGCCCCTCGGCCTGCTGGGACAGCGGTTCAACTCTGGATGCTCTGTGGAGTTCAGCAAACAGAACGGCAACATGGGGAAACAGCTGGAGGTAAGATGCAGGCCGACTGAATCTGAAGTATTTAGTTGTACTTGTGTGCATTTGCAGTGTAGTCATTAGTAATGTTTAGGATGGGCAGGGTTAGCACATTTCACATCTTGAGTCCATGATAAACATGGTTATTTACTGATCTCTACTACAAAGCTACATAGTCAGGTTTTGTTTGTGTTAGCCAGCTTAAAGTCAGAGATGATGGACATGGAAGCTTTCTTCATCGTCATCAGTGCTTGTCCACATGAAAGGGGGTGTTTGATGTGTCATTTTGTGGATTGCCTGTTTAAAGGGCTGTGAATAGTATAAAAATATTTTGTTGTAAAAAGCAGTTTTACAAATAAGGAAAGAGGGAAATGGTGAGAAAATTATTAATGGTGTATGCTCATATATTTATTTTACTACTTAGTACTTAATCAGTGCAGCCATTATTCTAACAGTTAAACATCTGGTGTGCATTTAGGTCTGATAGTGTCTGACTATTATGAAGAATAAGTGAAAAAAGTGAAATTAATATTAATAAGTGAATATTTTCTGTAGTAGATACCAATAGACTAATCCGTTTTCTGATCTATGTTCTACTATCTGCATTAACAGCAGTGTAAAACAGACTTGGCAGCAAATCAGGGCCAAACATATTAATGCATTTTCTTGCCCTGGATGGACATCTATGGCAGTTCCAGAAGGCTTATTGCTTTATTACTCCACCAAGGAATGTGGTGGAGTTATGTGATGAACAGTGTACGTTTGTCTGTGAACCTGTCTGTCTGTCTGTCTGTCTGTCTGTCTGTCTGTCTGCAACATTACTCAAAAACGGACCAACGGATTTGGATGAAATTTTCAGGGAAGGTCAGACCAAGTGATTAGATTTGTATCATTGTGAGATAGTGACACGGCGTCATTGTAACCATGACTACATCAGCTGCCTGCTGACGATCACATGATTGCGATCCTACAAATCCAACACTGCGAACCACGAATTGTTTAAAGATTTCATCTATCGGAAATCATACAAGGACTGAGCAGCCTTGGCAGAGTACTGCGCTGTCTTGAGAGAGTGCTGTTCTTGTCTTAAACATGTAACTCTGGAGTCCATCTGCTGTGAACCTGCTGTAACTAGATAAACAGCTCACTGTTGACCAGCTGCACTCTATTGATCTTTGTCACATGGAATCAGCTGAAGCTCCATCACACACAGAAACAGATCACAGTATGTCCAATGGAAAGTTCTCAACTGTACGGCAAAATTATTTATCATCCTCACAGAACCCAAAATTATTGAAAAAGATGGATATGTATTTAATAAATAGGAAAAAAATGCATCATGAGAAGTCACATTGAGCTCAATTTCTAATATTCTAACTGGGTTTTACATTATGTGCTTTAAAGACTCCATCAGACTTTCAAGTCACAGATTTACTTTTAGAGAAATCCCTGAAAAATGTGACCTTGAATCAGAAGGTGAACAAAAAAATTAAGAATTAGTGATTGATTGTTTTAAACAACGACAATAAATGCAGACAAAAAAAACCAAAAAAAAGTGATTGATTGTTTTGTGGTGAGCTGATTCCTGACTGATGAAGACAGAGTTTGATGGTTCCTGTGGTCCAGTAGGTCAGCTGACTACCAGCACAGCTGAACACAAACACATTGATTTATTGTAAGTCTGCATCCAGGACAACAAACCTGGTGGCACCATGGAGGCCTGATTCCAGTGGGTGTGTTACTGTGGGGATGTACTTGTAAATGTGTTTACATGGTCAGATTGTGGGGACAACATAAAGACTCAGAGTAAAGGTTAAAGGAAGGGTTAGTCTCCAGAAAATTAATGTTGGACTACAAAACAGTTATTAGCATTTGAATTATTAAAAACAGGATAAATAGAACGAAAAATTAACCGATTTTCAAAACAGCCTTGTATCTCAAAGAACAGTCTTTAATAATACTACAGCAAAAACCCGTCTGCAGACTCTAGAAGTAGTATGTAGTAAACAGGGAGGCTTGTACCACTTATCAGGTACCTATATCACACTATTGATATCCATCCCCAGAAACATTCTTCAAATCACTTCTCCAGTGGAAATTCACAGGAGACACTGTTTTCAAGTCCTATGATTTAGGGGTGAAAAAAACATGGACTCTCCATCAATCATCCAGAAGTGAAAGTTTAAATCTTCTTCAAGAGTCAAATAGAAGTCCAGTTGCCTTCTACTGAAGCTCTGACCTGGATGACTGAGAATCTACACTGTCATGTGGCTGAATTTCTTTACATATATGAGTAAACCATGGTGAAGTTAAGCTGCTACAGGGAACCAGGACAGTCTTAAGTTTCTACTGGGTCTCTCTGCCAGGACCTTGTTGTCACTTAATCCGACACAGTGACCATCTTATCGATGAAAGACTGTGTCCTAAGCTAACGTAACGTCCTCTGATCTGATGGGAACATGACTGAGTGATGGTAAGAGTCTGGCACAGAGCAGCAGACTTTCAGTCACACTATTGTTTAATATGTAAACAAAACAGTCACGTTTCCCACAAACTTCTACAGCGTCTGCACACACGCACCTGTTTAATAACGTCAGACTGGACGACAGGCCTGAGGCTCAACGTACGAGCTCTTGGCAAAGCATTGCATCAGTCAGTTCAGTTGTGTATTGATCCATCAGCCACATGACCGTTCTGGTAGTCACTCATCCTGTGAATTCATTATTCAGTTAAAAAAACACCCCAAATATTTGTAGCTGCAGCTTCACCAGAGGGAGGATTTATAGCTTTTCTTTTTGTTGTTGTAAACATGCCAGATCAGGACTTACTGTAGATTTCATTTTTGCACGTATTAGACAGGAACAATGCTAAAAAAAAGAAAGAACGTAAGGGTCAATATATAATTGAAGGACTTTTGAAGTCCATGGGATATATCTCGCATATATTTTTATTAAAAGTAAAAAAAAACTACTGTTTATTATGTTCATTATGATCATGTCTTTACAATTCCATAGTTATTTATTATGGAAACAATCACTTATTAATAATAAATGACTGGATATCACTAAAATATCAACTAAATGACCATCTGAACTTAATACCAACCACCTTTTAATGAGCTAAACAATAATAAAATGAGCTGATTCAGAAATAGTTTGGATTGTGTTCTTTTTATTGAGATAATCATGACAGACATTTCTTTTTTGGCAATATATCAAATTTTATGTGGAAAATAACAAATTAAATCACTTTCCACTAAGTTCCCCATTACAGAAACACCTCTCCAGGAAGTGTGTTGATTCCAGATCACATGACCTGCTCCACATGATGTCATTTCCTCCTGAAGAAAAGACTGGCCAGACTCCAAGGCTTTCTGAGTTATTTAATATAAAGTAGTCAACAGGTTTACGACAATAAATTCATTAAAAAAAAACTTTCAATTTCAATTTTACTCAATTGTATGTATAATATTTAGAAGAATCTTTCTAAAAAAAAAAACGTGGTGTTTGGTTATAGGCAGCCATGTTGATTTTCGGTCTGAAAACAACAAAAATGTCAACTATGTTACGAACAGTCCTGCAATTATATATTGACCCAATAGATGACCAAGAGTAGCGCTGCCATGATTAGATTTTCACCACACAATTATTTGGACCAAAAGAATCCATCCATACATCCATCCATCCATCATCTATACACCGCTTGATCCTCATTGGGTGGCAGGGGGGTTGGAGTCTATCCCAGCTGACTGAGGGTGAAGGCTGGGGACACCTGGACAGGTAACAGTCTATCACAGGGCCACATGTACAGACAAACAATCACACTCACACCAATTTAAAATAATCAATTAACCTCAGCATGTTTGTGGACTGTGGGAGGAAGCTGGAGAACCTGGAGAACAGATACAACATCAGCTGTTGTTAGCTTCATTAGTGCTGAGTCACTCAGCATCATCATCAGTTCTTCCTCCTCAATATTTACAAGATGTGTATTTGGCACCTTTAACAAAAACACGGCTGAAGACTTTCATTTCAAAAACTTCACTTATTCATGTAGTAGTGACTCCAATAGTTTACAACGTAAACATGTGAGCTCATGTTGGTGTGTCAAGAAAGGAAAAGTCTGACACTAAACCTCCCTCCATTTAATGTGTCCTTCCACCAGAATTTAAAGGGAGACCTGCATCGATGCACGAGAGATTAGTTTCTGAGTGATAATGTGAACGTATTTCCCCTCTGCCGCCCCCTGCAGGAGCCCAGCACCAAGCGCAGTAAACCTGTATCCAGGGTGACGTCTCTGGCCAGCCTGCTGCCCCCCGTCAAGACCACACCGCTGAAGAGGATTGGTCAGACCCTGCAGGTAAACCAACAGCCACCGGTTTTTGAATTAACCCTCTGAACCCTAATCCCTAATCACTCCAGTATAAAATCCTGCACTGCTATTGAAACAACATAACCATGGGAAGAAGTAGAGAGAACTCAAAAATGTGTTACGTACATCATAATCAGGTTATAATACCGTAAATCATCCATCCATCCATCATCTATGCACCGCTTAGTCCTCATTAGAGGCATGGGGGGCTGGAGTCTGTCCCAGCTGACTGAGGGTGAAGGTAGGAGACACCTGGACAGGTAACAGTCTATCACAGGTTCACCTGGACAGGTAACAGTCTATCACAGGTTCACCTGGACAGGTAACAGTCTATCACAGGTTCACCTGGACAGGTAACAGTCTATCACAGGTTCACCTGGACAGGTAACAGTCTATCACAGGGCTACACATAGAGACAAACAATCACTCTCACATTCACACCTACAGACAATTTAGAATCACCAATTAACCTCAGCATGTTTGTGGACTGTGGGAGGAAGCTGGAGAACCTGGAGAAAACCCACACATGAACAGGAGAACATGGAGACTCCATGCAGGAAGATCCCAGGAAGGCCGGGATGCGAACCGGGGATCTTCTGGCTGCAAGGCGACGGTGCTAACCACCGATCCACCGTGCAGCCCTCCGTAAATCATAAAACAGAAAAAATGAAAGTTATATTTTTTTGATTACTTGCTTTACTAAAACTGAAAGACCTAGAATCCACATGTACAACATTTTTCCAAGTGTCCACAGGTTTAACTAACACCAGCAAAAATATATCTCTCCATACTGTACATATTTTACTACCTTCATATGTATTTTATTTCCATACTTGTGTCCTGTCTGTGCAGAATCCTGTTGTTTAAAAAACGTTATTTTTCATAATTTTTTTTTTAAAAGACAGATTTTAAGCTTAAACTTGGTTAACATCCCCGCGACCCTAGTGAGGATTAAGCGGTATATAGATAATGGATGGATGGATGAATTTGGTTAACATTCCTCAGGGAATGCCATGTCACAGATGGGTAGTTCAAGGACTATTGCAAAGTTGAAAATCCAATGATTACGTCTGTTTTTATGGTTTCTAGCTCTAAAAAGAAAGTTGTCATTTTGGCGATTTTCTTAAGTATAACATGCCTTTTAAAATACTTGGCAAGATTCAGAGGTTTAAGGGAAACTTTAGTGTTACTGAACATAGAAACAAGATCATAATACTATAATTTAATCTTCTGACCACTCATTAAATTACTTAGTTTCTTTCATCACTGTGGAAGCTCAGAATACTACATTACCCATCAGTCTTGGTCAGTTTTGCCATGGAAATTGAGACTGTCAAAATGGTACTCAAAAGGCTTATTTAAATTTTTAATTTAATCATGGTGCCATAGTCACTGAAATCCCCTAAAAATTGCCCAGAATCCTAAAGATTTAAGTTTACAATAAAATAATAACAATAACAATAATTTTATTATTATTATTATTATTATTATTATTATTATTAGTAGTAGTAGTAGTAGTAGTAGTAGTAATAATAATAATAATAATAATAATAATAATAATAATAATAATAATAATAATAAATAAATAAATAAAATTATGAAATTTTCTCAAAATTACTGCTGTTTGTAGCTTCAATATTCATCTTTTGTGCTGGTGATTTAACCAGGAGAGTTTCATGCTGACTTAAACTGTAGAAGAGATCTAGCTCTGAATTGTGCAACATTTTCGGTGGACTCTGCTGATGAAAATCGAACATTTTAAAGTAAAAACGTGAAATATCCTATGTAAAACCTAGTGTTATTGATGTGTCTTAACAGTCTCTGTCCCTGCAGCGCTCCATCAGTTTTCGTAATGAGAGTCGGGCGGAGAGAGCTGCTCCTCCTCCATCCTCCACAATGAAGACGCGTGTTACTTCAGCGACGCTCTCCAACCCTTCGTCCTCCATGACTGGGACGCGGGTTGCCACGACAACGGCCCCAGCCTCCAAGCGGCGTGACAGCAAGCTGTGGAGTGAAACGTTTGACATCCAGCTGGGAGCGTCGCAAACTCTGAGCCCAAAGGACATAAAACGCCAGGAGGTGAGACACACACTGCTGCATTAATCAGGCGCACTGTTACAATATTATCATGTTCTCATTGCTTTGAATGACTAAACATTTACTATCATTGGCTGAGAAACGGCAAGTTATATCCAACAGTAATTTCTAAGACAATCTGCAGTCATCTGTTTTCCTAAACTTCCTTCTCTCAGGCTATATTTGAGTTGGCTCAGGGTGAGCAGGATTTGGTGGAGGATCTCAAGTTGGCCAAGAAGGTAAAAAAAACAAACTTCAATTTGTTCTTAACCCTGTTTCTTTAACTCTCTAAACTCCAACTGGTTTCTTGGAGTTTTTTGCTCCCATCATATTTTGACAGCCATTTTCCAAGTACCCACAGGTGTTACCAAAAATCGTGACTCTTTGTATTATACATCATTTATTACTTCAATTTTTAAATTGAATCTGGCACACATGGTTTATTTTAGGGGATTTTTAAAATGAGACATGTCTAATTAGGTGATCTGATGGAATATCACTATTTTAAGCTTACATCTGGTTATGGTTTCCAGTGGAGCAGCATGTTACAGATGAGTAGTTCAAGGACAGAAAGTTACAAATTCTGTTCTTTCTGTTTTTACACTTTCTTCCTCTGATAAATGGTGTTTCTTTGGCAGTTAAATTTAAAATAATGTGCCCTTCAACTCTTTCAGGGAAGTTTGGGGTTCAGAAGATTAAAAAAAAGAAAAAAAGAAAATTACTTCATTTATCAGAGCAAGAATCTTTGGGATTCTCAACTTTATGATTATCCTTGAACTAATTATGTGTGATGTGCTATTCATCAAGACATTTACCAAATTTAAGTTTCAAATCATGATATTCCATCAAAATCACTTTAATCATTACATATCTTATTTAAAAATGTCCCCAAACTATATGATTTGCACCAAATTCTGTGAAAACTAAAACATGTTGAGCTCCTTGGTGCCGCTATGGAGCTTCGACCAACATTCACAGGGCACAAACTGCAGGCTCAGATTTAAATATATAAATATATTTAAATCAATATTAAAAAAAATACAGCATGGCTTAAAAGTGGTGTACAGAGGAGCAACTTGCCAGTAAGTCATTGGAAGATACATTAAGCATGATGAAAAATCTTTCTAGAGTTAGTATACAGAGTAGTTTGAAAACATTTACTTCGTAAAAAGTAAGTATGTGGAGCTAATATTTCTGTCTAGTAGCAGCAACGCCTTTGGGCAGTTGGAAAACTGTTGAACATATACACACATGGACAAAATAGTTGGTATCCCTCGGTTAATGAAAGAAAAACCCACAACATTCACAGAAAAAATTTAAATCTGACAAAAGTAATAATAAATAAAAATTCTATGAAAATTAACCAATGAAAATCAGACATTGCTTTTCAACTGTGGTTTAACAGAAGCATTTTAAAAAATAAACTCATGAAACAGGCCTGGACAAAAATGATGGAACCCTTAACTTAATATTTTGTTGCGCAACCTTTTGAGGCAATCACTGCAATCAAACCATTTGTGTAACTGTCAGTGAGACTTCTGCACCTCTCAGCAGGTATTCTGGTCCACTCCTCATCAGCAGACTGCTCCAGTTGTCTCAGGTTTGAAGGTTCCTTCTCCAGACGCCATGTTTCAGCTCCTTCCACAGATGTTCAATAGGATTTAGATCAGGGCTCATAGAGGCCACTTCAGAATAGTCCAATGTTTTCCTCTTAGCCATTCTTGGCTGTTTCTAGCTGTGTGTTTTGGATCATTATCCTGTTGCAAGACCCATGACCTGCGACTGAGACCAAGCTTTCTGACACTGGGCAGCACATTTCTCTCTAGAATACCTTGATAGTCATGAGATTTCATTGTACCTGCACAGATTCCAGACACCCTGTACCAGATGCAGCAAAGCAGCCCCAGAACATAACAGAACCTTCTCCATGTTCCACAGTAGGGACAGTGTTCTTTTCTTCATATGCTTCATTTCTGCGTCTGTGAACATAGAGCTGATGTGCCAGAAAGTTCCAGTGTTGTCTCGTCTGTCCATAGGACATTCTCCCAGAAGCTTTGTGGCTTGTCAACATGCAGTTTGGTAAATTCCAGTCTGGCTTTTTTAGGATTTGTTTTCAACAATGGTGTCCTCCTTGGTCGTCTCCCATGAAGTCCACTTTGGCTCAAACAACGACGGATGGTGTGATCTGACACTGATGTACCTTGACCTTGGAGTTCACCTTTAATGTCTTTAGAGGTTGTTCTGGGCTCTTTTGTTTCCATTCCTATTATCCATCTCTTCCATTTGTCATCAGTTTTCCTCCTGTGGCCACATCCAGGGAGGTTGGCTACAGTCCCATGGATCTTAAATTTCTGAATAATATGTGCAACTGTAGTCACAGGAACATCAAGCTGCTTGGAGATGGTCTTCTAGCCTTTACCTTTAACATGCTGGTCTATAATTTTCTTTCTAATCTCCTGAGACAACTCTCTCCTTGGCTTCCTCTGGTCCATGTTTAGTGTGGTACACACCATGTCACCAAACAGCACAGTGACTACTGTAACCCTATAAATAGGCCGACTGACTGATTACAAGTTTGTAGACACCTGTGATGCTAATTAGAGGACACACCTTGATTGAACATGTCCCTATGCTCACATTATTTTCAGTCTTTTCTAGGGGTACCATCATTTTTGTCCAGGCCTGTTTCATGAGTTTATTTTTTAAAATGCTTCTGTTAAACCACAGTTCAAAAGCAATGTCTGATTTTCATTGGTTAATTTTCATAGAATTTTTATTCATTATTACTTTTGTCAGATTCAAGTTATTTCTGTGACCATTGTGGGTTTTTCTTTCATTAACTGAGGGGTACCAACTATTTTGTCCATGTGTGTATGTAACAGTTGCTCTTTTTTCACTTTCACTATTCACTTTTGTTGTTGTCTTTTTTATGATTTATGGTGTTCTAATTACACCATCCTGCACAGAAGTTATTTTTGAGTTCTCGCTACTTCTAGCCATGATTGTGCCATTTCCATACAGGTGCAGGACTTTATTTTCTTTACTTTATTGCTGTGAAAAATGAGCCCAGAGTGAGGAACAAAAACACCCAGAAATGCTGCATGTATTTTCCAGTTGTGGTATTCTCATGTGTGTGTGTGTGCTGCAGGCCTACCATGACCCGATGCTGAAGCTGTCCATCATGACTGAGCAGGAGCTGAACCAGATCTTTGGTACTCTGGATTCACTGATACCGCTTCATGAAGGTATGGCCTCTGCAGCACAGCAGTCCTTCATGTTCATGTGGGGGCAGTTTAACATGTCAGGCTCCGGGCTAAATACGTACACTGCTCATTTTAATGTAACAGTGAACAGTCTGAAGTTGGACTCATTTTCACTTTCAGCTCGGCACCAGTCTGACATGAAGCTGCCAGATTAATGAAAAGGCTTCAAAGAGAAATGACATTTTTATGCTGTAATTAATAAAAGCCATCAGTTTAACAAACACATTTTCTCAGATCAGTCTGTACACAGTATTTTCCACTTGCACACAGAGTAGTAATCTGAATTCTACCTCTCACGGTATATTTTAAGTGTTTTGTGGCAGCTGCATGGATGAGTTAATCCCAGCAGATTAATCACATGTCTACTCACTGTTGGAATATTTTTCATTACATTATAAAATCTTGCACCTCCATGGAAACAGCACAACCATGACTTAAAGAAGAGATGATTCATGAAGCATATCTCGTGTGCAGTATGGCACAGTTTTAATACCATAAATCAGGAAAAAAGAACAAAAAGGAAAGTTAAGTGGCCCTAAGCAATGCCAATACTAGACTAAAAATTCAAGCTTCATGTACTATAAATTTCTAGAAGAAAGGGATTTTGAATAAATCATTAAAGTGGTTAAACTTAGTGATTAGGGCTGTGTGTTGAACTGGAACTGACTGGAATGTCAAAAACTGGTCTCAAGTGTCATATTTGTACATTGCTGTGTTGTTTCCATATATTGTGGTAAAAAATGAGCCCACACCTACTGGGGTTCAGAGGGGTAATCTGAGGATACCTGAGGAGTGGGCGGGCCCTCATTTGATTGGCCAAATGATGCCAATCCTGTATTCATGACTCCATCCGATAGGTCAAATGTTCTCATGCTGAGTGGAGAGTGCATGTAAATATATATTTTTAAAATTCATTGCATTTCTGGGAGTCTGTTGCGATGTGTTTATTGTGCTAGTTCATACGGTGACCATGAACATATGAGTAATGAGTCAGCACTCATGGAAATGACATTAGTTTCTTCATTAACCTCATGCAGCAACTGTCTCAGTATCTCTGGATGCCACTAAAACAAGTTGTATTCCCACTCTGACCTCTTTAATTGTTTCATAAGTTCTACATTTTCTCTGCAGACCTGCTGACTCGCCTACGGGACGTCAGGAAACCTGATGGGTCCACGGAACACGTCGGGCACATCTTGACTGACTGGGTGAGTGTTTTTCCAAGCACCTGCTGTCTGCAGAATCCAGATGTTGGTTCTTTACAAGTCATATAGTCTCCAGTTCAGCATCAAAAGATGCCTTGCAGAAACCATGTGTCTATCTCTGTGTGTCTGCAGCTGCCCTGCCTCTCCTCCTACACACCGTACTGCAGTAACCAGGTGAAAGCCAAGGCCCTGCTGGACCAGAAGAAGCAGGACCGGCGGGTCCAGGACTTCTTGCAGCGCTGTCTCCAGTCACCTTTCAGCAGGAAGTTGGACCTGTGGAACTTCCTGGACATCCCCCGCAGCCGGCTGGTGAAATACCCGCTGCTGCTCAGGGAGATCCTGAAGCACACAGCCAACGACCACCCGGACCGGCAGCACCTGGACGAGGCGGTGAGGAAAACTAACAACCCTTCCAATAATGTCAGTTAATCATCTGTGCCACCTGCGTCAAATTTAATCACACATTAGGGTTAAGGCAGCAAGGAGGAGAGTGGAAAAACGTAGGGGCATCAGGAGGAAAATTAAAAATCAACAAGAAATATACAAGTACTGATAATATGGCACAGATTCTCCTGAACACGATGCAATACGATAGACTACCTGTTTCTGCTCCACAGATGCTGATGGTTCAGACTGTGGTAACTGACATCAACAGGCAGACGGGAGAGTCGGAGTGTCAATACTACAAAGACCGTCTTTTATATGATGGTCAGAGGGACGAACTCATCGACCGGTCAAAGACACTCAGCTGCCATGGAGTGCTGAAGAACAACAGAGGACTTGTCAGTACAATTTCATTCCCCCTCACTCTTTACTGTTACACTCACCCTTAGATGGAATCTACACGTGAAACATTTTCCAAGTGCCCACAGGTGTTATCAATACTGAAAAATGGTGGCGCTACATACTGTAGGTTTTTTACTGTATTTGTTCTCATACCTTTTCCTCCTGTTCTGTGTAAACACAGCCTGCAGTACAGCTGAATAATATCTGAATTTTTGTCATGTGACCACTGGTTGTAGCAGTGATAAATGTTGGAAATGGAGTGATTTTGTAAAAAGACAACATGCTTTTCCAACCTGCTGTTTGGTTCTGAGGTTCAGAGGTTTAACAGCAGCATTTTACTCTCTCCGACATTTCCTTAGATGTTTTTTTAATGTAAAGGCAATTTCCTTAACAGTTGATAACATTGAAATAGAATTTATAACTTTTGCTATTGTTTGCTTTTATTACCTCACATAAAGAAATTTATATTTTATCAGCTTTATATCCAAAATGACTAATAAACAGGATTCAAACTGTCATTTGTGAGAAGAAAAGTTCACACTGACAGAGGAACCCATCTCTTCTCTCTCTTTCCAGAAGCTCCATGTGTTTCTGTTCCAGGAAGTCCTGGCCATCACCAGGTCCATTTCCATGAACGACCAGCCAGTCAACTATCACCTCTGCCGCCAGCCAATCCCCATCCGGCAGCTGGACCTGGAGGACCTATCAGATGGAGAGATGAGAGTGGGCGGGTCTATTAGAGGGGCCTTCAGCAACAATGAGCGAAGTCAGTATACTTTTCAAATACCTCTGATACTACAAGAACATGTGATTCAATTGTTCCAGAAGGAGAAATTAGTTTGTGCTATATTCACTGTACATTTGGTCTGAAGCTGCTTTTTCTAATTTGGGCCCCTGACAGTCATGTCAGTGGAGGAAAATGTTCATGCTGGTTGATTTTTTGAAAGTGGATGTGATGGGCAAGGCATGAATTTGACGGAGAACTCGAGGACTGTGCACACCCATACGGCACCCTAAAACATGCTCTACTTTATCATCTATTTTACTCAAAATTGGACCAACGTTTACAAAAGGAACTGCTGTATTGAAGGAGACTTAAAACTAGCAACTGATACCATGAATTCATTAGGAAAATGTTTACTGAGGTAACAAATGGAATAAGAAGCAGGGCGGCGGCCCGGTAGCTCAGCAAGTTCAGGGGGTGACCCATGAACAGGGGTAGTGGCCGTGGGTTCCAGCCCATGGCTCTTTGCATGTCGTTATCCTATTCTTCTCCCTACTTTCCTGTCTTCCTGTCACTACTACCCTGCAGGGTAATTTTTCCACTGACTGTTATACCATCAGATATCGTTTGACCATTGTCGCCCACTGCTGGCTGTTAGAAAGAAAGCGGTTTTAAGGCACTTTTACTTTGGTTTCATCTATCAGTGCTGGACCTCATTGTCTCATTTCAAATTTTATTCAGCTGTCTACATGCTTTTAATTCATCAAATCAAATTTTGTATTTCTGAACTTAAGGATGTTTTGAAAGTCTATATTTTTATTACAGTCAGTATTAAAATTTTTAATTCCGTTAGATTCAGTTTTATTCATATCGCTCACAAATCGCCACATATGTATATCTTAAAGCTTAGCATTGTAAGGTGAGGAAGACCTCAGAAGTCAATTTGTTTGAGACTTCCCATTTAGACACAGTTAATCCTTAACATATTTTTTTTCCCGTGGCATGTATCTTTGACACAATTTTTTACTAACAAAATGCACCCGATTCTTATCAGTAATGTATTTAATCTGTCTATTAATGTAAATAAAAAAACAAGTTAGATTTTATAATTCCTCACATGTCACTACAGATCTTTATGTCTCGTGATGCATTGTGGATGAATGTGGAGAACACAATCTGTTTGATAGATGTCAGTGTTTGAACTTTAGTTTACAAAATACTGACTTAATTTTTTCTTTCACTTTCTCCTCCTCACAGCTAAGAACTTCTTCCGGGTTTCATGGCTCACTGGAGGTCAGCTGCAGAGCCACTATTTCCAGGCCAGTGACGCCTTCAACAAACAGCAATGGATCAACTGCATCAAACAAGCCAAGGAAGCTGCAGCACTGACTGGAGACCAACCACCACAGACAGGACGTCTAGAGACGGGACTGAGTGCACAGATCAGACAGATGGATTCTGGGTTTAAAAGTAGAAAAATAGTGTGGGGGGAGATGGAGACGAACCTGGGCTTGGAAGGAGAGGCTGGTTTGAATGGAGAGAAAGATCTTGGTAAAGAGGAAGTGGCAGATTCGTCTCCAGAGATGGTGGAGGCAGATTTAGATGTGGAAGGTGGGACGTGTTTGGAATTAGATGGAGAGTCAGGGATGGACGGTGAGACACAGACAGGGGTGGAGATGGAGATGGGACAGGTGGGGGTGGAGCCAGGAGCCACTACAGGCTGGAAGATGGATGGAGAAGCAGAGACTCTGAGCAGAGATGATGTTTCCACCTCCCTCCTCTCCTCTCTTTCTTCCAGTCAAGAGGAGGAGCAGGAGGTGATGGAGGAGGATCAGAGAGATGCTAAGGAGGAGGGAGAGGTGGGCATGGACACCGGTGAGGCTGACTCGCTGCATGGTGAGGAGCTGACCCACAGGTGCTGATGAAGGGACTAAATAAACAAAGGCCGACACCCTGAAGACAGCCAATCAAACTGGGTACTCAATGATGATGTCACTGACAAAACCAAACATGAAGGATCAAACCATGTTGAATATGGTAGATTCCAGCCCTCAGAAGGAGTCACATGACAAGCCAGCGCTCACATCACGGTCACCGAGACACTCATGCATGGATTGTATGGGCTGGACATCAGACTCATATGTGGCTTCAATGAAAACTACTCCACTGGTGCAAGGATGTGTTACCCCTGCAAGGACCGCCAGCTGACTTCTGCTCAACCCATTGACTTTACTTTGAGGTGACCCAAAAATAAACCTCATTTTTCTGGGTGCTGAGATATTTTTACACGCATGAAACCTCCGTAGGTTAAAATTTCATATAGAACATGTAAAAATCTACCTTGTTTTGCAGTATTACACTGGAAGGTCGATTGGTAAAGTGCTTTTTTGAGGCACAGGGGATTTTTTTTTGTTGTAGTACCACAGATGGCCACTGGGAAATATTGGCAGCAAGAGTTGTGATAAAGCCAATATTATGTGTCTGCAGGCAAGAAGGCAGCAGTTGTAAGATCACACTTCCAGGACCCTCGCTGAAGTGCACGACTTATGGCTTTAAAGGTTTATTCCACCCAAAATACTACTTATGCTTTTAGCGGTTTGTTCAACTCAGAATACTACTTTCTGTCAATGTGCTTATTGCTTTACAGGTTTCTTCCACCAAAATAGTATTTTCTAACCAACAAGGTCTTCAAGATTTATTCAGCCCAAAAACTACTTTTTAACAAATGCGTTATGCTTATTTCATTCGTCAGCATCTGTGTGCGCTGGTAAATAAAAACTGCAACAACAACTGCCCTTCGGCAAATGGCCACTCGAGGCTGTCTCCAAAGTCACCCTTATAAAAATATCAGTTTTGGTCTGTTTAGCTAATTTCCACATTCATGGCAAAAGTACAGGGGCACGATTTTTATGTAACTCACCTGTTTAAATTATACTAGGGCTTTAAAGTATGCATAATTAAGGATGCTGCTGCTTTGAGTAACAGGCAGGTGCCATTATAGGACAGTCCATGTCCCAGGGACGTCCTAAGGGAGGATGTCAGGGCTGCATTATGTGTGGCTGGTCAGTGATATTGTAGACCCCCTCCACTGTTTAAAGATGACTGTTCCAGTTTAACATAAATGGTTTCCTTCGCTCCTCCCTCAAACTATCTGCCTTTTCTGTCGAGAATGTGAACATCACTGTCCTCAAAGGGGTGTCCCTTATCATTTAGTACAGGTGGACTGCTGAGTCTTGTCCTGACGAGCTGCCCTCCCATGTTGTCCCATGTGCTTTTGGAGCTGTTGTTTACTGTCCTATAAATATACACCACTGTTCAAAAGTTTGGGGTCAACCAGGTAATTTCATGTTTTCCATGAAAACTCCCACTTTTATCCATGTGCTAACATAACTGCACAAGAGTTTTCTAATCATCAATGAGCCTTTCAACACCATTAGCTAACCATCTCAACAAGGTATGTTGAGACTGAAGTTTTCAGTGTTATGAAGGTGGATCTCTTTTAACCTACTAGATCACCATGGTAACTCATAATAGCTAATAGCAGGATATTTTTAAGTGACCCCAAACTTTTGAACAGTAGTGTATGTCTGCATCAACGTATGTGCATCTAAAATATAAGGGACACTATGTTGAGGACATCAGTTTTCATATTCTGGGCAGAAAAGAAAAATGGTTTGAGAGAGGAGTAAAGGAAAGAATCTATGTTGAACTGGAGCAGCAATCTCTAAACAAAGGAAGAGGTATGACTCCAGTTGTCAGGTACTTATAGTGCAGTCCTGATACCTCTTCTCAGGCAGTTTCACAACAATTAATGCGTTGTGAGCCTCAGGTCATTAACTGGGATGTGATACATTTCATTTAGGAGTGAGTTTGAATTCCAGGGATGACCCAAACTGATCGTAAGACTGGAGATCATAGTAGCTTTAAAATGCACGATCCCGACACAAATATACGCCTGATTTCTTGTGTACACCGCTGTCGTGCTGAAATGTGAGGAAAGCCATATTTCTGACTGTCAAAAATGTTACTAGGGTATTGAGTTTCTGTCCCACCTTCTCACAGTTTGTCATCCATGTTCACTGGCCTGAGGACAGAATGTAAAGAAGTACCACCTCCTCTGGTCACTACAATATTTATAAGAAAGAGTCTCCACCTGTTGGCACAACCAGGCATCACAGACAATCTACAATACTTGAAGTGTGTATTATTTAGGGCAATGATGTCTGGAATCAGCAGATCCTAAATGGTAACTGACTCAATCAAGACATCCCTATGAAACACCTGCAATCCCCCACCTGTCAGTTTGAACTGAGAAAGCCTCTTGGATGAAAGAGAACATCTTCAAGAGACACAAAATAGAAATCCAGCTGCTTTGTAATGGATACCTTAGGATTTTGTCATTGTAGATGTTCCTGTATTTGAACTCGGTTGTTTCTTTAATGCTTTGGATCAGTTCATGAGCTTCAGCTGAGATTAGCACATAAAAATGTAGAATGTCTTGTTGTATATCGCCTCTTCCCTCCCCTGTTGTGACACAAGTGGTCGTCACGTAGGCGGCAGTCGGTCAGTCATGGGATTGAGGATTTGAATCAGATATCTGTCACGATGTAACTGCTGTATCCAGACTGTGGTAACCATGGTAACCCCAGTTCTGCAGAAAAAATCAACCTCACGCGCTGTAGTCCAGTAAATTTACTACCTGTGTGGATGATTTTAGGAGAACTGTCTAACATGAGAGACTCTGGTTTGCTGCCCGAAGTCGTTTTGAAATGAAAATGAGTCAAGCTGCGATCACAGGTGCGACAGCAATGCAGCAACTGGAGCAAATGCTTCCTCATTATTCCATTAGGGGGAGCAAAGGTATGCTTTTTGCAACCCCACTTATTGTCTTTTAATAATAAACTCATCATCATACAGTCCCCACAACCAGGCGATTACATTTAAACAGCATACATCAATGGTGACAAGTAATAAAAAAGATCAAACATTTAGGTTTTGTAGGGTCATGGAGGCTGGAGTTTATCCCAGCTGACTTAGGGTGAAGGCAGAGGACACCTGGACAGGTAACAGTCTATCACAGGACTACATATAGAGACAAACAACCACACTCACATTCACACCTATGGACAATGAGAAGCACATTTGGGTTATTCCATCTCAAATCATCAGGGGCCTCCTGTTCAACCATCTGCAATACTGGACAAGTAAACCAAAACATCTCTGATTATGATTGAGTTGAAATATGAAAAAAGTTGACGTCTTCACAAAAGATTTCATCTTTAAACACATTAGCAAAAAACTGAGAAGACAGATGTCAAATAGTGATATTATCTGAATCACATGTAGTTGATTGGAACAATAATACAACACAAAACATGGAATACTTTTAATGTGAAATACTTGGAATGAGCAGCTATAACAAGTTGTTCCACAAAAACTAAAACATTGTTTGGATAGCTTTATTCAAATAGAACAGAGTTCTGGTCTCTCAAAAATTGTTTTCAAAATATAACTAAGAAAGGAATTTTCAAATCCAGGCAGATGATTGGACATCACATATTTGGCTGAATGCCCTACTGCTTATTAGAAAGATACTTGAAGGCAAACTGTTGAGCTGTTACTGTATACATGAACTCAGACCTATTTAATACTAGAAGAATTTCAGGCAAATCAGAAATCGTCACTGAGAAATAGGTCTAAAAATGTGATGATTTGAGATGGAATATCCCATTTTTGGATTGCCTTTTGAGCTGGTCAGCTGATCATTTGCCACAACATGTTTTGGAAGTTGTTGAGTCGCTTTGCTGCATCCTGATCTACCTAGTGATATACTCTAATCCTGTTTTTTTTTCTGCACTCTCAGTCTAACTAATCTTGACTAGAGCAGGTGCCTGTTTCTTCCAAGAGGTTAAGTGCTGCAAAAATTCAGGATATTTGTTTTAAACTACCTTCCCCCTCCTCCAAACTTGTATCTCCAATTTTCATTTTCATTTTGTTTTCAGGTCAGTCTTCTTACTTTTTAAATCTTGTCTGGAAACACTGGAGAAAACAGAGCTGAGCATCCAGATGCTAGGGATCATCAGAGTTTATTTAAAGCACTATAAACACAATTAGCTAAATCTTCAGTACATTTTCAGTTTTGATCTTCTATCCTTTTGATCTTCCAATCTTTTGAAAAAAAGCTGAAGCAGTGTTGCTTCAAAGCTGCTGCAAATGTTCAGTGTTTTGTCATGGGACATCTTTGAAGGGAAGGCTATTCTTTATGTACGTATGTAAAGAATGTATATGAAGTTTATGTGTATATGACTGTAGGAACAAAGCCAAGCATGTCTGTTTGTTATGTGTGTGCTTACACATCACACATGAAATATGACTGCACTGCCAAGACAATCAGTATATTACATTTCTACCTAAGCAGTACTGAATACTGATATTAGAGACTTAACAACTAAATGTTCCTGGATAAAACTGTGTGAAAAATACAATAAAACAAAAAGGTGATATTTAGTTGAGGTAGCAAATGATGTGTGGATTGTCAAAGAACCAAAGAATCAATAAATTGTTTGAAAAGAAGACTGTTGCTGAATGAATGATTTCTGCATTCTATTCTATTCTACACTATTCTATTCTATTCTATTCTATTCTATTCTATTCTATTCTATTCTATTCTATTCTATTCTATTCTATTCAACTCTATTCTATTCTATTCTATTCTATTCTATTCAACTCTATTCTATTCAACTATTCTATTCAACTCTATTCTATTCTATTCTATTCTGCTCTGTTCTATTCTATTCTAGGCAAGAGGGATGATAATGTCTTTAATGTATTATTAGCCATGAGCTAACTGACATTACATTAGAGATTAATTGGTAATATAACCTTTCCAAAAGTGCACTGCTGCGTACGATATGTAGAACTTTATGCTTTGGTCATATTTTTATAGCACCTTTCTTACACCTTTTTAATTTGGACTCTTGAGTTTCTAACAGGTCAGTTACAGGTTTGTGCAAATCAGAGTGGCTAATGGGCGAGTTAAAGGTTGATAATAAGCATATTCCTAGATTTGCGTCACCCTCACCTCTTACAACCTATGGATCTGCTCCTGCCCAAAAAACAAAAACATAAAAGAAATAGAGGACTATTATTTTTAAGAAATAAGCAAACGAAAAACAACAACAAACAGTGTATATGTGTTGACTCCACAGGATAATATTAAATGAGAAAAGTTGATCTAGAGGAGAATAAGTATTTGAACTCAGTACAGCCTGTCTGGCAGTCTTCCTGTATTTTGATGCAGAAATGTCACAAACTGACCAGAATAGCGGAAATTAAGCGTATGACACTAAGAACTTCCTGCACAGACCCCTTGTTTTAATCATTTTTGTCAGCCTTGCAAAAACAAATTAAGAAGGAAACAAAACAAACAAGAAAATGTGGGGTTCAGCTGATATGGAAGTCAGTTTTTGTCAAGGAAATAACAAAAAATAGGAAGAAAAAAAACTTCAAAAACACTGTCACTAATTCTAGTGCAAATCCAAAAAGTCCTAATTTTTATATCAAAATGATTTGAGCTGCAAATCCACATATCACTGCCTACATCTGATAATACTGATTCAGTCGTTTTGAACAGTACAGAAGACTTTCTCTGCACTAGCACAGGTTTTCCATTTATAGCAACACATGGGGGGGAAACAGATGTCTTTTATATATTAATGCAAGCAAGCTCTAGGACTGATCTCTCTCTCTCTCTCTCTGTGTGTGTGTGTGTGTGTGTGTGTGTGTGTGTGTGTGTGTGTGTGTGTGTGTGTGTGTGTGTGTGTGTGTGTGTGTGTGTGTGTGTGTGTGTGTGTGTGTGTGTGTGTGTGTGTGTGTGTGTGTGTATTTGTGTTTTAAATAAACTAACAAACAGCTCCAGTTATCTTATTCATAACTGGAAATCCATTGACTGTCATGATGCCATTCAGTTTATTTGGAAAGTAGCTTACTATGTTTTGTATTCTTAGCAAAACAAACAAAATAAGAATTTAAAGAATGGCCTATGTGGATGTTTTTACCAGGAAAACAGCAAATAATTACAAATACTTTCAAAAATCTAAAGTCAAATATCATTATCTAGTATCTGATCGCTTTATTGTGACTATTGTAATCATTGCAACCACAAAAAAGACTGAGGGTGGAAGTAGAAATGCACGTAAGAATTGCATTTTCCAAAATACTCTTCATTCAATAAATAAAAGAGATTGCTTTTTTTGGTTCATAAACTCGTATTTGCAAAAATAAAAGAAAAAAAAAAACCAAACAAACCAAGAAATATGACAACGTGAGGTTTAATAGTAGCCAGTTTTGGCAGGAAAATAACACAAAATAGAAAACAATTAAAAATACTGTTGACTATCAGTCCAAATCCAAAAAGAACTAACCTTTATGACAAAATCATTTTTATTTTGAGCTGCAAAGTTAAGTATTATTATCGAAATAAATAAACTATCTGCATTGGCTCAGCCTTTTCATTTATAGGAATGCCTGAAAAAGACGCTAGTAATAATTATAATAATGATTAATAAATTAACTGTGCCGATACTGCGCAGTTCATTAGGAAAGTGGATTGCTTTGTTTCGATTATTAACGTCATCTTTGTTCAAAAAAAAAATGCGTGGTTCAGAATATATGGACAGTTTTTGACAGTTTATCTTCATTTTTTTAAACGGAAAATAACAAAAAAATAGAGGTAAATATTTCTGGTTCATCTAAGACAAAACACCCTACTTTATGTATAAATGTATAAATATTTTGAGCTGCAAAGTCAAACATCATTGTCCGGTACCTGTTCCATTTTTAGATTTTTATATCTGTCCGCTTCTTTCCATACTAGACGAAGTGAAGCGAAGGAGTGATATATTTCCTGTAGATGGCAGTAAAGCGACGCTCGGTGGAGCAGCGGCGGGTAAATCTCGGTGAAGAAGAATCTGCTGGTCGGAAACATGGCGAAGCTTGTGTGTTGGTTAGAGTCCCTGCGCTGCGGGATCCGGAGGTAACAGCGGTGTCAGTAACAGCAGCCGACGAACGGTGACGGAGCGACGGTCGGAGAGAGACTCGTCGGTTTGACCGAGAATCGAGAAAATGGACGACAACCTGGCACGGCGGGAGGCAGGTCGTCCTCTGAGGAGGGTGTCTGCCGCCGCGGAGCCAGCAGCTAGCGCTAGCCTGCAAGATGGCGAGGTGAGCGATGCGACCTCGGCCAGAGAAGCTCACCCTGGAGCGGACAGACTCGGTCCACGGAGCGCTGCTGCCGCGGGGAGGATGGAGAGGAGGAACTCGGCACCGCAAGTGGTGTACCAGAGGTATATGCCGATGGAGCCCCTCAAGTTAACCATACCGAGGAAAACCAGGGAAAAGAGAGGTGAGCTGCTCCGCTGTATCTGCACACTTCACTGAAAGTATAAAATAGTTCTCCGTCTTCATAGGGCTTCATATTTACCGCCATTATTCACATAACTACATTTTTACACGTTTTCAACCGTTGACCTAAAGTTAAGAAAGTTCCATTATCGGACAGCTAAACGTTCATTACCGGACAGATCCGTTTCTGAGCTTTTTGGTTGTGTTGGCTTTGCCACAGAGAACAGCATTTAAAATATTCACGAATGTTTGAGTCATCTATATTAACTCCCCTGTCATTTAAATCCTTTATGATTACATTAAATCGTAACAAGCCCTGGACAAGCTCTAACGGCTAACGCAATTCAGGGATGCTACAAGCTAGCAGGTAGCCATTTAATTGCGTGTTATTACGCTGTGTGTATGATCACTTTTTGATAACTGTAGTTTGTTTGCAAGTGAACGTAAATCTCCGGGGATCTATATCTGAGTCTATGCCTTGACTTCAGCTCCATGTTGAAGTTAGCTTCAGAGTGCTAGCTAAACCGAGGTAACCGCCTCCTTGTTTACATTGGGTTTTGTAGGACATAGGCGCTTATATGTGTTTATTGCTGTTCTGTTTCTAGGCACTGCTATCAGAATGACACCATAAAATAAGAACATGAGGACATATTTGTTGCTCTGCCCTTTGACTAAGTCTGATTCAGAGGCAAGTGGGTATGAATAAATCTAATGAGCAGGTTGGAGATTTAGTTCAGCTTGAAATTTGATTTATTGTTTAGGGACTGTTTGTAGGTGAAGCTTCGGGTTACAAGATTTTTTTTGTGGAAAGTTGAAAGTACCATTCAAAAGTTTGAACGTACCTTCTTATTCAATGGTTTTCATTTATTTTTTATTATTTCCTACATTGTAGATTAATTCTGAAGTCATCAAAACTATATGAAATTAAATAGTAAACACAAATAGTGTTAAACAAACCATAATATATTTTGAATTTTAGATTCTTTAAATTAACCCCCTTTTGCTTTGATTACTGCTTTGCACACTCTTGGCATTCTCTCAATCAGCTTCATGAGGTAGTCACCTGAAATGGTTCCGAAGGACTTCCCAGACATGCTGAGCACTTATTGGCCCTTTTGCCTTCACTCTGGGGTCCATCTCATCCCAAACCATCTGGATTGGGTTCAGGTCAGGTGACTGTGGAGGCCAGGTCATCTCCATCATCTCCTTCTTGGTCAGATAGTCCTTCCACAGCCTGGAGGTGTGTTTGGGGTCATTGTCCTGTTGGAGAATAATTGATGGTCCAGTTAAACGCAAAGCAGATAGGCTGGCATGTCGTTGCAGAATGCTGTAGTAGCCATGCTGGTTCAATGTTTCTTGAATTTAAAAAAAAATAAAAAAAAACCCTAACAGTGTCACCAGCAAAGCACCCCCACACCATCACACCTCCTCCTCCATGCTTCACTGTGGGAACCACACATGAAAAAGCCAACAGCTCACCTTCTCTGGTCTCACAAAGACACGGCGATTGTGAAATACTTTGTCCTACTGATGTGTTCAACTTGGGCTTCAAGACAACAAACAGAAACTATTACAGAAATATAGTTTTACAGACTGTGGGAGAGGAGCTTCAAATGCAGTGGTGTTATTCAGGCAGGCATAAATACATTCACAAACTCAGCAGATGCATAAATGCTTCTTCGTATTCATTAGATGTCTGCGGTCACCTGTGTAACATCACAAATCTTCACACAGACATCCACACAGGATCTTGACTTGACTTGACTTGACTTAGGGCTCCTGCGAAGGGCGGGGCATCCCATCTATGTGTGTCGAGCCGACCAGATGAACCAGTTTCTTCGAATGCTGACGGTCTTGTGCCAGCAGCTCTGCATCCTCCACAGCAACTCCATGTTGTTTGAGGTCGCCCGCAACAACATCGAGCCATCGGGTGCGGGGCTTGCCTCGTGGTCGTGTCCAACCTGCGGCCTTCGGGTCGAACTGGAGAATGGCTCTCGTCGGATGGTCAGGAGGGAGGCGAAGGACATGGCCGAACCAGCGGGTGCGGCGTTGCGCGGCCAAGCAAGATGCTCGGGGCTGGCAGGTGCGGGCTCTAAGCACTGCGTTGGAAACCCGCTGGACCACCTGATGTTTTCGATGGTTCTGAGAGCCCTGCTGTCAGAGCCATCTATTCTTGCAGCCAGAGTTTCATTTAGGGGCCATGTTTCCGAGCCATAAAGCAGGATGGAGAGTACTGCTAAGCTGTAAATACGGAGCTTCGTTTTGCGTGAGATAGTCTGGTGCCGCCAGAGTGGTTTCCAGAGAGACTGCAGAGCTGATGATGCCAGGGCTCTTCTGCTAGTGATCTCTGGTTGTTGGTCCCCGTTGTTTGTCACTATGGACCCCAACACAGGATCACAGATGCTAAAATCTGTATAGTATGGTTCCATGCAGATACACACAAAGTATGATTTGAGCCTAAAGCATGATTCAGGTTTCTTTCAGTTTGCCATATGTACTACTGGTAAAGAAGTGCTATTGTGTTGTATTATTGGGCTTGTATGGTTGAGATTTCTTTTACCCCTTTCAAGAAGTAGTTTGTCATTGGCTGAAAACAAATGTATGGCAGATACAAATACCTGGAACCTGCAGTGTAGACAAAACAAAATATACTTTCTGACATCTGTTGAACTCATTCCTAACGCATCGCATCTCATTGTTTGTTTATCGGGGATGTACATCTGTTCATAACACGGCCTCTTCATTCCCCACCTCTAAATATATTTACATGCAAACTAGTGTCATTCTTTGCACTCTTATCTTATTATTTTATTTTTTTTTTCAAATTCAGGATATCACATTGATTTGGAACAGAGAAATCAGTTCAGTTATATGTTGTTCATGATTCTTCTTAGGTCCAGTCCACAAAAATGTCTCAGGTAACATTAGGGCTGCAACTGAAACTCAAGATAACCTGCTCTAATCTCTTGTTTTGACCGGGACCCAGAGATATTCAGTTTACTGTTGTGGAGGGGTAAAGAAACCTAAACCAGAAAATGTAAAAATTTAAGAAGCTTAATTCAGAGGATTTAAACTTCATTTTACTTACAAACATGCTCAAACTGATTAGTCATATATCTAAATATTTGGTGATTAATTTAAAAGCTGGCAACTAATTCATAATAATCTAGTAATCCACCACAAAATGCAAAACACAACCGAGGTGCTGTCAAGATCATGTCAAACCATCAGGCAGCAATATAACGCAAACCCAAAGACCATGTTGCCCAATTAGAAGCCTAAAAACCATTATTGGTTCCGGTAGGCTTCCAACAATACAGTGAAGTTATGCCTCAGTATAATTTATGTATGTACACATCTGGATAGCAAGGTTAACACCAGCAGTATTTTTCCACAGTTTCATAGGGCTGGCTCATTTGTATGTAGTTTTTACAAAGCTTCACCCTGGAAAAAGTTTTAAAAAAGATTGACTTTCAGTGACATAAAACTGTGTGTGGATGAAATACCAAAATGTATAGAAAAAGTGAAATCATTACTACTACGTTAATTTAATAAAGTGCAATTCACGAAGTGAGTTTAATCTTTTATTTCATGGTTTAGGATACCACTCACCACACCTGTCAATTTGTTTCATCACTATGTAAGAAAGCTGTGACAGGTGGTAACTGTTTCTCTCTTCTAAGCATCAGCTACAACAGGTTGTTTCCTTTCCATCTGTCTATACGAATACATAATGTGATTTTGCATGTGGCTGAATTACAGAGATATTATATCTTTGCTTCCAGATTCAGTCAGAACATTTTGCTTTGTTCTTCAAACCTACGCTGTGGGTCCCTAAGCGTGACACGCAGTGTGGATTGAAAAGTAGTGATTTGCTTTCAGGAACTGCCAAACAAATTTAAACAAACAAATCCCAGTCATGTGATACCTGCCGTCGTTGCACTGATTGGGAAAACAGCCTCCAGGAGTGTATTTGTGGCACACAGAATATTTAATAGGCTCATTTTTAACTTGAAGGAACAATCTTTAGTTAAATTTCTGCCCTGCATGGTTGTGATTTCATCTCTGAGGTGTTTGATGCTCCAGCTGAGCCTTGTGTACGCTGAGGGAGGCAGCTGCTGCAGGTTCTTTAGTCTCAGGAGAATTTGTTGTAAAAAGGTGCTCCAACGGTTCTGTTATAATTGAGGCAAGCTGGCGCCTACTTTTGGAGGATCCTTGTCCACCCCCATGAGACTGAATGCTGCATAAAGGATGGGGAGTATTGGCACAAGTATTTATGTCTGAGCCATGTAAACTCATCAATGAACAACTGCAGAAAGTACATATGGGCGGAAAGTACAGGTGGGCGGCATGGCTCAGTGGGTAGAGTGGCCGTCTTGTAACCGGAGGGTTACCGGTTGATCCCTGGCCTGGAGAGCTCATGTCCAGGTGTCCCTGAGCAGGACACCCAACCCCTAACTGCTCCTGATGGGTCATGGTTAGCGCCTTGCATGGCAGCTTCCGCCATCAGTGTGTGAATGGGTGAATGTGATGTATAATGTAAAGCGCTTTGGGTATCGTTACAGGTATAGTAAAGCGCTATATAAATACAGACCATTTACCATATTGTAAGTGAGCTGAGGTTAAAGTAGGATTGTTTGACTAGAACTGTAAATGTTGTCAAGTTAATGGCAAGGAGCGTTGTGACCTAGATTTTTAAATCTTGGCCCCTTATAAACTGAGGATATGGGATTTGGCACAATGTATGTTATGGTGTATTTTTGGTCTGGGATTTTTCCTGGTTTGATCTCTGTGTTCCAGTAAAATAAAATCTGAATACCATACCAACTGATGCAACAGCTCTGTAATGAGATGCAACTCAAACATGGAACCAAAACTTATCACTAGACCTTGTGTTGGATGTCACTGGTGCTCATATGATTGAATGAGAGAAAATCTCTGTAGAACGTTCAACATCTGAAGCCCAAAGAGTAGAGGATGTTACAGCAGCACATGCTAAATGCTGTGGGTTAGATTGGCATTAACTCTCTGAACCTGGCTGTTTTATCCTCCTCTGGTATTTGTGCTCACTGTGAGCTCATTTTTGAGCCCACAGTGAGTGGAAACAGCACAACAACTGCTAGAATGTACAGAGAACTCCAAAATGTCTTTGTGCACTAAAATAAAAAAGCTAGACTGCCAATACAAACGTTGAATTTCTTTGATTATGTGCTTTGGACGAGGGAGAAGAGGGTTAATGTGGCCCTCCCTGACCTTGTGCAGAATCATCCATTGGTATCATTTTATTTGTAAATCCATCCTTGTCTGCTCCCCTCTTACCTTTGTGGATATATTTCATTTAAAACCAGTAACTATTGTCTGCCCTCGAATGACATCCTTTTATTGTCTGTCTCTTGGTTTGCACTCACTGAACTTGGCAAACAGGCTTTTATGTTCTCACCCCTGCAGTCTGGAATCACTAGCAGGCTGAACTACAGCTTCAAGAGCTGATCCCAATTAGAGATTTTAAAAATGTGGTGAAGGGTATGGAGACAGGATCCACTGGAGTCTGTAACTGCTTTCCTTCATAGCCAATTATGCTTCCTCCTGTTCAGGCTTTGTTTTGCGAGTTCTTTCTGTATGTTTTATAATGTATGTGTTTTTAATGTTTTCTGTAACTTGGTGCTGCTGCTGTCTTGGCCACGGCTCAATTGAAAAACACATCATGTAATCTGAATGGGACCCATGTGATTAAATAAAGGTTTAAAAAAAAACACTCTGCATAGATGTTTAAAGATGTATGCAGTAAGCTGTGCACATGAACTTCTTGATAATCTCTTATATAGTTTAGCCACTCTCACCAAAGAGAATCCTTGGCTTTGTTGGGTTTCTGTCTGTAATATGATATTGTAAGGTCGTCACCTTACCATGTGAAGTGCCTTGAGATGACGTTTGTTGTGAATTTGTGCTATGAAAATAAAACTGAACTAATTATTTCTGTAGCCTGCATAGATCTGACAGCTGGATTTTGTGCACGTTTAAAACAACTATTTGTTCATATTAGTCATAATTTGTGAAAAATGTGCAAAGGATCGTTACTGATGTGTCTGTCCTGTCTTTCTCTCAGCTGTGTTCCACATCTCCGCTGAATCCAGGGAATATGAAGACATGATGACCATCTTGACCGCCAGCTACATCGACACCAGCTCCTCTAGCTGGGTTACCTACAGCAAACCTCGGCTGGTCCACAGTGAGCAGCTGGAGAAAGAGGTGAGACACGAGCAGGTGGACAGTCACCACCAGTTAAATATGTAACTCAGAGGGGGTATGTGCACCTGTAAGCTTTGTGCCAAAGAATCTGTGTCCGAAAGAGATTGTGATGACTTATTGTTGATTTGTTGTTTTTAGGAGCTGTGTTTGGCATGACCAGTTGAGATTCTTATTTGTTCATGGATTGATGCTCAAATTTGTGTTTGTGTGTTTTAGTTTGTGGAGAAGAGGAAGGAGATGAAGGCAGATGGAAGGACAGAAAAGGAGCTGGAGGAGAGCTACTGTTTCCTGTTGACTGATGCTCTCAAGGTGAGATTAAAATTGAACTGTGTTATTTGTTAGGACAGGAAGAGTTACTTCAATACAGAGACTACACAGAAACTATGTTTTTGCTAGTTTGTGTTGCCAGTTTTCCTCTGATATAGGTGTTTTGCATCTGTTGAAGTACTTTAGTTAAATATTATTTACCTGGGTCTTTTAAATGGGACTGCAAGGCAACACCACAGATGGTTTTGAGCAGGAATTTCTCACTAAAAAGAGCAGTTGATGTCTGTCTGAATGAGCCTTATCATTTTAGATCAACATTTTATGTTGTGATTTTTTAAATTGTTTTGCTGTTGTAGTTGCCCTTGCTCTGTGAGAAGGGGCTGTTCGTGGGCCAGAGCTGGATCACACTGCTGGGGAACCCTACTAAAGGTAGGTGTGAACGACCAAATGATTAATCAATTTTGAGTCAAAACCACAGTTTGAAACAAAACAATTAGCAAATTACCACTGCTGCAATTTAGGACATACTGTGCAGTGTGTCTGACCTGGGTTTAAACTTTTGCAAGAGTAGTTTTACAAAGTCATGCCATCCTCTTTGTGTGAGAGTCACGCTTTTGAGGGTATTTTATTTAAGAATGATTCATCACATTTGAAATATACTACACAGTGAATACTTAGCTGAAGTTTCACTTTAAAAAATTAAATAGAATATTTAGATCGCAGTATCTGAAAATTTGCAATTAGATATTTTCCCCAAATGGTTCAGGCTTACCCACCACTGTAGGTGTTTCTCCATATCCAGTCAACTAGTCCTGCTGAAGGACTTCACTGATGGGTAGGATCCATCGAATTCTGCCAAGAATCGAGAGTTTTCAAGGACGCTTGTGTGCATCCTTGGCCGCTTTAAGGCACGCATAATCCTGCACACATATAAAGCCTTTTCACCCAGAACACCGCTGCTTGGCAACAGCAATCCTGGACCATGTATTGTTTCAGCGTTTGGCTATTGCGACTTGAGCTTGTATGGTAATAGTTACATGTCGAGGAGTGCAATGTGAAGTGAAACAAATTAGCCCAAATACATGCTGCTACAACTTTTTCACTGCTCAGTATAAAAACAAAACTGCAAAGGTTCACATTTTCTATGACTGTTGTATAAGACACGTCCATCCAATTTAAAGTTCTTAAATACCCTAATTCAAAAAATAATGTTTTAAAAAGATATGGTGTTTGACTTGGGTGTGAAAATGAAATGCAGTTTCAGTTGTATGTAAATACTTTAGCTTCAGGACTGAAGCTTGACAAGTAAAAGGTACGCTGTCAGCAGTGTCTTTCAGTTGTTGCCACCACACAAATCAGAACAGCTAATTTGTTGAACATGCCAGATTTGGTTGCCGTTCAAAGAACAGAACTAGTTTGGATGCCCTTGCCAGTGTTACACCATTTAAATTTTTAATTGTTTTTAAAAATTTCTATGCAGACTCCCTACCTATAAAATCATTCTGTAATGAATAATTCCTTCCAAAAAGAGTTATTCAGATTATCTTGTGTAAGAGGTAAACAGCAGAAGCCACAGAAACTAACCATTTAGCTCAGCATGTTCAAATGTGTTCTTCAGAATTGAAAAAGAGGTCTTGCCTAGCCTCTTAAGGACACATATTACGAAGGAAGCAGCACTGAGAAATACCTCCTGACATACTGAGTTTTTATCTGCACAATGAAATCAGAGTGTGTAATTTCCAGTAGCTACTCTTTACACGGAATAAATGCAGCACTGGTTGTAGGAGTTAACTGAAACCCACTTAGTTTGTTGAAGCAGCCTTTTAATCGCACACAAAATTAATTTAGGTGAAAAGAAAAGAAAAATTTTATGTGTTCTTAGTTTGTTATTTTCTGTTGTGCATTTATGCATGTGTCTCTAGGAGTGTATCTGTCCAGGTACTCAGACCTGCTACAGAATAACGCCTTCACACCTGGAGCCACAGGGGAGATCATCATCTTCAAAGTGATGAAGGTAAGTCAGCTGGCTGCCAGTCACTACCATCATCAATCATGGTCTCTGTCAGCTCACCTGTCAAACTCAGGAAACATGGTGTGAGGACAGAATGTTGATCCAAGTTCTGCTCAAGGTTTTTTCCCTGTTAAAGGGTGTTTTCCTGCCACTGTCTCCTTAGGGCTGCTCTGGGGGTTCAGGCATATGGGTTCTGTAAAACGTCTTGAGACAATTTGACTGTAATTGGCGCTATATAAATAAAATTGAATTGAATTGAAATGTCCTGAGTCAATCCAGGCATCTTTGTTCTCTATTAACACCTGATCCTTCCTATAATACCGTTCTGTGATTTGTCCACATGATGTTGCAGTGCATGTGTTCTTTACTGTGTAAGCATTGGTACAATGTGAGTGAAAATTAGTATGGCAAAATATACAAATTTTTCACGCTCAACCTCCAACCCTTTCTTCTAACTAGCAAAGATCTGTGTATAAAGCATTTTGATAGCAGTTTCCCAGCTCAAGCAGGTAAATGCAACATGCAAGGAGTCTTTTCATGCGATGTCAGTTTTGAGATTTTGCTTTTATAACTCGTCTCCCTTCAGAAAGGTCGAATGAAAATGTCCAAAATACACATTTAGATGTTTATTTTACTACATTTTGCCTATTTTACATATATCCAAATGAGCAGGTACTTAACAGGATATTACCTTGTCTGCATTTTTAAACATAAAATTTTAAAAAAGTAATCCACTGGTGAAGTTTCTTGAAGATATCAGTTTGTTCAGTTGTTTAGCTATAAAACAGTTTCTTTACAATACATATTATTTATAAGCTACTTTGTCAAAATGAGTTTTTCTGCTACTCTGACATAGAAATCTCTACCTATGTAGCACTTAAATACAACACACTGTCCTGTCTTATTCTTACCTACATTTTTGAGGTTTTTACACAGAGTTTTGTTTATATATCACACATAGTCAAATTTATAGAACATAATCCTAAAAATAGCAGGCATTTGAAGTATTTTCCGATTTATGGAATGATGAAAAGAGAAATCCAAAATCCCCGACATAAAGGCTGCTGGGTCTAATATGTCATCAACATAAAACATGAACCTTGACCCAGGCTTTTTCCAGTCTTCAGATTACTGTAGATGTGTGCAAATTAGCGTCTGTTTAGGGAAAAAATACCTCAGTTGCATATTTAAATGCCAAAAATGTCAGAAAATTAGTAATGCAAATCCTTACTGTCTTATAAAAAGCAATCGACTAAGGAAGTTTCATGGTAATATCTGTTATAGAACCATGATCAATGGTTACTTTAATAATTAGTTCATTTTTTGGGTTCAGGGAAAAGTGAAGAGCATCTATGAAAACATGAAGAACCTTCTGGATCCAACGCCTCGCTTCGACAGCCATATCTCTAAGAACGCCAGCAAAGTCACCTCGGTCTCCTCCTACCGGGCCTTTGAACTCACACAGGTAAAGACACTGATACAAAATAACATGAAACTATAGTAATATTTTATAATATCAGTTTCTATAGGAAACAGGAACTATAAATCAATACACAGACATAAACAAATATTTCTTTATAGACACTATTATATGAATTAAGTAAGTAACTAACCATTTAAGTGAAGCAAGCTGTTTAGTGATGGAGTTGTGATCAGGCTGTGGTTCATGTTTGGTTCAGGTTCCATTCAAGGCTAAACTAAAATCATGCAAAGCATCTTAGATGCAACTGAGACTAACGTGGTCATTTTTGAATATTTTTAGGTGAGTTTTCTTTCAAAGAAATAAATCAGGACTCTGAACACTTGGTTTTTTGTTGTTTCCTCTAGCAATACTTCTACGAGTATTCGTTTGACGAGCTGCGGGAGCGTCCTCGCCAGGTGTGTCCGTACGCCATTGTCTCCTTCCAGGTTAAAGGAAAAGACTGTCCACTTCCCAGCAAACCTTTAGCACCTATCAGGTGAGTATTTGAAATATGGTTCTTTCCATTGATAACATCTGGTGTAACATCTAACAGGCTGATGGAGGGAACAGTTAACAGTAGACAGTTTTGCTCAGTTTTATTCTATTTTATTTTACTATTATTTATTATATTATTTTATTCTTAAAATAAAAGGTTGTTTGCATTGTTTTTATCAAACTCTCTCCCTCCTAGGCTGATTTTTTTCAGTACTGATAAATATATTGAGTGACCTTCTGAGCTCCAAGCACTTTCTGGGTGTTTTTGCTCTTGTCACATTTTTATTTACTGTGGGCTCATTGTTCGCTCCACCTCTGTGGAAACAGTGCAACCGTGACTAGAGGTAGAGAGAACTCAAAAATGTCTCTGTGCAGAACAACAAAGTTATAATGCCATAAATCACAACGAAGGATAAAGTTGTTTTCTTTGACTATTTATTTTACCAAAATTTAATAACCCTGGAATCAACATGCAAAGCATTTTGTCCATGAGTGTTACCAATACTGGAAAGAAACTGTGGGTATACATACTGTAGATTATACAATTGTTGCATTTTTTAACCATGTTGCATTCTTTTTACTGATTATGTTTGTTTTATTTTCCTCAGACTCTAGTTTGTTTCCATATGCGTCTTCTCTCTAATCTGTATAACACACAGCCTGCAGTTCAGCTGAATACTCACTGAATTTTTGTCATGTGATGGTTGGTTGCAGCTGAGTCACTAATTGCTACACAGTTAGACTTAGGAGCACAGAGTTATTTGTTGTTGTTTTTTTTTTACAGGCTCTGGTGCAAACAGTTTGTTTCGGCTGATTTTTTTTTAATGAGACGTAGAATACAGTGATTTTGATAAATTACACAATTATAAGCTTTGATTTGAGTAATTTTCCTGACTGAACTGCATATCATATGTGATTAGTTCAAAGACATTCTATACATTTATAATCCATTTTTCCTGTTTTAGCTCTGATAAATAGTTTAATTTTGGTGATGTATACTTTTACAAAGATAACCTGCTAGAAGATTCAAATCATCTTTGAGTCACAGAATAATATTAGTGTGAGGGCGACTGCTAAAGTGCTGTCCTGTGAGGAAGTAAATTGTCTACCTGAAAGGTAAAAAGAGAAATAAACTCTGGATTAATATGATTTTGACAAAAGGAAATAATAATGTTGTCTGTTCAGGATTTGTGTCAAATGGACAAAATATCCAATAAGGTTCATAGATCTGAGCTCATGAAAATGGCAGGTGCATTCAAAACTTGCATGTGCTTTAAGCTTGGTGGCAGTGCTCAGTGTGTGGACTAACATGTTGTTTGTGCTCTCTGTTTGATGGGCAGGTTGAACAGTCAGTCAGCAGAAGGGAATAAAGGTAAACACTGGTCCCTGTTCTCTGACACAGTTTTGAATATAAACACAATATGAAGTCCTCTTTTTGCTGTCTGCCTCTGAGGCAGATGAGCTTTGATATCTCTCCCATGTTTGCCCTTACAGAGCGTGCTCAGTTCACAGTGTGGAGTGGAGATTTAGTAAAAGATGACCGGGTTCTCTTCCAGATCTCATTTCGCTCCTTCTCTCGTCCCTTCCTACCCCACAGACTGTGAGTATTGAACAGACAGTGCCTGTTTGCTGTCTTACATAGAGTCCGATGACAGGATCAAATTAATCCTTTGACATTTTCCTAACCTCTAAAAGATGTAAAATAAGTACATGCAAATAGTTTACTGTGTGGTACTTTTTAAACAATCACTATAGAGCTCTTGGCACATTTCTCTGTACACTTAAGCTGCAGTCAACCAAAGAACATCTTGGTCAACTGAAATTATACCTACTGTTCAACCAACCGATTGGCTCACCTACTAGCCTTATTAGCTTCAATGAATTGTAATTACATATATAAAAAAACTAGTGTTTGCAGCATAATAAATCATTTAACCTGGTTATGTTATATTGGATTGATAACAGACTGGGAGCAGACCAGTTTTCACCTGCCTATATTCATGTGATTTCTGAAGGTAGAATTATATAACTTTTGATCCTGGCACAAGAAGTATTGAGGAAAAAAATACAGACAAGTTCACTTACATTTTAGGAGTTGATAATTCATGTCAGTTATTGAGCTATGATATGCAAAATTCTGTTTGCAAAGTTTACACTTGATTTTTTGAACCACCCGTTTAATTCAATTATAGCCACAACAGCTTCTTTGCCATTAACTGTTAACCCATTCTGAGTAAACATTAAATAAGTTAAGCTTAACAGTCTCCCTAAGATTGGTGAGTTCAGTGTTGTGAAAATGCAGGGTTGTTCTCCTGCTGTCAAAAATATTGGCTTAATCATGGAAGATGATGCAGCCCTTTTTCCTCAGGAAAGTAACACGATAGATTGTCCAATCAGTGAGAATTTCCTCAGAGGATAACATACCAGCCAACAAATGGACCAGTGAAAGTGGGCACAACAGCTCTACTGTTCCCTAAATACTAAAAATCTATAGGTTAATTGTGTAACCCTGGTTCTCACAGTAGCATGAGTGAGATGTCCCACTATGGGATACGCCCCCTGCGTAAGCCTCAGAAGCATTTATCTCATTCCACCAGTCCTGATTGACTGCCTGCATCAGATGAAGCCACCTAGCCTTAAGTATCCTGCGGAACCCACGCAGCATCACCCAAAATAAACACCTCTTCTCACTTCATCCAACCAAGTAGGGCTGCCTGGTGAGTCTTCTCACTCATGCTTCTCTAAGAACCAGGCTTACACCAGTAACCTATAGTTGTCATTCTTAGCATTTGTTTCGATGTCTCACTATGGGATATGGAAACTCCCGTATCCCATACATTTATCTCAAGCAACCACCAGCACTAAAGAGCTGGCCCCTGCTCGAAGGAGGCCCAGCACTCAGTACTGCAGGAGCCTGGCTCAGAGCAGAGATGTCCAGCTTATAAAAGCAAACAAAAGTGAGAGATGAAGACCAGCTCACTGCTGCACAAATCTCCTGGATTGAATCCCCTTTACACAGGGCCCAGGATGCAGCCAGGCCACTTGTGGAATGAGCCCACAGACAGTGAGAGAGCCGCTGCCCTGTGAAGGGCCTGCCTCTGTAGGGGCTAGCCCAGGACACAAAAACCTGGTCACTTCTCTGACATCCCTTTGTCCTGTCCACGGACTGGACGTAGCATGTGCAAATGCTGCTCTTCAGAAGAAGAAAATGGCGGTGGAAAAAATGCAGTCAGAGCAATGGGAGAGCATGCATGATACGACCACCATGGGCAAGAAAGTAAGATGGGGTTTCAGCGACACCCTGGCATGTGCAGGAGCAAATTGAGTGCACAAGGAGTGCACTGAGAGGCATGAATGTTACTGATTTGCTTGGCGGAGGCCAACGCCAGCAGCAGCCCTGTCTTCAGAGACAGGTGCTTCAAGCTAACCGCCTCCAGTGGTTCAAATGGAGCTCCGGAGAGTCCATTCAAAACCACTGCCAAGTCCCATGGGAGGGCCAGTGGCCTTCATGAAACAATAAACCAAAGGATGTTGGCTAGCCGTCTTTACTTCAGTTCCCACATGGCTGCATTTAGCAGCCAGAAACACCTTAATTGTGGAGAGGGCCTACTGTTCATCAATCACGTCCTGCAGGAATGACACAATTACACCAACAACGCACTGAAAGGAGATGTGTCCTCTCCTGTGACATCACTCCTCCAACATCCTTCACTCATGGTCATAAAGAGACCTAGTGGAGGATGCTCCAGCGCTCTGAAGAGTGTTAATTACACTCTGAGGGAGCCCTTCATTGTTTACATTACATCATTCATGGGCCAGGCCCATAGGGCCAGGCCCTCCCCAGGGGTGGGTAAAATACTGGTCCCCCTGCTTGGGACAACATATCCCTGCGCAGTGGAAGTTGCCATGGCTGTCCTGACAGGAGTTGATATATCTCTGCCAACCAGTGCCTGGCTGGCCATTGTGACATCTACTCATGTAATCTGAGGCATGTCTGGTGTATTAAGTCCTTGCATATTTGTGTCTTGCTGGTTTACTTGCGAGTCATCTCAGTGTTTTACAAGTCAGTAAACTGGCTACTTTCACAGTGGCTAATGGTTACGTTAGTGGCTATCGTTGAAGGTAGGAGGCAGCCACAGATTACCCCAAAACTGTATCTGGAAAACAATAAGAGAATAAGATATAGGCCTTAGTGGGCAACGAAAGTCCACACGTCAGTCGATCCCCCGTTTAAATGCTATATAAACAAACTGGCTTCATTTGACATGGATGAAGGATGATCTGTGATCACAACCTTGATTACTTTGCTAACAAGTACTTTAATACAGAGGCCTGTTTTATATGAAATAAAACACCAGTCTTTAACTTTTTTTTAATACCTTGCTCTGTGTGTCTCACCATGTGATTCTATCAGACCAGAGAAACTGGAAATTCGTTACCTGATGAGGTTTGACCAGGTGACCAAGCTCCTCCCATCTGACCTGTTCTCTTCCAACCTCTACAACAGCAGTCAAGAAGGTGATGTTGAATTATTCTTCTGAGTCATGGGACATTACCAACCAAGATGTAGCTGATTGAGTTTTGTACTTTGTGACTAAAGTTACAAATAGCCACTCTTATGTGTTGACATCCAGTAACTTTAAACGTCGATGAGATAAAGCTGAGGATCAACTGAACTGGACTTTGTATGTTTTTCTCTGTGTAGTTGTGAATAACGGACATTGCTGCAGTCTTCTGGAGGTGATTGACAGGAATCGGTCTACAACCAGTGTGACCAGACTGCTACAGGAGCTGGAGATAAAAGGAGTGGTGGGTTCTGCTTACTTAAAAATGTAATTGAACTATTTTGCATATGTAATGAATGCTGATACATCACAGGTGGATGTGTTACAAAGAGGAATAGCAGGATCTTATGTGCGATGCAGAGAAGATGTTTAATAGCAGCTTGAGTCTATATTTACCTACACAAACTTCTAATTACCCCTTCTTCCCATTATGTTGTCATTTAGCACTATAGAATAATTGTAGGAGTGTTATGAGAAACTGGGAGTACTCAAAGTAAGAAAAGAAAGAAGAGATAAAGTGTTGAATGAGAGTTGTCTGTTCTCTCTACAGGTTCTGGTGACTCCACTTACTGAGAAAGGCTTTCTTTTCTTGCTGTCAAGTGTTCAAATGGCCACGCCTACTGGTATGACATGAGACTGATGAGTTGCACTCGAACATTATGTACAGGATAATAACATGGGGTTATTTGGGTTATGTAGTTAGTAAAAATACATGTCTGGTTTATGTGTTTTCATGTCATTACATCATTCTGATTATTCTTATGATATGTATTGGTAGAAAACTGACACAATCCTTGTAAAAAAAAAAGAAAAAAAGTGCTATCTACATAACACTTTCAGAACTTTTTAGTTCAGCTTGAAACAGCATCACTGCTGTGAGAACTAGCAGTTAATACTGCATTTTTCCATCAGTGTTTTTATTGTGAAATGCACTACCACAAATGACACCATGGGTGAGAATGACAACAATGTTTGTGTTTTTAGAGAGAGGAGAGAGCTGGAAAAGGTGTCTTCAGGCCTTGTTTGTATTCCCAGAAAGTAGACAACTGGTCAAATGCGGTAAGTATCACAAGCATGAGATTAATTTATAGTTTTTCCTCAAATCTGCAAGATTTAGTTTTTTTTGTTTTTGCCTGTTATACAAAATGCAGTTGAACTTTTGTGACTCGCCTGTTACAGACTTTGGATATAGTACTACTACTGTTTCCATCCCGTATTTCACACAGCATTCTCCTCCCCTGACGCTGTCTGCATGTTACTGTTTTCAAAATCCTCTTTGCAAACCAATTCTCCCTGTCACTATTTTACAGGGGCACCGTTGTAGCATCCTGGGCTTAGCACCACCAAGTTGATTGTGATTGGTTTAAAGAAATACTAACAGGCCAGAGTGTGTGTGTGTCCCCTCCCCATACCATAATGATAATGCGTACAGCCAGATCATTCTAGAGCAGACTAAGTGCTGTGAACATGCGTCTGGCTATGCAAGACTAAACTAAAACAGGCTACTTGAGATTTACTAAACTAAAAGAAAGCTTAGTGAGAGTTTTTTGTTGGTTCGCAATTATGCAAGCTGAACCTCAAACATTGTCATGTTGGTATAAATAGTATTAGTTGGTGACTGTGGAGGCTAAAAAACACCCACATTAAGTCCAAACTGTAGCATTGATCGATGGGAACCCTGATGTTGTTGTCCCTGTTTCTACCTGTAGCACCACGGTGTGCCTCCTCGTCCCATGATACCTCAGAGCCATCGATATCAGGTGCAACAGTGATGCCACAGCTGGCTCAGTTTGTCCCAGCGCTGCATCACGCCCTGGTTAAAGCCCGCGCAAACCCCCCTGCTGAGCTGTCTGCTGGTGTGGAGCGCCAGGCACGGGAATACCTTGTCGGCATGAATGATGGCACTGTATGACCAACATCTTTTAAACTGTCATCCTCAAATTTCCATTTTTCCACTGTGGAGCTGCAACATGATGTAAAGCACGGTCTTCTGTCTTTGCTTTCCAGGTTCGACAATACCCAATGGGTGAATACGATGAGCAGGGACAGTTGTTTCCTGTATCCAAACACCATCAGGTGAACATGGACAGCTACCTGCACTCCTACTTGTACAGTCCTGCCCTCTACCTGCTGTCAATGGCTCGGGCCAAGCAGATGGTGGAGGTACACTGTGGCCCTGAGCAGCCCAAGGAGGTGAAGCCCAGGAAGACTGCTGGAGGCCAAAGAGAGGCAACAAGCAACACTAGAGATGGCCAGACCAACTCTCAAAAGGTGAAACTGAAACCAGGATGGCAGTGATCGTTAGAAAACATTACACTATGAATATGGGCTCTTTATGAATTTTTCAGGCTGTAGTGAAATGTATGTTCTTTGTTTTTCAGATGCAGCAGCTTATAGATCTTGTTCTGACTTGTAAGAGCAATGCAGAAAATGAGCTGAGGAAGGAGGTAGGACAGGGGCTGAAGGTGCCAGGGAGGAAGAGGAAGCTGGAACAGGAGACAGCAGAGAGGGCACTTAAATTCCTAAAAGCATCACAGGAACCTGGGAGACACCACAAGATTCCAGGTGAGACGATGAAAAGCATGGTAACACCAGCATTTTGATGCTGACTGGACACACTACACATCTGGAAGGTGTAATTTACACAACATTTTATGTATTTTGTTGAGTGAGTTGATGTCTGTTTTTAATTGTTGCAATTTTAATGTTTCTGCTGCTGTCTTGGCCAGGATTCCCTTGAAAAAGAGGTCATTGTATCTCAATGGGACCAACCTGGTTAAATAAAGGCTAAATAAAAAAATAAATAAAGTTAAAACATTGTTCTTCATTAAGAGTGAACAGCATGGCTCATGGAGAATAACAGTGGGCAGTCCAACATCTTGAAAGAAGTCTCGTGAACTTCTGTAATTAGACTGTACAGACTGTGAATATGGATCATTGCTGTCTAGGCTGGTTTCGTAAATACATTAAATGAGCTGTCTCTGGTGCTGTATCAGCACTCTTTTAATCCCTTAATTGATTCTTTAGACTACACTTACGTGTGCAGAAGTCAAAGACGATGTGAGTTTTCTCTGCTGGATCTAAGGTATTTTTCTAGTTACCAGTTTTCTGTTCAAGTTGTTTTTCACGTTGTATGTTGATTTATTTGATAACATCAGCTTGATGTACAGTATAGTGCGTTTAGTTTCATCATTCTTGTTCAGGCTATCCTTGTTAGAAAGTGTGGGGTTAGCTGGAACTGCATATCTGGAAGTTTACTAACATCTGGCTGCATATTGTGAGAGATACTGTACCAGTCAAAAGTTTGGACACACCTTCTCATTCAGTGGTTTTTATTTATTTTAACTACTTTCTACATTGTAGATTAAAACTGAAGACATTAAAACGGTAAAAGAACACATGGCATTATGTAGTGAACAATAAAGAGTTAAGCAAACCAGAATATGTTTTAGATTTTAGATTCTTCAAAGTAGTCCCTTTTGCTTGGATGACAGCTTTGCACACTCTTGGCATTTTTTCAGTCAGCTTCATGAGGTAGTCCTGGTGCAGACCATCAGTTGTGTTGTGCAGAGGTAGGGTTAGTGCACAGAGGATAGCTCTATTTGACTACTGTTGGAACCCATATTGTGGCAAGAACCGATCAACAAAGTAAAGAGAAACGACAATCCATCAATACTGTAAAACGCAGGAGGTCAGTTGATCTGGAAAATTTCAACAGCTTTGAATGTATCCTCAAATGCCGTCACAAAAAACATCAAACGCTACGACGAAACTGACTCACATGAGGACCACCCCAGGAAAGGAAGACCAAGAGTCTCCTCTGCTGCTGAGGATGAGTTCATCCAAGTTACCAGCAACAAGAAGATAACTGTTTGGGCCCAGAAACACCAGGAATGGACATTAGACCAGTGGAAATCTGTGCTCTGACCTGAAGAGTCCAAATTTGAGATGTTTGCTTCCAAACGGCATGTCTTTGTGAGACCAGAAAAGGTGATGGATGGTCTCTACATGCATGGTTCCCACCATGAAGCATGGAGGAGGAGGTGTGATGGTGTGTGGGTGCTTTGCTGGTGACACTGTTGGAGATTTATTCTAAACTGAAGGAACCCTGAACCAGCATGGCTACCACAGCATCCTGCAGCGACATGACATGACATCCGGTTTGGTTTAGTTGGACCATCATTTATTCTTCAGCAGGACAATGACCCCAAACACACCTCCAGGCTGTGGAAGGACTATCTGACCAAGAAGGAGATGACGGAGATGACCTGGCCTCCACAGTCACCTGACCTAAACCCAGTCTAGATGGTTTGGGATGAGATGGAACACAGAGTGAAGGAAAAGAAGCCAGCAAGTGCTCAGCATCTCTGGAACTCCTTCAAGACTGTTGGAGAACCATTTCAGGTTCTACCTCATGAAGTTCATAGAGAGAATGCCAAGAGTGTTCAAAGCAGTAATCAAAGCAAACGGAGGCTACTGTGAAGAATCTAAAATATACATATATATTCTGATTAACACTATTTGTTTACTACATAGTTCCATGTGTTCTTTCAAAGTTTTGATGGCGTCATTATATTTCTACAATCTAGAAAATAATTGAAATGAATAAAACAACTGAATGAGATTTTTTTATTGACTTTACATGCATTTGTTTTGCCTCTGAAGTTTTTTTTGCAGTCAGACTAAACATACCTTACATAATGGAGTCCTGTTTATATTTTATGTCTCACAGTTACTGACTGCTGTGTGGTTTGCTGACGCTTGATCTCTCTATCTTTGCCTTAGTTGAGGGAAGCCAAGTCTCCTCCTCACCTGTCTCTCTTACATCTGTGATTGGCTCAGTGGGTCTGAAGGATGTTGATTTGAGAGAAGATGATTCTGAACTGTCTACCAGACTTATTGGCCTGCTGACAGGTGACTGGATACTGAAGCTTTCTGCCTGACAACATGCAGTAATGACACCAGCAGTGTTTCCTCTAGGTTCCCCGGAGCCGTGGCAACGTAAACAAATGACACTTGACTGCAGATTTTCCTTGTACAACCTATTTATTGAATGGCCAGTTCAAAATGGCCTTTTAAAGGCTGAATGTTAAAATTAAAAAAAAAAAATTTGAACAAGATCATCTGAAAATGCAGTCAGCAGTTATTCATACATGGTGTGTAGATATTAGCTTAATGCTATCAATAGTTTAGTCACATTAGCGACACTGAGTTGGCACCGGGCCCAAATAACTGAAGCTACCGATATGCTACGTAGCGTTAGCTGGACATCAATATTTAGAGAATGTCTGTTTAAGTTGTAAAATCTATTATGAGTTATCTTAAGCTAATAAGTTTACCTTTTCTCCAGTAAGTCGCTCCTCTGACTCTGACCTGCTGCCTGGGTGCTTGACGTGACGTAACTTTTAAGGCCGCGCTGTCACGAGTATTTAACGTCATATTCACCGACCCCACCACCACCTCCTTAGCCACCACACACACACACATACACAAACACAAGAGTAGATACTGAGCAAGGTAGTTATCTGTAGTTTACCTCAGTACTCGCGAGTACCCGACACAGTGCAAGACTGCTGTGAAGGTGGAGACATGTGGCAGTGGTGTATTTGCGGTGATTAAAAAAAAAAGAAATTTGAAGGAGCGGCGGCTAGGATTCAGCAGCGAATGAATGTAGAGGAAACCCTGCACCACATACAGAACCTTCTTGTATTCCTTCTCAGCTCACATCTTGTTATTTCAGTTAGGCATGTTGCTTTAAAAGATACTTTCAGATTGCAAGACATTTCAAAGCTCTTTATTATGAAGATGTTAAGACATTTTTTACAAGTATTGAAATAAAGAAGTTGGCTTTTGTCTACCTATATACAGGCCTCACCCAAGCTGCTGAGGGAACCACCAGTCAGAACTTTGGTGAGACGCCAGGAGAGGGGCAGAGGGAGTCTTCTCCATTTGACAGGCTGGCTACAAAGCTGGGCCTGCCCACCAACTGTGACATTGATCTGAGGAAGCAGGAGGAGCTGGAGGTAACAGGAGATATTTTTTGTTTATATGTTGTCTTTTTCACAACATCATGCTATAGATGCACAGTAAGAACAGCTGCCTGTGACACAGTCACCTATGCACTGGTGTTCTATTTCCCTTGAGGCGTTGTTACCTGCTCTTTACCTTCAGTACAACTACATTATGACAGAGTGCAATAGAAACCCAGCAAGAACAAAGATGCTGTGCAGAGATAGCAAGACTATGTAGCCTAAGCAACATCCTCTAACATGTGGAGTCTGACATTACCAGTACTTTTCAGAACCAGTGAGCTCAGGTGACTGGTGCAGATAGTGGCAACTTGACTGTATTTTAAAATGCACTCTATGAACATATCAAAATAGAATATATCATCTTTTTTATAGACATTTTGTGCCAACATCAGCGGGATGACAGTGTAGACAGAGAATGATTAACTAAAACTTCACATTGGATGAAAACTAGAGGCATTATGGTTTACAGTTGAAGATCCAGATCATAACAGAGCTACACATTGTCATTGTTGGATTGTAATATTTCTGGTGATGATATAATCTAGTTAGCATATTGGCTGACCACATTCAAATCCTGAACATCTATAGGAACAGCACAACTGTAGCTAGCAGTAAAGAGAATGCAAAAATGAATATTGGGAAGTAGAACACAGTTATGCCATATTTAAAAAGCAAAGTTGAATTTGTTTATGTATTTTGGAAAAACTCAAACAACCTGTAATCAACATGTACAAGTTTTCCAAGTGCCGACAGGTTGTGTGTGTGTGTGTGTGTGTGTGTGTGTGTGTGTGTGTGTGTGTGTGTGTGTGTCTGTGTCTGTGTGTGTGTGTGTGTGTGTGTGTGTGTGTGTGTGTGTGTCTGTGTGTGTGTGTGTGTGTCTGTGTGTGTCTGTGTGTGTGTGTGTGTGTGTCTGTCTGTCTGTCTGTCTGTCTGTCTGTCTGTCTGTCTGTCTGTCTGTCTGTCTGTCTGTCTGTCTGTCTGTCTGTCTGTGTGTGTGTGTGTGTGTGTGTGTGTGTGTGTGTCTCTGTGTGTGTGTCTCTGTGTGTGTGTGTAGGAGCAGATGGCGGGCAGTGTCAGTAGTTTGGAGGGATTCAGTCCCAGCTCACACAGCGGAGAGACCAATCATCACGGAGCAGCAGGTAGAGGAGGAGGGCTGGGGAGGAGAACAGGAGGTTACGAAGAAGAGGGACAGGGGGAGATCCCGTGGATCCTCATCCCCATAACAGGTCAGTCTGTCAAAACACAATTATAAATTTCACAGTTTAAAAGATGAGGATAAAAACATGACCATCATTTTAAAGTACTACAACAAATGCAAAGGTGCATTGAACTTATCCTCATCCAGAGTTAAGAGCTGCGTAAGAAATAACTTCTTCCTGTTGTTGTGGATAAATGGTGTCACAACGTAGGTCTTCTTCTATCTTATTACTGTGGTCTAATTTTCTTAAGTAAAATCAAACTAGGAGAAGGTATAATCTAAGTCTCACCAATGAGAGCAATGATGAGCCAAGAGTCTGTCTTCAAATACAAAGTATATGTGTTTATTCTTCCAAGCACAGGTCAAACACACTGAGAGATACCCCGGGGTATGTCTGAAAATGTCTTCTGATGCACCAGCTTATATACAATTCTGACCCAGGGGGTTTCCACGCCCCAGGCCCCCTCTTTCTTTAATGACAGGTTTCTGTCCTCTGCCACCATTAAGTCGTTTGCACCTGTCCTAATGGTGTCTGGGCCATTTGGTACTTTCCAAAAATTAGTGATTGATTGGAAGCTTCCCCAGGAGGAGGTAACCCCCTCCTCCTGGCTCCACTCCCAACCAATCACATCACTTTATTTCATGTATTAAGTCATAACAGGGTTTCTTTTTAGTTACAGTCATACAACACAGGCATCTTAATGTAACAGGTGTTTTCTAATACAAGCACTTAAGGTTCTGCATGCTTTATCCCTACAGCACTTAGCTGGACACAGGTATGTTAATTGTATGCACAGCTGTGACCAGTTGCATCCCACATTGTACAGTTGAGTGACTCTATGTCTTCTGACTACATACCAAAGTTGAAGGATATTTTTGCTACAACACTGTATCTGCTGACAGAATCTGGGTGTAGCTCAGCCCTAATGATGCGAACATGTGAAAATTTGAGAAAAAAAAGCATTTTCAAACCCACATGGATCCACGATAAGGAGCCGAATTGTTTCATAACCAGCTTCTTTACAACACAACAATAAGGCATTTTGTAAAAAAATGGCATCCAGGGGCAACAAGCATCAGATCAGATTGCAGGTTTGTGATATCCTGCACAGAGTTGTAAATCTATTAGTCATACGTGAAGCTACGTGAAATATTTCGTGTTCTGTCAGGTGCTGCAGATTATGATCTGATTGCAGATCACAAAAGTTTACTTTGAACTCTGTCTGCAGGTCTGTGTTCAGAGAGGTACACCCAGACAGACAGGAACGTCCCTCAGGACCCTCGCTTCCAGCACCTTGCCACGGCAACAAGCATCACCACAACAACCAAATCTCACAGGAAGAGCCCCACCTCGTCCCATGTGCCCAGCCCTTCTACATCTCCCATCCACTTACCGTCTCCTGAAGCCAGCCCTGCTCTCTCCCCCTCCCAATGCCCCTCACCTGACCCCAGCCCTCCCATTTCACCCTCCCAGTGTCCATCTCCAGAGCCAAGTCCCTATCCTTCGCCGTCTCAGTGCCCCTCTCCAGAGCCCAGTCTCCCTCCTTCCCCGTCACAATGCCCATCTCCAGAGCCCAGCCCTCCCCCATCACCTTCCCAGTGCTGGTCCCCTAAGACCCATCCTCCCCTCTCATCCGCATGGTGTCAGGCCCTGGATCCTGATAAGCTCAGCCCACTTATTAAGAACCAGACAGGTGCTAATGAGGAGCGGTTAACCCTCATAGCCTCCAGGGAGTTTACAGGTAACATCAGGCAGCCTGAGATTGTCTCATGTTCCACTTGATCCATTTGTTAATTTTAGACTATAATACCACCTGCAGTTTTCACCAAATGTATTTCCTGTTGCAGTTTTTATTAAACTAGTAGCTGACAAAGTACAATATATGCTTTAGAACATTTGTTGTATTTAGTTTAATACAGTCTGCCTCTTGCAGGTCAGTCCAGTGACAAAGGAGAGAAACCTCTGGGGAAAGAAGAGAAGAATGGAGAGCCACTTCTTTCTGCATCCATCCGTCCATGTAATCCTCCAGCTCTAGAGCAGAGGACTTTGCCACCACCTGCTATGCAAGGGAAGGAGGAGGCAGAGCTGAAAACAGGGAGAGTTAAGAAGGCACTGGTAGAACTTTCCTTGAAGGAAAAGAAAGCTCAGCCAGTCGACAGGGTGTGGAAACAAGGGGAAACAGAGGCTACTGAATGTAAACCAAATGAGGAGGAGGTGGTGGATATGATGCAAGAAGCGTCTAGTGGAAAGGAGCAAAAGGGAAAATTGAAGGAACTGGCTGGTGGCTCTGTGTTTTCTCCTTCTGTCTCCTCTGCTGCTGTTTGTCCTCAAAGAGATATTGACAGCATTGTGGACAAACATGTGGGTGATTTCTCCTCTGAGATTCAGCTTCTCCTGCAAGAGGAGAGCATTCCTTACAGCTTCCCACAGTCCTCACACTCCACTTCAAACTCAGAAGCCCCCACTCCTCCACACACACTCCCGTATGCCTCAGTATCTCAGTTTTCGCAATACGTGTCTTTCTTCAACCCCTGTCCTCCCGTCCACGACTACTTGAGCTCCCTGCAAGACAGCATTAGCAGCATGCTGACAGAGTTTGATGGCAGGTGGCCGAACCACAAGCCTGACACCAGCCAGACCAATTCCGAGGCCACGTTGGCTAACAGGGTTAGTGCTTTTGTGGCCAGTGTCCGAGCAGGTAATGCTAAAACAGGCAGAGATGATGAGGTTTCTGCTCCTTGTGGTGAACTGAATGCTGCTGACACCAGTTCCTCAGGCAGTCAAAATCCTGTGCTCTCCAGAGGAGGCGAAGTGTGGCGGCAAGATGCTACAAACAGGAATCCCACAACTTCTCATGTCACTTTATCCACTCCTACCTCTGCATCTGCTTCTGTATACAAGCCTGCCAACACTACTGTCCTCTGCTCTCCTAACAAGTCACAACAGTCCCAGTGGAAGCCACAGCAAAGTCACATTTTAGAGACAAAGACAGTCACTCAACATGTTCAGCAAACACAAGATGACAGCCCTTCCAGTACTGTACTTTGTACGGCTGGTGTGGAAGGGGGGAGAACTCTTTCAGGTACAGATTGTGACACAACCCTGCCAGGGTTCAGCAGCGTCTCTCTACAACTGGCAGAATCTTCCAGCAGCTCTGAGCCAGTTTCCAGCCCAAGCTCTGTGTCCGTCCCTGGGCCGACTCCTCCGGCCACAACCCTGAGCTCCCTGATTGGCCAACTGCAGCCAGAGGTGTTCAACAATCTGGTGAAGATCATCAAAGATGTGAAGAGAAACTCCGTACAATTTTATCTCCACTGTACCGAACCAGGCGACCAGGTCTATAAAGATGTCAAGGTAAGCTCATGGGAGTTAACACTGTGTGACTTTTGCGGAAGCTTTGAGTAACTTTTCATCAGTGAGGCCTGTTGTATATACTGACCAAATTCGAGGTCTCTTGGACTTATCCCTTAATGCAAAATGGTGGACTTCCTGTTGGGTCTGGGGTATGGCTGTAACTGGCTTTTTTTATGCACTGTGATGTGCTTCATATGCCCATCAAACTTTGTAGCTGTAGATGAAAAGTCTGCCTGTAGTAGATGTTACAGATGTTGCCATTTTGCATGGGGGCGGGGGGCCATGGAACCATTTTGGCACATACATGCACAAGTCCCATAAAGTATCGAATTTTTTGCCAGTCCTGATAGGCGAGCAAATTTTCCTGACTTTTTGAGCATGTTTAGGTCCTCAATAACGGGTTTCAACATGCAGAAATGTAATAGTAATCATTCCTTGCATTCCAATAGGATCCTTGCTCAGACCTGAAATTTAATTACTAGTGATTGTGAGTTACATAAAAGTGAAGAACATAATATAATCCTGTGAATCAGTCCAAACTGGAATGTAATGGCAGAAATTCATGAAGACTATTCTTGCTTTAATATGGTAGCTTTGAAAAACATATATGTAAGTAGTCCATAGAATGATTACATTTTGGTTTATATGTGTGTTATGTCGAAGGAACTCCTGTTGAAGCAGGGTAATGTGGAGCAGACTCCTGTGGCCTTTCTGAACCAAGAAAGCTCTGACGACAGACTGCTGGTCATCATTAAGAACAAAGACATAGCTGGACACATACACAAGGTATTTAACGACTGCTTCTGCTGCTTTCCTTCTTGACTACCTGTAATCTGTGTGCGTGCGTGCGTGCGTGTCGGCAAAAAAAAAAAATAAATACGTGTTTTATTTGAAGACTGCATCATGATTGTTGAAGAAATTTCATGCTTAGTCCTTGGAAGTTTGCTGTAGTGGGTGTTTATTGGTATTCCGACATACACAGAGCATGAATCTGTGAAGGTAAGTCCACACAGAACATTTGCAGAGTCCGCATTTTTATAGGGATGTCAGAGAGTAAGGAGGGGGCCGTATGTAAATACAACGGTGAATAATGGTTAGTTTGCGTATGGTTGCTAATCAGTAATAGAGGGTAAAACAGCAGAACAAAGAGTAATTGAATCAAGGGGTCTGACAAACTGTTGCAAGTAGCAAATGTGTGACAACAGAAGGTAAGAAAGGTCTGACAGACAGTAACAAATAACAAAAGATGAAAGAATTGTGGATAACGGTGGGAAATGGAATGAAGGGGTGACACTGGAAGGCATCTGTAGCAAAAGGTGTGCTATTTTCTACATCATGCTGAAGTTCAGGTCTAAAAGCCACCTGGTTGGTGTGTTAGGCCTCTGATCTCCTTGTGTTGTGGACTATGTGATCTCTGCAGGTTAACTGCTCTGTAGATCCATGGTCCAGTTCAATACTTCCCTTTCAGGTCCACGGTGGGTTGAATATATATTATGTGACTTAACAGATGGACTGCAATCTAATCTCTTTTGAGCCTTTTTTTTGAGCATCTTTGTCCCAGTAAATGCTCTAGCTGTCTTCCTGTTAGTTCCTATGTCTGCCAGATGTTCTAGTTGTTTGCAGCAGTCAGTGCATTAAGCAAAAATGTCTGTTTATTTGGTTTGATGCGCTCCAAAAGTGCTGCCAACTTTCTTACAACTGGGTGGAGACAAGACAGATGTGTATACTGCTATATACTGCTGCAGCACAACTCAGACATATCATGTTATTGATGTGTTTATGTTCATGCCAGATACCAGGCTTGGTGTCTCTGAAGCGACACTCCTCTGTGGTGTTTCTGGGAATCGATACATTGGACGACATCAGGAACAACAGCTACAATGAGCTTTTTGTTTCTGGAGGTTGCATCGTCTCAGATGACTTTGTGCTCAATCCAGATTTCATCACTCACGGTAGGTCACGATTTAAAATCCAAAGTCATTGTTCTGTCATCTGAGTCATTGTAGTGGAAAAGATTCATGCATTTTTACTTTACTTAGTCTGTTCATATTTTATTTATTGAGAAAATTCTATTTTTATGAAATACAATAAAATGTTTGCATAACTTGTCTTAAATGATGAGACAAACTCATGAATACTGTTTGCATTTATGATGTTGTGTTGTTCTGCAGAGCAACTGGCTGCACTGCTGATGTTCCTGGAAAAGCACAGTTCCACAGAGAGTGTTTGGAGGTGGAAGGTTCACTGCAAGACCCACAAAAGACTGAAAGAACAAGCCAGGTACTGATTCTGCATTATACCACAACAGACACTAGATGAAGCTGTAATATTTTAAATGACATGTAACTGAATCGTTCCTTCCAGCTTGGCTGACAACAATATTATTCTACATGGTTTGTCTCTTCTGATTTACAGGCTTATGGTGGAATCACTGTAGATCATATTATTTTCAAAATTGCTAAAAAATAAAAATTACTCACTCATTGTATGTCTGCTACTTTGTGTTTTAATAGTTCATATATATTGTCATATTAGTATTTGAGAGACAGAAGCATAAATGCCATAAAACATCAGCAGTGTCAATATACAAGCATTAGTAGATGTGTCACTGTCGCTAGTTTCTTTCTACTTTGTAATTTTTTAAATTCAAACCTTTGAAATCCTAAGAAGCTCCCATTTTTATGTGACATGCAACTGGATCTGTTGTATTTTTAATTTCTTAAATTCTGTATGTCTGTTGCTAAACATGACTTGTAGTGATATGCAGACCTGTCCAGAATAGTGTGTAATTTAATATGTCAGTTGTGGATTTACATTCACACACAGGCAAAGCTGAAGTTCTCCCAAAACAAACCATAAAATAAAGCCACCGCAGGCTTAAACCCTATATGCAACTGGTGATAGTCGTGAACAGCAAAACCCAAACTACTTTATTTTTCTCCAACTAATGAATAACTTTAATTGTAAGCCGGCACAAATTCCTGCAGAAACAGGTACGCTATACTCCTGCACTTTGAATGCAGATCAAACACAGTTAAATTTGTGTGTCTGTGTGTGTGTGGTTGTCAGGTTCCGGAGAGAAGCAGCCAACCTACTGGACATGCTGACAGCCTATCAGAAGCGTCAAATTGTGGAGTTCCTCCCGTATCATCACTGCGACATGATGAACCATCAGTCACCCGACCTGGACTGTCTCATCGAGCTTCAGGCCCGATACACTCAGTACCGACACACAATCTTCCTCACTGGTTCGTACATGTCAGCAGCACTGACACGCCAGGCTTATATTTTGACAGTGTATTTGTGTTTAACGTAGCTTCCTTCAACAATCTTTTTCTGTACTCAGAGCATCATATTGAGAAGTTTTTCGCCTACTCCAGCGAGGGCATCATTGTGTCCAGTGTTGAAGAGATTCTGCACAACTTCACCAGAATGGTTGGTTGCCATAACATCAAGGACAAGCAGCCGTTCATAGATGATCTGCTGGCTCCCAAAGGTCAGTCATGGCAGTTTTATGTCTCTATCTTTTTCATTTACAATATATGAAGATCCTCTTAAAAATGTACCTTACATGAACTATGTTGCCTACTAACAGTATGAGTGACTATGCTTTGAGTACAATGACGTTAACATCCTAATGTTAAATCTTTATGCTGTGGCTACCATCAGACTTCAGCACGTTAACATTCTAACATTTGCAAATGAACCATAAACATTTTTGCTACTGTTTGGTCATAACCCAAAGTGGTGAACATAGGGATATTAATGATTTATAATTACATGATTATTCTAGTAAATACTTTAATTTATTTAAAATACATTAACCTGTAAGGCAAAAGATGTGAGACATACACTACCGGTCAAAAGTTTTAGAACCCTCGAATTTTCAGGTTTTTTTTATTGAAATACAAGTAGTTGAAGTTCAGAGAAGAGCTTGAAATGGTCCAAAGGTAAGTGGTGAACTTTCAGAGGTTAAAAAAGGTAAGGACCCAAAACTGAACAATAATGTACATTTCAGAATTATACAAAAAGGCCTTTTTCAGGGAACAGAAATAGATTAACAATTTAAAGCTGTTCTGCAGCAAAGGAGGTTGATGAAGCCTTGAAAGTTGGTGCTACTGAATCCTACAGGAGTCCCAACTTTTCTAGATTCCTTCCAACCCCCTCTGTCTGCATAAAGCAGTGATGGAACACATCGTGGAACCCTCCAGAGCATTATTAGAACAGGATTGTACTGCAGAAAGTAGTGTGTTGCTATAAAATGGAGAGGAAAAGACAATTAACAATAGAAGAGAGACAGACCATCAGAACACCTAAAGATGTAGGTCTTTCCTACAGACAAACTGTGAAGAAAGTCAAGGTGTCAGTCAGTCCAGTTTTCTTCACCATCAAAACGCTCAGAAACTGAAGGAAACTCTGACAGGAAGAGGTCTGGAAGACCCAAAGCCACAAGAGAATCAGAAGACAAGTTTGTGAGAGTCAACAGCTTGGTGATAGGAGCTCAGAGGACAACAGCTTCAATCAGCTTCATAGTGGTCGTAGGAAGAAGTCTCAGTTTCTTGGAATTTTTTGTAGCCTTCCAGTAGGAGAAAGGATGGTTCCTCAGTGTGGAACATCAACTGTCCAACATGGAGGAGGAAGCGTGATGGTCTGGGGCTGTTCTGCTGGATCCAGGGTCGGTTCTTGTACAGAGTGAGAGGAACCCTGAACCTAAACGGCTACCACAGCATTCTGCAGCTCCATGCAGAACCCTCTGGTATGTTCCTAGTTGGTCAGGAGTTCATCCTACAGCAGATAATGACCCAGAACATAAGAACCAGAACTACCTTAGGAACAAAGAACCAGATGGTGAGCTTGAAAACATGGAGTAGCAGCACAGTCTCCAGACTTAAACCCATGGAGCTGGTTTGGATGAACTGGACAGAAGAGTGAAAGCAAAGCAACCTACAAGAACCACACATTTATGGGAACTTCTGCTATAGAGTTGGAAGAACTTTCTAAAGAATATTTGATTTCCATTGTGGAAAGAATGAGTGTGTTCAGCTGTTAGATCTACCAAAGGTGGTACTTTGATGAGTCAGATGTTTAGAATACATTTTGGTTCCTGAATTGATTTTTTTTTTTTTAATTTCATTTGTTTATTTGTTCTCTGCTTTCATTTCAGAGAACAATGGGACATTAATATGTATAATTTCCAACAAAAAAAAATGGAAAAATTGAGGTGTTCTACAACTTTTGACTAGTAGTGTACATGTCAGATTTACTGTAGGACGTGGCTGCACCAGCAGGTGGAGCCTCTTACTGTTTGGCAATTGACAGGTTTGTTTGCTGACCCTCTGTGAGGGTCCATGAAATGAGCGCTCCTTCCTGCTGTCTAATTGCTGACTGTGGCAGTTTGTAGAACCACAGATTAAAAAGCACCGTGTAAGTGCAGATGTTTTACTGTTTCACTCAGGCTGGGAGCTGAGTGTCAGCAGAGAGCAGCTGTAGCTACTTCGGTGATGCAGAGTATCGAAGACACTGCACTGAGAAGAAATCTATTTTAGAGGAGGCAGTTAATTCTTGACGGATTTCCTGGACTGCTGAAGTTGCTGCAACAGTATTTGTGGATATCTGTTCCAGCTGAGCAGCTGTTTTCATCACCTGGACTAACCATAACTATAGTGAACAAGTTGGTCCATCATGTAGATCAGCTATGCGGATTATTTTAATTTCCCACCACTGTGAGAAGATCATTAACATTACAGCTTAATTACTGTTGAAGACTGCATCTCGTTTGCTGTGTATCCTGGTAATTACTTTTATATGTATAAGCAAGTTGATTTTGCAGAGAACATTGAGTAGTTACAGTGGTTTTAACAGCATATGGACAGATGTCCTTTGCATATCTTTCATCTCACAAAGGAATCTCTTATTTATTGTTCATGTGACTCCTCTCTTCTGCTGTCTTTTCTGTTTCACTGTTTCTCCGAGTTCTGCTCTCTCCACTTATGTTCTACTGTCTCTCCTTCTGTGTCGCTGCCTCTCAGTTCTACTGTCAGAGTGTGGGTTCTACTCAATGTTCCCGTCTTTCCTCAGGTCACAGCAGGCAGCTCAGTCATGGGAACTCTGTGTCGGGTTCTGAACGTTCTCCCTCCATCTTCCCAGAGCAAATCCACTCCCTGTCCTCTGGCCATCAACCCCAGCGCATCCTCCCACAGCCTGGCTCCAGCCTCCCCTCTCACCCCCACCTCTCCGATCAGCTTGTCCCAGACTCCTCCTGTCGGGATGGGGTGCAGCCTCCTTCAGATAAAGACTGTGAGGTTCTCCGACAGGCCATCTCACAGTTGCGTGCAGAACGCGAATCAAAGCTGAAACAGCTTCAACATCAACAGCACCTGCTGGAACTGCAGGCAGAGCTGAGCATTAACCCAATCAAGAGCTTTACTGGCACGCCGACCGGTGCAGGCAGCGATCCCACCACTCCTCCTAATGAAAGACGTCCTGATGACTCCGTCCAGCTCGCTCCTGGTAGGGCGGTGGCAGCCACTCTGGACTTAATTCACTCCACACTGCAGCCAGAGCTGGGGGAGGAGAGACAGGAGGCTCCCACAGATGGGCTCCGAGGAGAAGCAGAGGACAGAGATCAGAGAGCTGGGAATAGTGATACGTCTACCCTGTCCTCCAATCACAAGGCAACCGCAGTGACGGGACCAAGTAATCGGACTGACTCAGCCAATCACAGGAGAGATAAAGGAGCAGATCAGCGAGGAGAACCAGCATTTTCCAAAGCAACTCAGCAGAGAGCATCGACCTGCAGCACCACAGCTGGTTCTGCAGACGGCAGCGGATTGAGGTCAGTTTTACTGGTTTGGTCAGAATTCAGTGTAATATGATGGAATCTGTCACATTTTACCCTGAAGGACTCACGGTGGCTGCACAGTGGAGTGGTGGTTAGCACTTGCAGCTAGAAGATCCCCGGTTTGCGTCCCGGCCTTGCTGGGATCTTTCTGCGTGGCATTTCCATGTTCTCCCTGTGCATGCGTGGGTTTTCTCTGGGTTCTCCGGCTTCCTCCCACAGTCCAAAAACATGCTGAGGTTAATTGATTATTCTAAATTGCCCGTAGGTGTGAATGTGAGAGTGATTGTTCATCTGTATATGTAGCCCTGCAACAGACTGGTGACCTGTCCAGGGTGTCCCCTGCCTTCACCCCAAGTCAGCTGGAATAGACTCCAGCCCCCCATGAGTCACGACCCTAATGAGGATTGAGCAGTGTATAGATGATGGATGGTTGGATGGATGGATGGATGGATGGATGGATGGATGGATGGATGGATGGACCCATGGTTACACAGGTGTCACACACTCTTTAAATCTGCTGGAAAGTTCCTAATAGAGCTTTATTCTTGAATTTAACTGATGAGGTCCCAAAGTGACATCCAGTTAACATTCTGGTGAAGTCATGTGACAGTGTGTGAATTGCTGTCACTGTGACATCACTTCCAAAATGGTGGCGTACCTGGTGAACACATGGGAGAGAACTTGCTACTTTTAAAAAGCTTTTTTTTTTTGACAACAAAGGTAAGTTTCAGGCCATCTAACAGTTGTAATCCTTTAATAACATGTCCATGGTCACATTTAAGCTGTTCTTACAATATTCCTTTCATAAACTGATATATAACCAGTTCAGAAAAAAATCGCTGTGACATACATGTCACATCGGGTCTTCAACCTAAAAACTGTTATGGAAAATACCATGTGATGTATTTGTCACAATAAGAAAAATGGCAATGAGTTGCTCAAATAATTAAACTCAGTCTGAATGTCACACCAATGTTAACATGACTGTTAAAGAATTGGAGGTTTTGATTGGCCTCTACCTGCGCATAGGTCTTTGCCAAATGCCAGGAAATCGTTCATACTGGGAAGATGACACAAGGTGTCCTATGGTGGCTGACGACATGTCACGCAACCGCTTTCAGACCCTGTTGGCATCTCTACATTTCACGGACAACACTGACTTGTCAAACAAGATAAGTGTTGCAAGATCCACCCATGGCTTGATATGTTTTGCAAACAATGCCTGGAAATCTAACCAGAGAAGCACAACTCCATTGATGAGCAAATTGTGTCCTTCAGAGGGACATACTGCCCAATAAGACGGCATGTGAAAGGCAAGCCCCACCCTTGGGGATGGAAAACTTGGGGTCGCTGCTTTTCCTCTGGAATCCTCTGTGATTTTATTATCTACGAAAGTGGTACTGGGAAAAAATACTTACTTGGCATGGGAGGTGGTGATGTGATCAAACTATATGAAACACTGCCATCAAACCAGAACTACAAAGTATTTGTTGACAACTTCTTTTCTTCAGTACAACTGGAGCACAAGCTTCTTCAGCGTCAGATCTACTTTTTTGGAACTCTCCGAAGTAATCACTTGACTGGCTGTCAGCTTGAAGATGAGAAAAGTCTTGCCCAAAAAGGCTGAGGATTCTGTGATGCCAGGGTGGAGAAAGAGAAACCCTTTGTCATTGTCAAGTGGTACGACAATAAATCTGTCACCTTGATCTCATCATACTGCACAACTGAGCCCCAAGACAAAGCTCAACGCTGGAGCAAATAACGCAAGGCATCAGTGGAGGTTGACAGGCCACACATTATGAAGGAGTACAACACATTCATGGGGGGAGTAGACCTCCATGATGCATGCGTCACAAGGTACAAGTGCCACATCAGGTCACGGAGGTGGTACCTCTACCTGCTCTGGCAAACCCTCATGTTAGGCCTTGTCACTGCATGGTTGATGTACCGCCGTGACTAAACTACTTGGTGTCCAAAAACCACAGAAACAAAGAAGCTTCCAGACAGAATCTTCCAGGCAGACGTTGCCACAAGCCTGATTCTGGTGCATTCACAAGAAGGTCACCCAACATTTAACGCCACATCTCCTCCACCACCACCCAAGAGAGTTGGTGTTGGAGTTCCAGCTGATGTTCGTACAGACAACGTTGCACACTGGCATGTGAAATGTGACAAACGCAGCTGCTGCAAATTCTGCAGAATCAATGCAACCACCACTCTCGTGTGAAACGTGATGTAAGACTTTGCTTCACCGAGGAAAGAAATTGTTTCAAATGCTACCATACAGCGTAGACCAGGTGTCACTAATTGGTGGTCCGGATCCAGACCCAGACACTGTCATATACGGACCCGGACCTGTAATTGGTAAATTGTAAAGAGATTTTAAATTTGACGGGTTGCTTCTGTTTTACCGGCGCAGCTTTTCCAGTGTTTACGGCATTAGATTATCAGCTCAGGAACACACAGACCAATCACGTACGAGTTCAGCCATCCCACATGACGCTACTCAGCCAATGAAGTCTCTGCATTGTAGATGCTAAACATCGCAGCTCTGCCTTCAGAAAACAGTTGAGAGGTGAGGGACAGACGAGAGGAGGACAGACCGGTCACATGCTGACCATGTTTGCCTCAACATCCAGCTGTAAGCAGCTTCTCAACTATGAATATAATCCAAACTAAATATGGTTCCAGACTCACCAATGAGCTCCACATGTGTTTGAGAACGACCCTGACACCGTTCAGAAAACTGGCAGCTCAGTTCTCCCATTAAGCAGCAGGAATATAAGGGGAGTGATAGAAGACAGAAAAAAATGTAAAAGGGTTCAACTGTTTAAATTTTGAGATTTAGGTTTTGTTAAAGATGTATATAAGTTGGTTCACGTTGTTCAGTCATTTTTTCAAGTTCTGCACTTTATCTTAAGATGAACAGTTATATAAAACTTATTTATTAATGAATGTTGTCAAAATGTTTTTGAACCGTACTGAATTTATTTGATTTGACGGTCAGTTATTGATTACATGCAGACACTAATAAAACTACCAGGTTACATCAACATATATCACACTAACTCAAGTTAGACATTATGATGTTCCGGACCTTTGCTACATTTTCTCTGACTGGACCTCTTTGAATTTTAGTTGAATACCGCTGGCCTAGACTATCATGAGAACTTAAAAGAATAGTTAGACGTGGTTTGGATAATAAATGATAAATAAATGTTCAGGTTCCCTTCAGTGTTTTGTTTTTGCACTTGTCTTAAGTTTACTGCATATATGTGTTGCTCAGTTTTCTACAGCAATAGCATATTTTTGACAAGACCTCTAATATGAGGCTGTTTTATTGTTCAGTTTGCACATTTTTGTGCTGTAAAACAAATTTGAATAACAATTTGTTGCTAAACCTTATTAACAAAGAGGCCATTTTGATTTATATTGTGCAAGTTCAAATGAAAAGGCAACTGTGTTTCTAAAGAAAACTGCATTTTAACTGTGTAATTTCTGTATTACACAGTTCTGTATTTACTACTGCCTGTCTTTGCCAGGACTCCCTTGGAAAAGAGGTTGTTAATCTCAACGAGATTTCTCCTGGTTTCATAAAGGTTAAATAAAATAAAGGTGTCTGAAAAAAGAGAACACTAAACACTACGTGTCCACTAGCTCCAGCAATTTCTCGTATCCCATTCATTGTCTGTTTGAAACGCCCCGTGTTGCATGCTGGTCCGGTTGCGGTGTGTTTCCAGCTGTGATCTGGTGCATCTCCCCGCAGCTCATTTGCATAAAATAGACTCTACTTCTACTTTATGCAAATTTGATGTGGCTCCGCATGCCACATGGAACTTTGGTCAAACGTCTAAACTAGCCGTCGTCGAGCTAAAACCAGGACAGATTCAGTTGCTGCACAGATTATTTCTCACCTCAAACTTTCAGAAATACTTTTTGCTGAGCTGTTTTCGTAATAAAAGAGAAAGCAGGTGATTTTGAGATGCAGCACGTTTACATGTGGGAAAAAATGCATCTAGTGGACACATAGCATGTAGCACGTAGCTGCTGTTTCTAATCTCAGCTCCACACAGTGTTTGCTCTCAGTGACCCTCTTGTTTGCTTCTTGCAGCGGCACACAGTCAGGCCAGGAGCAGCCGGTCAGAGCTGACAAAGCACCACTGGGCAACAGCACCACGGTAACTGGAAATATCACCATGGTAACAGACCGGGACCAGAGTCCTGTTGTGCCCCGACCACAGCCAATCCAGCGGCATCTGAGCAAACAGCAGCTGAATCTGTCCCACCCACCTCACAGCCAGCATCGAGGCGGCGGCTTCCTGCATGCCCCCCTACTGCCTCGATTCCACAGTCAGCCTTTCTCCCCGGGCCCTATGCTGGGGCCCCTGACTGCCCTGGGAGGGATAAGGGGCATCCTGGGGCCCAGGCCGGTATGGTCAGGGGGTTTAGGCCCCACAGGTGCTGCTGCCCTGGTGTGGGGATTCCAGCAGCCCGGCAGGGACTTCAGCAGCCCTGGACTGCTGGGAGGATACCACGGCCCAGGTCAGGGTGGCAGCAGGTACAGAGGGGGGCAGAGAGGAGGGGGTTTCAACGGTATGTAAGAGCAGGTTTAACTGCAACACGAGCCTCACCCTGCTGCTGTTCAGGTAGAAAACTAAAAACATCCCGGAAACAAACAGGTGCCGCTCTTTATTTCTCATCAGTAAACCAGGAGGATGCTCCATCTGAGGGAGTCCATCAGGGTTCAGCAGCCGGTACACACAGACTCACTGCTTTTATGGTCTTTTTGTTTTTTTACAAAAAAATTATTTTTTTTTATCGTTACAGTTGGGGAAACACCAGAAGAGACTATGTGTTTAAATAAATAAATAAAACTGGAGTCAAAGCAGCTGAATGTTCCGCTACTCGTTAGCAGCTTTAATTAAAACAAAAATGACTGATGGCAGGCAGCTGCCAAACAAAACAAAATGATTTACTTTAATTTATACAGAGAGAGGCATCCTCCATTAAAGCTAGTACAAATTATTCCTAACTAGAGACACCCAGAGAAAGCAGTAATTCACTCCGCTGTATGTGGTTTCAGTCTGGACCAAAAGGTTGCTTTTTCTGATTACAAATGCTTTTCAAAGCAGTAATGAACAGTAATCCTGCTGTGGTTTGTAGAGTGTGGAGTCAAAAAGATGTAGAAGACATTTATGCACCTGCAAAAATGGAAACCTGAAGCATGTTGGGTCTCAGTGGAAACCTGTTTACTGCCTGCTGGCCTTTCAAACGGTGAAGAACAAAACCTTATCGCAGCTTGTGAACGTACATGATGGATACAAACAACCACAGCAGTTTATTCCGCCTGACGCGACACAAACAAGGTTTTCTTCCCCAAAGAGAAGATCTTCTGGATGAATGTAGGGTCCCAGTTCAGGAGCCTCTTTGTTTCCAGTAGGACTACTCTGAGACAGACGTGGAATCCCAACTCCCAGCTTCCTTAAACACAACACCACTTCAACGGTTTTGGTTGTGACTGACGGCGAAATAAGAAAAGAAAGATGCTTTTTTGTTTTAGACACAGAGGATGTTTTCTTGGAATGGATATAGTCCTGAGGATCTTTTCTCCACCGAGGTAACGAGTTGCTTGTTTGTGAAAACCAGTAAAACTGTGGAAGAACTTGAAACAAAACATCTGTAATGGAACCAGAAAGACAGACTGCCTTACATGTCTTCCAGCTGTTTATATCTTGTAAAAAGTATTTTTTTGTACTGATTGTGTTGTTGCCACCCCAGAGCTGTTTGTGTTGCTGTTGTATGTAGGAAAAGATTCTGTAACAGACTGGTTTTAACTTAAATCTCATTTTTATGTTGTTGTTTTTTTTACATAAGGTTTTTTGTATTAAATCTGCCTGCAGAAACCAGTGATTGGGCCTCGAGTTTTTCTTGATCTTAGATGGAGCCACAACTGCATGTTGACTTGTCAGCAACTACATTTGGATTTATTGTAATTATTATATGTGAGTTTCCAAAGCTTTGGTCATTACCGGTGCGAAAACCTCAGCGCACACTTGTTTTATTATTTATGACATTCTAAAATACACAGAGTTCTGAAAGACACTCAGCCACCGACAGGTAAAGTAAATAACATCCATCATTGTGTCCCAGTACAGTTCTCTTTTTTTTTTTTTTTTTAAAGTATTTTTTTGGCCTTTATTGTAGATGACAGTGGAGAAAGAGACTGGAAATGTGGGGAGAAGAGTGGGGGAAGGACCTGTGGCAAATGGCCATGGGTCAGGGACTGTAGTCCCTGTTTATGGGCCGTCCGCTCAGCCAGTTGAGCTACCAGGGCACTGACAGTACAGTTCTGACATCTAAACGAAGGTCCTGGCATTCATCTGGATGTTACTCTGGCACATAGTCACTGAGAAAAAATATTAGACCAAAAATAGCTCATAAGAGTTTAATTTCAGAGCTGATATCAGACATTTTCCATGGTTTTCTAGATAATAACCAATCATCAGTAGCTATGGCACTGTGCTGCCATAAACACCTTTTAGGATTCCATGTTTTCTTTTCTGTCTGTTTTAGTCCCATGATCCACACAGGAGTTAGTACTGATTCATAACCATTGTTTCTGATGACTGCATCCATGCGTCTTGGCTGCTCTCCACCAGCTTCTGAGATTGTTCTGCTGTCACAGCAGCCCATTCCTGTTGCACTCATTCTAACTAATCTGCTTTGTTTTGGGAGTTGTGGTTCTCTATTTAGTGTTTGATGATTTTCCGCAGGTTTTCAGTTGGATTTAGATCTGGTGATTGAGCAGCCAAGGCATGGTTCCAATGTTCTGGTTCTCCATCCAGGCTTTAACTGACCTTGCCTGGTAAGGGACATCGTCTTGTTGGAAAATCCAGTCATTGGAGGCAGGAAAGAGTTTTCCAGCTGATGGAAGAAGACTGTTTTCAAGAGTAGCTCCAAACATGACCTGGTTCATTGACCCTGTTCCACCCAGACTGAAACTACCCCAGATGGTCACTGATCCACCCCCATGTTTTACTGTAGGGGCAGACAGTCTGGTTTGTAGCTTCTCCAGGCTTCCTCCTAACCAGGAAGTTGGCTGGAGTGGACATCAACTGAAACTGGATTCATCCCTGAAGAGAACCTTAGTCCAATCATCAACAGTCCAATCCTTGTGATCCCAGCAAAGAGTAACCGGCTTTCCTCTGCCTTTCCTTGATGAAGGGCTTCTTCCTGCTCTGTGTGACTTCAGACCAGCTTCAACAAGTTGCTTTCCAGCTGTCCTTGCTGAACAAGTCCCATTTCTCCACAGTGTTCACTCATTTTTAAGGTCCCTGGAGGTCTGACGATGATTCCTTACAGGAACGGATGAGTGACGGTCATCTGGTGGGTAGAAAGACGTTTCCTGACCAGCTAGCAGTTTGGTAGAACCATGTTGGACTTGTTTTTTCTTGGTGTAATGAACGGCTGTCTTGGAGATCTTCAGTTTTTTCTCTGCCTGTCTCTCACTCATTCTAATTTCCAGCAGTGCCAAGATTGCTGCCTTTGTGGCTTCACATAATTCTTCAGTATTAGGCAGTATGTGAGAGCTGACAACTTCTGAGTTGTGCTACGGATTGAATGTCAGCAGGAAACCACTCTAGACCTTTACATGTGCTGCTGATGACATGAAATGTCCTCTTTTATACTCTGGAATACAATGAAGCTGAAGCAGATCAAACAGGACATAAAGTATTATGGAATCAGCTGCATTTTTTGTCGTGTTCATTATTCTTCAGGTAATGTACCTTTAGTGGTACCAGGTATTAAAATGAACAAGAAACTGAAGAAAACAAGGATGGTCTAGTAATTTTTTCCATAACTGTATCAACTTCTTAAACATTGCTGCAAACCAAACACAAACCCTCATGGGAGTGGCTCCACCATTCTGCAAAACTGCTCAGGTACAGCTTGAAGAACCTGACACAGAACCTAAGGACTGACCTGGTATCCAAAATCCCCAGATCCAAATCCAAATGAGCATCTGTGGGAAGCAGCAGAACAAGCCAGATCCACAGAAGCTCCACAGACCCAAAGGATCCACTCCAACATCCTGGTGCCAGAACCAGAGTACACCTCCAGAGCTCCTGTCCAGACCATGATTTAGAGTGGACGAATGGGTCCTATTCATGTTGTGGCACTTCAGTAACTTAAACACCACCTGCCATTTCTTTGGGTACTCAATTTACGAATAAAAAAGGCGTCAAATAATATCTCAGATCAGCTCCCATCCATTTGTGCTGAGCTCTGTTTCTGGTTCAGGAACAAACCTGTTCAAATAAACTTCAGATCTTGAGAGAAAGGTTCTCACCCTTTGAAAGTGTTGTCTTGTTTTACAGCATTTAACTCTGAACTCCAAGCACTTTCTGGATGTTTATTTGCTCCTGTCATGTTTTTTACTACAACATAAAGTCCTGCACTTCTGTGGATACAGAAGTAAAAAGAACTCAAATGTGTTTTGTGCAAAATAATGAAGCTGTATTGCCATAAATTATACTTTAAAAAAGGAAAAATGAAGGTAGAACTTTTTACTTTGCCAAGGAACACGGTGGAGTTATATGATGACTGTCTGTCTGTTTGCAACATTACTCAAAAACGGATTAACAGATTTGAATGAAACTTCCAGTGAAGGTCAGAAATGACACAAGGACCAAATGATTATATTCTGGCACTGATGCAGCTTATAATCTGGATCCATGGATTGGTTAAAGATTTCTGTACCATTGCCAGATAATGGCATCGTGTCACTGTAACCATGACAACAAGTGCATACTACATCAGCTGCCTGCTGACGATTACATGATTGTGATCCTACTATAAATCCACCACTGAGGACTTATCAGTTAGAAATGATCCAAGGAACGACTGATTAAATTGTGGGGGTGTTTCTGAGTCCCATCAATTCCCGCTACATATTTAGGTCTTGTGATTTGGTATCCATACATGGGTCAATATATAATTGCGGGACTTTTTGTAACATAGTTGACATATTTGCTGTTTTCAGGCCTAAAACTGGGCTGTACAGTGGCGTAGTGGTTAGCACTTTCGCCTTGCAGCTAGAAGGTCCCTGGTTCGCGTCCCGGCTTTCCCGGGATCTTTCTGCATGGAGTTTGCATGTTCTCCCTGTGCATGCGTGGGTTTTCTCCGGGTACTCCGGCTTCCTCCCACAGTCCAAAAACATGCTGAGGTTAATTGATTATTCTAAATTGCCCGTAGGTGTGAATGTGAGAGTGATTGTTTGTCTCTATATGTAGCCCTGCGACAGACTGGCGACCTGTCTAGGGTGTCCCCTGCCTTCGCCCGAGTCAGCTGGGATAGGCTCCACCCCCCCATGACCCTAATGAGGATTAAGCGGTGTATAGATGACGGATGGATGGATGGATGGATGGATGGATGGATGGATGGATGGATGGATGGATGGATGGATGGATGGATGGAGAAACACAGTACTGGAAGTTGAGCCTCACCCAAGGAATTATAAAGTGGCTAAAAATCAAAAAACAAGAGGCTCACTTCAGGGCCTGTAAAGCACCTCAGAGTTTCATCTCCACAGAATGAGCATTACTGAAGATTAAAGGGAAAACGAGTCCATGATCAGGTTCTCTAACGAGGTTCAAGATGATCATTTTGAATGTTTGGTTTTTAAGGAACGTACAAAAAAAGCTTTAATATTCTAATAAAGCAAAATTGTGCATGTTTTGCTCTGACCTGACTTTGACCTTGTTCTGTCTTCAGAGTTTGGGATCCTCGTTTGGGATCTAATGATTAACTTAGGGGTTTATAATCCTCTGTTCTAAGACCTTTTCATCTTTGTCCTGAGGCTTTTAACCTCCCACCCCCCAACTTAGAAGACCACTGGGAGTGTAGAGAAGGAGATGCACATTCTGTCTTCAGCGCTTAACAGGAGAACATGTCACCAAGCAGTCATTCCAGGCCTCAGCTTTGCTGCTGCTGCTCGCTCAGAGAACCACATCCCCCTGGACATCCTGAGCCATGGTGAGTTCTATTCAACGCTGTGGCCTACTGCCTTTTATATATGAAGAAGCCCCCATACTCCTCTTCTCATTGGTTCTCATTCACCCTCCCCTCACACCTCATTGGATGACCGTAGCACAGGAATTTTATTATTATTGTTTCATAAATCATTTTTTAAATCGATCATTTCCGGCATTTTTAATTATTATTAAGGAAAATTATCAGTTTTTGATAAAACACATCTATTAAAATGCTCTTGTTTATTAATATTTCACCCAGAGTTCATGAAGACAATGTTTCAACTGATTTTCCTCTATTTATGACACGTCGGCAGTCAGATGTCAGTCAGATCGTGCATTTTTAACATATTTCTTTTTTAAAAGAAGCTGATACCGATAATCAGAAAACACTGAATGCTGGATCTGATAATTGGCCAGCCTGATGATCAGTCAATCTCTAACTTATGGGTAAAGGTCAGATTGTTTAATATTGGATTTCTTTTCTACTAGTTTATATGTTGTTTGGTCAGCAAAATGCCAGAAAATCCCCTTTACTGTTTCAGTGTGTTGAAGTTCAGTCTGACTAGACGATCATTTACATTTTAGTCTCACAGCACTAGAAATACCAGAAAATGTTTCCTCTGTATACTGAAATATAGCACTGAACTTTCAGTTTCTTATTTACCCTGACCTGAAGTCACCTTTTTAAAAAAAAAAATCTCAGTTTTTTAATCAGCTTCAGTTTTTTTGAGTCTATAAACGCAGCCCATATAAACTTTAAAGCTTCAGCGGGTGATTTAAGCCTGAGGCCAAGCTGCTGATGCTTTTTATTGCATAGATATTCACCCCCCATCAGCCAGCGTCGTGCACATGGAGCGGCTCGGTACTCAGCTGCTGACAGACTTCTATAGAACCACCATAGACAGCGTTCTCTGTCTCGGTGTGGAGGTCTGGTATGGCAGCTGAAGGACTCGTCCAGGGTGGTAAAGACACCTCAGGGGATTGTGGGATGCCCTCTGCCAGACCTGGACTCTGTCTATGCTGGTCTCCTCCAGAGAAAGGCTGATTCAACCCTCCCTGGTAACAAAGTGTTTGCTGCCCTCAGGAAGGAGGTTCAGGTCGATCAGAAGTCCAACCACCAGACTGAGCAGCAGCTTTTTCCCCAGAGCTGTAAACTCTGTACAACCTTACTTTAAAAAGCTCGAGACAACATGAAACTGACTGCTGCACTTTAATCAGTCTGCTGCACATATATATATATATTCTTCCTTTTAATGTATTTTTACTATATTTTTTGATGCACTGTATGTTTTACTGTCCACGTCTTTGAATGTTGGCTTTGAAGCGGGTACGGCCAACTAAATGTCATTATGTGAAAACTAACTGCATAATGACAATGAAGACTCTTAACTTGAACAGTCCTTTTTATGTTCAGCCACAAATTGAACTGGATTGAGGTCTGGACTCCAGAACATTCACCTGGTTGTCTTTGAACTATTCTACGTAGTTTTAGCTGTTAGCTTCAGGTCGTTACATTCGAACAAACCTTCTCCTTCCTAAGCCACAGTTCTCCTGCAGGCTGCCTCGCTTGTTCTCTAGGATTTCCTGGACTTCCAGGTCCTGCTGCTGGGAAGCATCCCCACGTTATGATGCTGCCACCACCGTGCTTCACAGTGAGGATGGTGTGTTGGTGTTCGTCAAACAGAGCATCTTGTCTGATGACCAGAGAGCTCAGTTTTGGTCTATTTGGACCAAAGAACCTTCTTCCAGTTGACTTGTGATACTCTGGTCTTGGTGGCCTCCCTACCTGGTCTCTGTCGATGGGGACGTCCAGCTCCATGTTCCATCTTCCTTCCACTTCTTAATGATAGGGAGTATAAGATGAAATATACTATTAAAGTTAATCAGAACAACAGGTTTCAATCCACTTTAGATTGTTTATTACATTCAAAATAAATAAAAAATACACAAATACAGAATAATTACAAAATACAACAAAATGACACAGAAGCACCAGGAACAGCAGGAAACTGAAATAAACCACGTTTCATTCTTGATTCAAACTATCTGATGGAGCTTCTCTGCTGGAAACACGTTCAAACTCAGCGTCGTTGGCATAGAAAGTGCATCAATGCTGAAAATACAATCTTCACATCAAGAGTTGCTCAGGGAGCAGCAGGTCAAACATCAGTCTGTCATTATCCTGTAGGAGGAAACGGCACATTTAAAGGAAACACTGAGGTGTTGGTTGTGAAATAGTGAAACTTCAAGGAGATTTCTAGTTGGTTTTAAGCTGCTGTGTTTCTGTTGTGGCTCTGAGGCGTCACATGGAGGGATGATGAGGTCAGACAGCACGTTTCTGCTGATGGAGATCTCAGATGGAGTCAGTAAAAGGTCTGTTGCACTTGCAAAATAAATGCATTAGAATTATGTTTTTTATTTATTAGCGCGACATTTCAGAGGATTGAAACGTCACACGGCTGCCTGTTGACTGTTAATGTTCCTCCTGGAAAACAGCCTCAGAGGTCACATGCGGTGTGTTGTCGAGGGCGACCAGCGCCCGTTGTCATGGCGCTTCAGCAGAGGATTCAGGTCTGTCTCCAGCTCCCTCTGCTTCTGTAGTAAACCCTGAAGACAGAAACATTGGTTCATGTGTTACCTGCTTTAAACAATCCTGTTTGTTCTCATCCAGTTCATTTGGTTCTTTGAAAGCAGTTTGAGAACGTTTTAAAGCACTCATAGCAGGGGTGTCCAACCTGAGGCCCACGGGACAAAACCGGCCCACCAGAGGGTGAAAATGAATCCTTACTGTGAAAATATTTTAAAACATTGAACATGAAGTGAATGTGGAACCTGAACTAGAATGAGTTTGACAGCTTTGGGTGCTGATCATGTATAAATACATACATATATATAGCGGATATTCACTTTTAACCTTCTGAACCCTGAGCAGTCTTTTGACATTATTTTCATATAAAGTCCTGCATCTCTCTGGAAACTGCACAACGATGTCTAGGAGGAGGAAGAACTTCAAGAGTCCTGTGTGCAGTTTGACACAATTATATCATTAATCATAAAAAAGTTGATTTTCTTTAATTATTTATTTTAGATTAAATGAAAAACTGGACTCAACATTTTTCCAAATGTCCACAGGTGTTACCAATCCTGGAAAATAGATACTATAGATATGTATCTGCTTCTATGTTTAGTTCCTGTCTGCTCTGTGTGAAGTCAGGTTGGTTGGTTGCAGTCATTAACAGCTTCACAGCTGCCAGAGGAGCACAATTATTAGGAGTTTTTCTTTTACTGTTGTTTAATTTTCAAGTAAGGGAACTAAAATAAAATCAGTGATGAAATTTCACCATTATAAGCTCATTTGTTTTTTTCCACAGATGAGCAGTTTAAGGATCATCTGAAGGTTACAAATCTTAAAAAATGTTTTCAGTTTCTACAGTTTGGTGCTCTGATGAATGGTGTTACACAGCCTGCAGTTCAGCCAAGACTCACTGACTGGTTCATGGTTGCACTGAGGAACGCAGAATAATGATTTCTTACTGAATTTTAGAGTGGCTTCTTGTTTAGAAAACTTCTAGAAAGGGATTTGAACAAAATACCACGATTTGAAGCTTAACGATGTCTAATAGTTCCTGGTAAGGTGTTTGAAGGACCATCAGAAAGTTGAATATCCAATCACTGGCTCTGATAAATGGTGTCATTAGTTTTTCTTTTTAAAAACGACATGCCTTTCAAAGCCGCCGGTGGGTTTTGGGGTTCAGAGTGTTAAGATACACAGCAAACCGACAGAATTAATGCTGTTTGTAAACGTGGGCAGATGGATGTTGTGGTTTACCTGTCGCAGCTGAGCCAGGCCTCTGAGGATCTCCTGCTGCCGCTGGGTGTGTGAGGGACGCAGCAGCTCTGGGTGGAGCAGAGCGTCTCGATGAGGAGCAGCAGCAGGAGGAGACGCTGCACTCTGACCAGCAGGAGGCGCTCCTGACCAGGAGAAAGGATGTGTGTTTAGACAGTCTACTTCACAGTCTGGATTCACTTACAAATGTCCTTTCTGGAAAGAAAAGCAGTTTTTATCCATGAAGATCACAGTAAATGAATGATAAATCCAGTGTAGACATTGTTAATGTGTAAAATGACTATTGTAGCTGGAAACAGCTGATTTTTAATGGAATATCTCCATAGGGGTACAGAGGAACATTTCCAGCAACCATCACTCCTGTGTTCTAATGCTACATTGTGTTAGCTAATGGTGTTGAAAGGCTCATTGATGATTAGAAAACCCTGCAGTTATGTTAGCACATGGATAAAAGTGGGAGTTTTACTGGAGAACATGAAACTATCTACATGACCCCAAACATTTTAAATGGTAGTGTACGTCTGTTTACAATCTGTTTGCAGTCTCTGTGACAACTAGCTTCTTAAAAAAAGAAACTGGTTAACAGTTTTTAAATTAGTGAAAAAAAAACCATTGAAATGTGACATTTTACAACAGCTTGTTTTACCGAAGCAACAGTCTAAAATCTAATAATATCAGAGAAGCCAGTTGAACACATTCAGGCTCAACAAAAAACAAAACCCCACTCAGAGCTAACGGGTATCACCAAGGCGGTTCTCAGCTTCCTTTGTTAATTCTAACTTTCTGCTTTAAAATTTGTGCACGTTCACATAAAAGAACATAAAGGAATATAAAGATGGATGATGGTTTAAAGTGCTGCTACTGCAAATGATGCAAGACAGTAATGCTGGCAGAAAAAAGTTAAATGTGTGTTAATCTATTTATTTTACTGATCAATACAGCTGCTTATATGTAACTGACAGCTTGTAGTGTTCCATTTTTGGTATGATGTGCTAAAAGTAAAAGATGATATAATTATGTCAAATGCTACTAAACTGAAGAATAGCCTAAAATAATGATGAATATTCTAGTAATCACTGGTTTGGATGGTATTGTACACAAACATTTTAGAAGAGCTTTACAAATTTGCGACATCTCATGAACGGAGAATAACGTTTTTCAAGACAGTCCCTGACATGAACTGAGAACGTTGGGTCAGCTGTCACTAAATGAGCCAGAACAAACAACAGAACAGGAAAAAGGTGTAAATTCTAACAAAGTTGGTTGAATTCAAACAGTTTTTGTGCCTGACCTGTGTGTGCCTGAGGTGGGGGGGTTTCAGCAGGCTCCAGAGGGTCCATGTTAAAGACTTCATCAGTCCTGACGTAAGGAACGAACTCCAGGACAGGAGGAGGAGGAGGAGGAGGAGGAGGAGGAGGAGTGGAGGCCTGCAGACTCTGCACTCTGTGTCTGACTGCAGGGACAGGAGGAGAGCGCCCCCTGCAGGACAACATTACAGCAGACTGCTGGATGGAATAAATGCTTCCTCCTGACTCCAGCTGCTGCTCCCTGGTTTGCAGTGCTGTTGTCTTTTTACTGAGGCTCTAACACTCTGACACAAAACGCCACGGATGTTTTACTGGCAGCAGATTCTATCAGTGCAACGCAATTCAATTGAAACGGATCAAATTTATGTCAATTGTGGGCGAACCAAGGACAGTGTTCAGTTATCACTTAATTCATTTCAACCCTCATAAAGTATTTCAATCCATGTACAGCACAAATGTAAAAATTAAAGCGTTGCTTACATTTTCTCCTGTTAAAGAAGAAGATTTTTGACCCAGTTTGCAGGTAGAAACTGGTGATTTTTGGTTGTTAAATAAACTAACTGTAATTCTTTGATTTCAGTATGAGGAACAGCTTTGTCTTTGCTCCAACGTCTAATCCTTTGTGGACATCTTTTGAATATAAATCAAAGATTCCCGTCTCTGCGTACTTTGGTGGTTTTGTGTGTTCAGTAGTGAGAAAAGTGCAGTGAGAGTTGCTCACCTGTTGACGGCTGCAGAGTTGCTCTGTCTGCTGGAATCGTTTTCCACCTGAAACAGCAGCAGTTATGAACAAACATCTAACCACAGCTGGCAGAGAAAAGGTGAAACACAGATCTTAGAATCCAGCAGAAAGGCATCTCCCCACCTTCCTGGCTGGACTGGTTCTGGTGTGTGAGGGTTTGGGGCAGGGACCAGACTCCTGGTTGTGAAGAGGTGGGCCGGTCCTGGACAGACAGGTCCTCTCCTGCAGAGCCAGCAGCTCGGCCTGCCTCTTCAGTCGACTCTCCTGCCGGTTCCTCTGCAAAGCCACCGGGTAACGCTGCGAGGCCGGGACGAAGCGACGGCCGGGCCTGTAGGATCAGAGGAAGCACTGTGGTCACAGTTACTGCCACTTGGAAAGTTGGTTCCTTTTTCTGGATGCTCAAAGAAATCCAAACAAATAAATACGGATGTCTAATCTAAACCTGAATTCTGAATATTTCATTAAAACCACTTTATTCTACAGGTCTCGTTCAAAAAGATTCATCAACAGTTTGTTCCATTTTTATTCACTGCTGGCTCATTCTTCACTGCGATGGAAAGTCCTTCAGCTCTTTGAAAACTGCCTTTTATTCAGTTTGGCACCTTTATAACAGTATAAATCATAAAAGAAAACAAATAATGAAGTTGAATTTATTGGATTATTTATTTTACAAAAACTACATAAAATGTAATTAACATGTGCAATATTTTTTCCCACACTGGGGAGGTATATACTCTACAGATATTTCACTACCTACTGATGTCTTCACAGTTGTTCCAAGGAGCACAGATTATTTCAGTTTTCCAGAATTTAATTTAGAGCAAACATTTTATTTTTGATGAGTAGAATAACGTGATTCGGATTAAATATCACAATTAGAAGCATCAATTTTGTTGTGAGTAGTTCAAGGACTGTTGGAATATTGAAAATCCACCAGTTCTTTCTACTTTTACAGTTTCCTGTTCTGATAAATGGGATCATTTTAAAAGGTAAAATGCTTTTCACAGCTGCTGGCGGGTTTTGAGGTTCTGATCTGAGGATATAACCTCAGACTTTGGTAGAATACTTTCTATTTAGTCAAATCCAAAAGTTCTTTGTGCTCTTCAGAAAAAGCCTCCAGTGTTGTTTTCAGTCTGTGTTCGTACCTCTGTGTGTTCCACTCTGGCCTCTTCTGGTCTCTCCTGGCGAACGCTTCGTATGGGTCTCCTCCCGCTGGGAGACAGATGTTCTCCTTCCCTGTTCTCACTGCTCGGCTCTTGCTGTTCGGAGGAGTGATGGGCGGCGGAGGAGGAGGAGGAGGAGGAAGCTGGTACTGTGCAGAGACGTCTGGAGTCTCAACTCTGTCTGCTGTGAGAGACAGAACTGCATCTGCACACAGAGAGAAGTTCTATCAAACAGTGTGGAGGCAAAATGTACTTTACAGAGTGGACGGAAGCAGGAGAGGACAGAAATAGCGGCGTCAGAAAATCAGCAGCATGAGCTAGAAAGGCTCTCAATGCAAGCAGGAACATCGTCTCTCACCTGCTGCTGTAGAGGAATATCTTTGGGTACGACGTGCTAAAAGTAAAACATGATATAATTATGGGAAATGCTATGAAACTGAAGAGTAGAGTTAAGATGAAATACAGAATGGTGAATATTCTAGTAATCCCTGATGTTTTGATGGTTACTGTGTGTGTGTCTGTGGAGGACACACACACACACACACACACACAGACACACACACACACACACACACACACACACACACACACACACACACACACACACACAGACACACACACAGACACACAGACACACACACAGACACACACACAGACACACACACACAGACACACAGACACACACACACACACACACACACACACACACCCACATACCTGGTAGATCATAAAGTAAAATGTATTTTAGGTCTGAAGACAAATCACATGCTTTTTAGAAAATGATATGTGGAATATTCAAAACATAATAGTGTAAACTTAAGGTAATATAACTTTTTAAAGACGTGCATCAGAAACATAACAACACATAATGGTGTAACATGAATGGAGACTGTCATTAAAAATGAGTAAGAGTGAGTCCAGAACAGAGTCTGGACATGTTCCCTGTAAAACATGACCTAATGATGACCTGATCCTCTGTAGGGAGTGATCTAGTGGTAAATATGATGACCTGATGTCAACATCTGACCAATAGATTGAGGAAAGTCTAACAGTGGCACAGCTGTCTCTCCAATACTACATCCTATAGATGTGGAAAAAATGACCACCTCTGACATCATAAGAGACGATGCACAGCTCAGTATCTTCAGTATTTCCTGTAGCGCTGGAAGCTGCTCAGAAACTGTTCCTGGGTTTTCTGTCAACAATAAATCCTGCTGCCTCTGAATGCTGACTTCTCAGGGTGATTTTTTTGAAGATCTTTGAAGAAGCTTTTGAACACGGTCAAGTCTTAGACCCTGGCCCTTGATTTTAGTTTCCACATCATTGCTTACAGAATTTTGCTGTGCAGCGATAAAAAACATGAATTTACACAAACATCAGTCCCTGAATGAGGAAATCTCAAACTGGCTTTACTCCAATAATGATACGTGTATGAGGTTATTGAGGCGCTGCACACACCTGGTAATGTTATAGATTGTTCACCTCCAATAGGCACAAACACATTCACAAATAAATGTAATATATTTAGAAGTTATGGCACACAAGTCCAAGTCAAGTCTTCAGCTTTTAGGGTAAACGGCCCCTAATGATCTGTGAAGACAGACTTTTACTGCCTCTAAATTTCTCTGTGCTCAGTCAGTGCAGCTATGGCTATTAATCAGTGTTTATACAGAGTCTTTGAGATGACATTTGAATAAAATCATAATAAAAGCCCAAGAAGAAAAACAGAGAAGACCTATGATCATTATTTTATGCTGTTTGACAAGTAGAAAGATATGAATGAGAGGCTTCAGTGTGGATGCATGCGGTGTTTCCAGAAGCACTACGATGTCCTTTGAGAGCAGCATCAGTTCTAGAAACAAAAGCAGCAGCTGTAGTAGTGATGGTAGCAGCAGTGCAGTTCTATCACCTGTTTGTACAGCAGAGTCTTTATATGCCACAGCTGAATGGGGAACTGTGAAACACAAACAAACACACAGTTACAGGGTGATCATTACAAATACATGCCTACTTTAAACGTCCCACATTGTGCCCTTTAAATCACTGACAGTGTCTCATGTCTCCCAAATGTCTTTCAGTTTGTCAGTTCAAAATATCACAGCGATGGTCCTTTTCCCAGTGGAACTCCTGCTGGGTTGTTTCAGTGTCTGTAGCTTTAAATGACAAAAACAATCATGGCAGCCAAGATGTGAACAAGTGTTTGAAATCAGGACTTTCTGTTACTTCTAACTTTCTCCCTGAGCAATCATTTAAATGGAAACATCACCAAACTGACAGGATATTATTTTTAACTATTGTGCTTGGTGAGTTTGTGGCTATAAAATTAGTAGTCTGCTGATTGGAAATCACTGAAGTGACCGGTGGTTACTATGTAGTCTAAATGCGCTGTGTTTAAGCCACAATACTATACTTTCTGTGGTCTGACAACAAAGACAGAAAACCATGTAAATGACAATGGCTTCAGTGGGAATTCAGCTCTTGTAGAATGCTGTATAAACGGATATAGAGGACTGACACAGCTGAGTTTAGTTTCATTGAAGTTTAAAACTCACACTATTTGTTTATAGGTTTCAAATCAAAGTTTCTGAATGTCCCTTAGCTTCACAGGTTCCACAGAGCTCTGAACTGTAAGCATACCATCAAAGCTATGGCTAACATTAGCCGCACAAGGCACTGCCACTGGGGTTTTCCTACTGTTGTGGTGCCATGGCAATCAAAAGTAAAAGCAATCCACTGCCTTTAGTTCCTCAGACGCTGGGAGTGCATGAACACTCTTGTGTTCACTCTTTCAGCCAACAGCAGAACACTTGCTGAGCTTCAGGACATTTTAGGCTTAGCAAAAGCAGCTCCAGAAAGTAAATAAACTTGGCAGACGGTGAGACAGCTGCTCATTGTGAGTGGTTTAGCTGGAAGCAGTGAAGGGATGGAGTTATACAAAGCTGGAGCTGGACGACTGTTGGTTCATCAGCTTCTGTTTAGTGACTGAATGGAATGAAAGACACATTCTGTGGACATGTGAGACTTAAATGTTGACAAATGTTTGTTGTTTAGTGGCACCTTTATGTGAAGAATCTGAACAGTTCTCCCAAAATTTCTGTTGAACTGACAGTTCTCACACCAACCTAAACACACCACAGTACTGAACACTAAAGTACTTCAGATTGTGTGTTTGGGGTCAGTTTTTTTGTCTGTAGTGCAGTAATAGTGATGTAGCTGCTCACCACTGGGCTCCAGCGTCTCTTGCAGTCCACCGTCATCATGTCCTGTCTTTGGCTGCTCTGCTTGGTGAACTGGTTGCTCCTGTGACACAGATGCAGCTACAGTCACTTCAAGAGAAAATGATCTATATGCTGACGGTGCAGCTTTGCTCCCTGACCTTCTGCTTCTCCCTCAGTGTGTCCATCTCGTACTGTCTCTGCAGCATCTCCCTCTCCAGCATCACCCTCCTCTCCTCCGCCTCCTCCTCCTGCCTCCTCTTCACCTGATCTCGCTCCCTCTGCTGCCGGCGCTCCTCCATCTGGGCTTGGATGGCTCGCTGGGACAGCATGTGTTGGGAGGAGATGAAGGTAGACATTTAGAAAAGGTAAAGCTGCTCTTTTCCTCCCTCCTAGCACTGTTGTGCATCTCCTCTGACCTGCTGCTCAAGCTGTTTGAGCCTCCTCCTCTCTTTCTCCTCGATCTGGGCGGGGTCCAGCAGGGAAGTCATGGTCCTCAGATAGCTGCACCAAAAACAGGGAAACAAAAAACACGGAATATATGTTTGGATTCGATGCTCACACGTCCTGCAGCTCAGTGGCAGTGGGAGAACAAGGAGCCCATTAGAGCTTTAGAAGTGGGAACTGAGTCAGAAAAATAACAAATGTGAGACAAATTCACAGCTTTGCAAATGACAGATAAGATCAATCCAGGGAGAGTCAGAATCATTGATTTATCACAGTGCACCCCTGCAAATGCAATAATTTAGACTAATTCCAGGGCTAACATTAAATGCATGTGGATGTGATGGAATGCTGCTTAGGTCAGATGACCTGGCCTCCACAGTCACATGATCTAAACCCAATCCAGATGTTTGGGATGAGATGGAGCACAGAGTGAAGGCAAAAGGACCAACAAGTGCTCAGCATCTCTGGAACTCCTCCAAGACTGCTGGAGAACCATTTCAGGTTCTACCTCATGAAGCTCATCCAGAGAATGCCAAGAGTGTTCAAAGCAAAGAATCTAAAATATAAAACATGTTTTGACACTTTTCTGTTTACTACATAATCCCATCTGTGTTCATTCATAGTTTTGATGCCTTCAGTGGGAATCTACAATGTAAACATTCATGAGAATAAAGAACAACTGTGTCCAAAGTTTTGACTGGTAGTGTACAGTCTACATCTTTCCATCTTCTACCCGTCCTCCTACCTGGGTCTGGTCGGGTATCCGCTGACTGGATCCACACTCTCTGCTCCACAGCTGCTCATGGCCTCCCACAGCAGGGACAGGCTGGACGGCTCCCACTCCCCTCGCTCACGGTGGCTGAGCTGAGCAGGAGTCGGAGCTGATGGAGCTGCCGGATGGACGAGAGGCCTTCTCTGCAGCGAGTCAAAGTGAGTGGCCCAGAGTGCGACATCCTGTGTCTGCAGATACAACCATGTTAGCCATGAAGGTCAAGCTAGAGCTTCAGAGCCCACCTGTCCGGTGTCTGCTGTACCTGGCTCTGCAGCAGCTTCTCCTGCCTCCTGCGTTCAGTCGTCTCCTCTCGCTGATGGTCCAGCTCCTCCAACCAGCGCCTCCTCTGCTCTTCTTTCCTCTCCACACTCAGCGCCTCCTCCATTGGAGTCACCTCCTAAAGAGACAACACAGTAAATGCACGACTGTTTTACACGACAAAAGCTCCTGAACCCTGAGGCGTCCACTTCAAAAAGTTACATCGAGGTGCTTCAAGTGTCAACAACAATGCCATAAAGATATTGTTTTATTTGATTTATTAACTATTTTTGTAAATCTACATCACTCCTGATCATTACTATCAAATAGTATGATATCACTGTTGTTTAGAGGTAAAAAATACCAAGAATTAATCATGTTCTATGTAATAAGAGCTAAGTGGAAATTTCTTCTTTTAATATTACAGTCTGGGAGGTGTCAAGGATTTAGGCTAACAATGAATCTGATGCTTTCATTATTTTTTGCAGTGTCACATTCAAAAACAAGACCACAAAAATATTATTAGATTTATAGTATAGTATATAAATATTAACTTACATTAATAATATGCTCCACTTTCAGTCTCTATTCTTTGTAGATCTACATCAGTTCTGATAATAACTCAGGATTTAAACCTTTAAATAATAGGTTGTTTACATGATGTCACTGTTGCTTTTTTAAATAAGAAAAACACACAAAAAATAAATTATTTTCCATATAATAAGCGCTAAGTGAATATTTCTTGTTTTCATGATTAGTGTCACCATCAATTCTGATGAAAACTCACATTCAAGACCTTAAAAGCCAAAATGTCCTTGTTAAAAAAAACTTCCACAAAAATGTTCTTTATAAATATTATTTTCCACTTTCCCCTTCAACATCAGTCCTGATTAGAAATACCAAATATTCAGTCATTTTCATCACTTTAACCCTTTAAATGCCAGTAAATGTTGCCACACTGCAAATAAAAAACATTCTATATGTATTTCTGCCTAATCAAAAGTGTAAATCAAAGAGTAAATAACAGCCTCATAGCAATGACTCAGTGACACTGATGTTATTGAAGTGGGTTAAAAACACTCAAAAGCAACCCTACGGAGTTCCATAACAAAAGCTGCATCAGCCAGATTCAGTTTTAATAACGGATGCAGTATGGAAACATTAAGACAAACATTTATTAAAGACTAGTTCTAATAAGAGTTTAGCAAAACTGGGTTTAAAATTAGTAAATACAGAGTTAAAATAAAGCAGAAGATCTGATACTCAATTTAGAAAATGCTCTCCCTTTAGTAAATCCAAGTTTATTATATTATAAATTAAACAGAGTTTGATCATTATCTAGATGTTTGCTGAATGAAATCAAAACAAATTAATGGACACATAATAAATCATTTGCATACTGTACACCTGAAAATCAGGTGTGCACCAATCATGTCTATTATTATATTATAAAGAAAATATAAATAGCGTCAACAAGTTAGTGTTTGTAAAACTTGGCACAATTTAAATACATAAAACAAGATTACAAACTTGACAACCAGTCTTGCTGAAATACGAATAATAAAATCTAGTAGTGGGATTCACATCATCTCATTGTCTTCCACTGATAAAGCATTAAAAATGTGATTAAAACTGTGTGATCCTGTTGCTGCATAGTTCCAACATATGATATGCCTGTACCGCTATAAGAATCAGCGTCGGATATCACATCATTTGAAGAAAAAATGTGGCAGAAAACGCCCTGAAAGCGCTTGAGGTTCAGAAGGATAAAGTGGAATAAATCATTCTTCAGAGATATTTTTCCCTGACCAGGAGAGAAGCACTGTGTGCAGAAATGGAAGCGTGATGAAACATTTACCCCGAGTCTGAGGCTGGATCTGATGGCAGCAGGCTGCTCTCTGTGGCTGAAGTAGCTCTGGACTGACAACACGCTGTCTGCATCCTCCTCCACCTGAAACCAGCATACATCATCACATAGTTTACACATCTATCACATAGTTTACACATCATCACATAGTTTACACATCATCACATAGTTTACACATCATCACATAGTTTACACATCTATCCACACTGAATCCGATGAGACCTTGTGTTAGTCTGTTCTTCTCAGGGAACTGTTCAGATTGCTGACTTCACTGTTATTCTTCACAAATATCCAACTCAGTCATCAAAAATGCTGCACCATCGTCTGTCGTACGTAAAAAGTAGTTTTTGGGAAGAAAGGTGAGAAAAAAGCATGTTTCCTTGTTTGTTTGTTTTATGATAATGACAATAATAAACATTACCAGCATCGCCTGTCAAACTCATTTCCACAGCATGAATGAATATCCATCAGCCTATTCTTGCTACAATTAAAATTCCACTTTTCCTTTTTCTCTGTACAACATTTTGCCTGTAGACAGAAATATCAGCACCACATTTAACTATGAGGAGCAGTTTGCTTTGCAGCCGTTTTGTTCCCACAGTTATGGTAAAAACAAAGCAAGTGAGATGAGGAGAAAAATACCTGAAGTCTTGCAGGGGCTGAACACTGCTGCTGCTGTTTGAGAGCCACCTGTTCATCTAACACACAGACACACAAACACACACTCAGTACATGTCAGTTACTTTAATGAATGCTCCGAAATAATTCGGCTTATATTCAGGTTATTACTGTTCAGTCACAAACTATGGACATTTAAAAAGGTATCTGTGAGACTTTAGATTGATAAAACCAACAGCTTTGGAGATTGTGGTCATACTAGTGTGTAAACTTTTTTTCAGCGCTGCATGTAGATTGCTGATGCTTTAAAACACTGGTGTTCGTGTGTGTTTCTGTACCAAGTTCTTTCTTCCATTGAGCCTTCTTGGCGTTGATGGCCACCCTGCTGTCCGACTCTTGCTCCTCCATCCAGCTGAACAGACATCCAGACAACCTGAGCAGCAGCAGCAACATCTCTAACGTAAGCTTTAACCACCGTTTAACAGAATACACGTTTCTGACATGTCTTAGACTTTCTCTCTCACAAATAAACTAAATGCAGAGGCAGCAGCAAAAAGGGGCTTCCTGACTAATGCAATCCATCAAAGAGGTTTCTGTGTGAGGATGTGATGAAGCTGCTTATAATATAAAGTCCTCTGACTATTACTAGCATTAATAGTCTAAGTTAAAGAACACATTTATGGTCATCATCTAATAAACCATTCAGGCTCTTCTTTAAGGATCTACATTCATTTTAAGGACTACATCCAGAGATCTGTGCATCTTGTAGAAATGTGTTGAGCTCCTCACCTTCTGTCTTTTTCTTGTGCTTCATCTTCTCCTCCTCCTTTCTGTAATTCTTCTCGTCTTCCTCCGTCTTCCTTCTCCATCTCTCCTCCTTCTCCTTCAGTCATTGAAGGGCCACAGTTGGAGTTTTGAGTTTGATTTCCTAGTAGAGAAAAAGACATGAAGTTTGGATCTTCCAGACCCCTGTGTGGTCCAGTTGCAGTCAGACCATCATCACCACCTGGTCCTTGGTGGTCATCTGGTAGGTGCTGACCATTGCTGGAGGTCTGGACAGTGCTGAGGATCTGCTGGAGCTGCTCACTGGTCAGACACACCATGTTTTCTTTCAGTCCTGCATCTAAACTGGTCAGTGCTTCCTTAAGACCTGCCTTTCCACCACCTCGAGTCCGGATGTTCTGGGCCGGTCCTGTTCTCCCATCGACTCTGAGGGGTCCGACTGTACCGCTGTGTTTCTGTCTGTCTGGCTTCACCTTCACATGGACACACAGATGCAGTCAGATGATGAGAAATGACCAACAGTAAAGCAAACAAATGCATCAAGTCAATACAGTATCCTTCCTTTGGTTGTCTTCCTTTTTTCAGCGTGTTAAATAATGTAGCTTGGTGCATGTAAAACGTTCAGACAGAGCAGTTCGTAGCTGTGTTTAAAATGGAACTGTCAAGCAAACTTCAAGCAAACTTTTGAGAAGGTGCCAAAAAACAGAAAACGGAGCAAAGAAACGAAGCTGCTCGTGTCATCAGAGGATGGCGGAACAGGCTACAGTATGTATGGCTGTATAAACAGAGTAGAAGCTGAAAGAAAACCAGGAGTGGCTTCCATCACACACCACCAAAAACACACATTTAGTGACAGCCAACTGCTAAAAAACGTTATAAAGAGAAACATAACTTTGGTCTTGTTAGAGAAGTCTTCAGGAATTTCAACTAGGAAAGCTGTAAATATTCTTTCATGTCAGTTTGGTATTTATCATGTTTCCTGAGGCAAAGACAACGTAAGAAGTGGAAACAGTCAATAAGAGATAAATGTTTGCTGCATCTGAAATAATTCAAAAAGATATTTCAGGCGACTCAAGAGTCTAAAATAAAGTTTAGATGCTTTGCTTTATTTGTATTGTTTTCTACAGTGTAGATTAATACTGAAGAATAACACTTTTGTTTACAACATAATTCCACGTGTATTCTTTTATAGTTTTGATGTCTTCAGTATTAATCTATAATGGAGAAATGAATGAAATAAAAACCACTGAATGAGAAGGTGTGTCCAAACTGTATGTGGAAGAGTGGAGGCGGAGCTCTGATGGTTTCTGCTTAAAAAGGAATAAAAATCGGATTTTTAAATGACAGATTTACCTCCATGGTTTTCTATAAGCAGAGCATTTCAAACATCAATATCACAGTTGACTATGTTCACTTCATGGTTAGTCTTGCATTACTTGTGCAGCCCCATAACTCACTTCATTTTGCTTATTGCAGTCAAATCATCCTTTTTCTGTTTTGGTTTTTCCACACTCTGAAAAAGGTGCAAGCTGAAAAATGTTGGGTCCCGCTAAAATAAAGGTCTTTGACTTTTCAAACCACCTCGACCTCGACTTTAATTTTTCAGTTTTTATGGTTTTCATTTTTCCATCGTCATTCTTCTGTCAGTGTTTGTCTCCTATTTCAAACTTATTTTGCTGTGCACATGTGAAGGTAATGTTTTTTCATTAAAAAATGTTTCAAAATCTCTTTAATCAGAGTAAATTATTGTCACTCAGATAGAATTCTCTTCCTGCAACATGAGTACTGCTCAGGTTCATATCTTTATCCTTAATGATCAAACGTTTTGAGCATTTTCTACTCAACCATTTCTGATGCGTCTGACTTTTGTATAACATAGAAAATGGATATTCATGAGGATATTTGTAAAACTGTAGATTGATATATCAAAGTCTTCCTGAGATTTTTTATGTTTTTTCCAAAGTCATCCATCAATCCACTTTCAGCACATTTTTTTGCACTTCGACAAAATAATGTGAGGTTACGTTTGAACCACAATATCTCAGAAACTAAAAGATGAAAGCCTGAAAAACTTCATTCTAATCGTGTCATTCATTCATAATCTGCAATAATGGATGAACAAATCAATTATAGAGAGCCTTATCAAAGCAGAAGAGAGTTGTGGAGTTTCTAAATGGTTCTCCAAATATTCTTAATCAGTGGCATGATGAGAAATAACAGTGAAAAACTGAAGCTTCTAACTTTCATAGTTCCTGAGATATTGTCGTAGAAACATAGCCTCAAATTTCAACATGCAAAAACTTACTGAAAGAAGGTCGACAGGGAATTAGCATTGTTTTTTTGTTTGTATTTAATTTTGGCAAGTATTGATGTACACTTCTGTTCTAAAGTTGGGGTCACTTACAAATGTCGAGCAGTTTTTTAATAAAGATAGCATTAAATGAATGATAAATCCAGTGTAGACATTGTTAATGTGGTAAATGACTATTGTAGCTGGAAACAGCTGATTTTTAATGGAATATCTCCATAGAGGTACAGAGGAACATTTCCAGCAACCATCACTCCTGTGTTCTAATGCTACATTGTGTTAGCTAATGGTGTTGAAAGGCTCATTGATGATTAGAAAACCCTGCAGTTATGTTAGCACATGGATAAAAGTGGGAGTTTTACTGGAAAACATGGAATCATCTGGGTGACCCCGAACTTTTGAACAGTAGTGTACATACAATCTAAAATTTCACAGACACCACATTAAATATCAACAGCTTATGATAAAAAGCAAATGTGAGCTGCTTGAGCAGAAGCCCCTGATTTAATAGTTGTCACTTAGCTGATATATCGTGCAGCCCTACTTAATATATTAATAGAAATCATTGAATTAAGGTTTGACTAATAAGGTCAAGTGCTACGTCTTACAGAGGATAACCTGACTCTTACCTTGGCCACCGCTTTACTGCTGCCTCCTTTGTGATGATCGTTTGTCTTGCTTAAAGTCAGAGTGGTGCTCCTGCCCTCAGCGGTGGTGACGCTGGAGCTGAAGGAGGCAGCTGCTCTTCTGGCTTTACTCCTGGCCTCCTGGTGCCTCCCTGCCGGCTGTCGGGGTGGACGCTCCTCTCCATGCACCTCCTCTACGCAGGACGGCTGCCTGGAGCTCAGGATGTTTGCTGCTCTGGGCCGGAAGGACGGCTGCTGGGAATTTATTAGATGAGACCAAACTATGATGTTCAGTTATATTCATTCCTACAAAAACAGTGCTACAACATGTTAGAAATGTAGTGACCAGGCTGTGAAGACAGTTCCTACCTTTGCAGCATTTTTCTCAGCCCCTGCAGTTGAAGAAAAGTGAGACAGAGCAGCAATGATTATCACACCCATTCAGTTTCTGCAGCACCTCTGCAGGTCTGTAGTCAGGCAATGCTACATTTCTGCTGGAGAATGTATTCAAGCCTCTTGTTTATTGTTGTGACATGTAAAAAATTTAAAGATTTTCTTTTACTTTTAAAAACTTTTAATGACTTGTGGAGCTATGAGAATTACATGTTATTAGGGCGTTTCAAGCAGACTTTCACACAATCTGAAATGGCTTCTCTCTGTGTTGAAGGCCTAGTGCTGAGATGTCAGGAATAGATGTATTTTTGCATGTTAAACAGTGTGAGTGTGTGTTTTAGATATGCTTGTCTCTCTTCAACCCACATCTCATTAAATAGAAGTGAAATAAGTTCTGTTGTTATCAAAATGACATGAAAACCATTGATCTTTAGGTAAAAACGGAAATAGAAAAGTGATTATAATATAGAAAAACATTCTGACATTGCCCAGTACATGTGCTGGTAACACAACTAAATATAATAAATAATAAACACAATAATCAATTAATTATAAAGTATAACTACATAAATTAGTAAATGTTTCTTGGAAAATAAAAGGACAGTAAGAGCTGAAAGGTCTTACCATGACTGAGTAAAATCAACCGAGGTTTTCCATTTTCCAGTTCAAACAGCAGACCATCTCTGTTCACAAACAAAGGAATTATTAGAGCACAACTTCACATCTTATTGTACTGCATATAAAGTAACAGCTGTGAGTACATTCAGCCGTCTTTTGTGTCTTTACGGTGTTTAAATTGTAAAGATAGTTCTGAAATTACAGGATTACAAACTGTCTCACTCTAGAAAAATCCCACCGTTTGTTTGGTTTTCAGTCATCTGGGTACAAAGATCAACACTGTTCTTTCCTCAGTCGCTCGTAATTGCAAACTGATTAAAAACAATGTTTGCAGACACTAAATATTGCATCATGTTGCTGAGTAATAACGAGAGTATCTCACTGCGTAGCACAGCCAGTAGTGGAGTACATTTACGTAAGTACTGCGTTTGACTGCAGTTTTCAGGTATTTGTACTTTATTTTCAGAGAGAAACATTGTACTTTCTACAGCTTTAGTTACTTTTAAGATGATTTTTTTAGACATTAGATAATATAACAAGCTGTTAAATACACCAGGTTAAAGAGTAAATGAGTATTTCCTAACCTTTTTGTAGTCCACTCATTCCAGATGCTAATGAGTTGTCAACAGCTGCATTTAATATTCAGTTTTCTCTCTAAACTTCTCACATGCTTTTATTTGAACAAATAATCCAACATCTAACTAGTGCACATTTTCATTACAAGTAGGTGTGATTACTGCAATGCTCTGCTATCTGGTCTCCCAAAGAAGAAAACATCTCAACTTTTAAAACTCAGCAGACCAGACTAAACCCGGGAGGAAAGAAAGTCCACATTCTGATCTAAAGTCTCTGCTCCGGCTGCCTGTGTTCATTTTAAGATCCTTGTATCGGTTCAGAAAGCTCTTAAGGGTCTTGGTCCTGTCTATTTATTGGGTTTGCACTGATCCAAGGAACCCACTAGAACTCTCAAATGTCCTGCTAGTGGGATTTTATTTCTACCAAGAGTCAGAACAAAAAGCCACAGGGAGGTAGCATGTCGTTTTTCTGTTCCATGTGTCTGGAAGAGCCTTACTGAAGACCTGAGGGCAGCAGAGAATGTTGATATGTTTTAAAATGCAAACTTAAGACCTACCTTTTAAGTCTGTTTTTTAATTGATATTATCGTTATGGGCTTTTCCTTATAAAAGATAGGTAGTATCTTTTATCACCTCATTATTATTCTTTTTTCTTTTAATTTTTCCTATTCTGAATTTTGACTTGCCTCTGGTGCTGCATTTATTTATTTATGACAGCGTTTCCTCGGCTCCCTTTTTAAAAACTAGCTCCACATGCTGCTGACACACATGATGCTTCACTATTAATGACTGATGAAATCATATATAAAAACGCTTTTTCATGAAGTCTATTGACATATTTTTATATTACTGTATTGGTAATTTTACTTCAGCAAGGTATCTGAGTATTTCTTTCACTACTGATGACAGAAAAACTCTCAATTCAATTCAATATTATTCATTACTTACACAAGAGTTCAAAAGTTTGGGGTCACCCAGACAATTTCCTGTTTTCCATGAAAACTCCCACTTTTATCCATATTCTAACATAACTGCATGGTTTTCTAATCATCAATGATCCTTTCAACACCATTAGCTAACACAATGTAGCATTAGAACACAGGAGTGATGGTTGCTGGAAATGTTCCTCTGTACCCCTATGGAGATATTCCATTAAAAATCAGCTGTTTCCAGCTACAATAGTCATTTACCATATTAACAATGTCTACACTGGATTTATCATTCATTTAATGTTATCTTCATTTTAAAAAATGCTTTTCTTTCAAAAATAAGGACATTTGTAAGTGACCCCAGACTTTTGAACAGAAGTGTACATTATTTCAGACCACTTGACATGGTTAATAATAAATTTATGAAATGCTTTCAGTCAAAGTGGTGTACATAGAGAGAAAAACATCAGAAATCCACAAACATACTGAAACACTATAAAGGACATCAGTTAAACAAACAATTTAAGACTCATATGTAGCAGTAAACCAGTGGGTCTTCAGCTTAGCTTTACATCCATCAGTGGAAGATGCCGGCCTGATTTCAGCAGGTAGACTGTTCCACAATGTTGATGCACAGAAAGAAAAAGCCCGTTCCCCAACCGTCTTTCTATCCCAACCTTTAGGACACTCAGAAGCCCAGTCCCCTGGGAACGTAGAACACCAGTGGGGACATACGGGTTCATTTACGGTTTTCTACGTTAGCAGCAGCACCTTAAGATCTGCTCTAACCTGAACAGGTAGTCGGTGCAGAGAGGCCAGCGATCTGCTCATATCTACTAGAGCTGCTGGTTCTGGACCATCTGCAGACCACCAAGGCTCCTCTTTGGCAAACCTGATAAAAGGACATTACAGTAATCTAACTGTAACAAAACAAAAGCATGAATTAGCGCCTCAGCATCCTGAAACGACAGAATCGGTCTAATCTTGGAGATGTTTCTGAGGTAAAAACACCCAGTCTGGCCACCTCTTTAATATGCAGCTCAAATGAAAGATTTTTATCAAGGAGCACACCAAGATTCTTGACTCTGTCTTTACAATGAATAACAGAGGAAAAGACAGAGCAAAACTGTCAAACAGAGGATTAAGTCTCGCAGGTCCAGTAACCATCATTTCTGTCCTAGCAGAATTCAGAAGCAGGAAATTAGTTGATAACCAGCTCCTAACAGCTGAGAGACAGGCCTGAAGTTTATTAGTGTCAGATCCACTTTGAAGGACCAAGGGCATGTATAGCTGTAGATCATCTGCATAACAATGAAAAGAGATCCCAAAAGAACACAAAATTTGACCCAAAAGTGTCAGATAAAGAGAAAACAACAGTGGACCAGTACAGACCCCTGCAGTACCCCATGCCTAACAGCACAGGACTCAGAAAACACGTTAAATACATTCTGAGATCTCTCTGACAGGTAAGACGTCAATCACTGGAGCACCTGGCCTGAGATTTGGTTACACTTTTTAATCAGATAATCCAACAATCCAAAGTTCCCTTCGATCAAGCCAAAATGATTGCATAAACCACAGCTAGACTGTGCTTTGTGGCTTGGCTTTGATTAAGTTGCTTCACACCTGCAATTCATTGGTGTCGTTACAGGGTCGGTTAGTGCTTCATTTCTACACGCTGACAAAACCAACCAAACCCCTCTGCCCAAAGTCCATCCAAAATAAGCAGATTTAATGACAGGTTTAGAGCCTTGTCATTTTCTCTTGTTCACAGGAATTCTACTGTATGTCCTACTTAATTAAACGTACACGGGCACCAAAATGTAGTTAAGGTATTAAAGTAAAAGTACAGGCTTGGTCCCTGACATGTGATGATTAGTGAAGCACCAGTGTATGAGCAGCATGTTCCAGTAAAGACAAAAAATCTTCGTAGTGCGACACATTCTGTATTAGCCTAGCTAGCTAGCTGCCGCTGCTGTTAGAAAACCGACTCACCCGATATTCATGCCGTCAGAAAACAGCGGCCCGTTAAACTGCAGCTTTATAAAACACACATAATTCACAGCTTATGATGCCACTTTTATCTGCCTCCGAGTGACTGCACTGACAAACATGGCATTTACTCGGTGCTAAAATTGTGTACGTTCGTTGCTGGCAACGACCAACAACAGCTTCTCTGATTCGCTGAGTCTTTGTTGTGTTTGAAACCAACGGCCAATCAGACGCCTTATTTGGAGCTTTACGTTGACGGTGCTGCGTTTAAACGAACTGGGAATTTAGAAAGTCAGCTTTTAAGTCAGTACAGCACGTTTATTAAAGCACCAGAGCTAATGTTTTCTGATTTATCACATCAGATTTATTTAAATATCAATGTTTACTTCTAAAATATGATATATTTTAGAATATATGATATTCTAATATATATATATGTGTGTGTGTGTACATATGTGTATATATGTATATATTTATATACATATACACACACACACATATATATATAAAAATAATTAAAATAAAAAAATCCATTCCTACCATGTTTTTAAGATTAAGAATAAATCAGACTATGACTGATAAATGAACAAACATGCTAAAACATTCAGAATATAGATGGAATAAAAGCAGACAGTTTGGTTTATGTGTGGCTCAGAGAGAAAAGACTTATTTTGAAAAAAATTCTTTAAATATATGGCAAAAAGTAGTTAAAAAAAACAAAAAAAAACCCCACACATTAAATGTGTAATTTGGGCTTTTTCCACTAGTCTGAAAGCAATTCTAAATTGTCCGTAGGTGTCAATGTGAGCGTGATTATTTGTCTCTATGTGTAGCCCTGTGATAGACTGTTACCTGTCCAGGTGAACCTTCACCCTCAGTCAGCTGGGATAGACTCCATCCCCCCTGATGAGGATTAAGTGGTGTATAGATAATGGATGGATGGATCGTCTGAAAGCAGACATGTTGTGGAAGAAAAATAAGTTTTCCTGTAGTCTCAATCGGTGCTTGCTGAAACCATTTGCTCAAAAAGATCTATTAATGATTTTTTTTTTGTGCCTGATTGTCTCTGAACTCTTATGATGTGTCAGTGTTGTCAGCGTTGTGTGTAAAGTTCTTCACATGACTCGGGTGTTTCTGGACGTCTTCACCTGTTGGAAGAAACCCTGAATCCAGTCAGGAATCAAAACACAAGCCCCAAAAGCTTCTGGAAAGATTTAATCTCACTTACTTCCACTGTTCTAACAAACAGTCAGGATGATGTCAAATGCAGAAAATGCTGCTAAATAAGTCCAATCAATCACCAAAGGCTAATATCCATGATGAAGAATCATGATACTGAGAAGACACGTGGACCATCGCTGCTGGGAACTCTGTGACGACCGTTACAAGGATGTTTGACGTGGTGTTCAAAACAGGGATGACGTAAATGTGCATGCAGTTCTTTACTGACTCTTTAAATGTGAAGTGAAACAAACCAAAGACTAAAGATGGCGTCTCTTCCAACACACACACACAGACACACACACAGACACACACACAGACACACACACACACACACACAGACACACACACACACACACACACACACACACACACACACACGTTCAACAGAGCTTCCCACCAGAGCAGCAGCTCCACTGCAGGCTACCAGTGTTGGCCTCAATAATACTGTTTAATAAGCTCCTGACGTTTCACACACGGTGTCTCTTCATTTCTTTACATTTTATACAATCAGGGGGAGACATGTAAAAGACAAAACATTTACCCGCACACATGGGTAAAGGTACGATAAAAAAATAAATTATTACCTTGATAAACCAAAAATAAAATATTCATATTTGCTCTCTGTTATTTCAGCTCCTGGGGCTAAGTGCCTGTTGCTGTCCAGCAGGGGGCGCTGCATCACGACCTGGACTTGTTGAAGGAGGCATAAATGGACAAAGATGATTGGCTAACACTGCCTGCTCTGGACCAATCCGAGAAGACAAATGCAGCCAATTCTGCTAACAGTTACAGGATAATTTGTTGATATACTTACATATATACTTATAAATATAGACTTAATGTGGTTTTGAGGCAGGGCTGGATGACAATTCAGTATTATAAATATTATTATAACCCAAAACAAAACTGTTGAAAGATAACATTTTAGTGGACATGAATGGGATCATTTCTAATACCGTGATTTATATATCTTTATAATATATAGATATTATTTTTTATGAAATATTATTGATTGTTTAGCTGGTTCACCAGCCCTAACTTAAAGCATAAAGCTAGTGCTACTTTTTATTTTGACAACAAATCACATGAAAAGACCTCAAGGCTCTTCAGTGTTGACCTTGGTTCACACACAGGATCTATTTAGTGACTCATTCTGTAGATTTTACGTAGATTTAACGTTTATCCTTATCCTTACCTTTACAACATGAATGTTCTTCAAGATTTTAAGCACTTGAGCAGCTCCATGAACTCCAGAAGAGCCACTGACTGAACTCAAATACTCTCACATTTATTTAGTTTGTGTGTTTAAAAACAATTTTCTAAGGAGTGACTATTTTCAGCAAATATTTGTTGCTCTGGTGGTTTACAACAGCCAGATGGTGTGTAGGTGTGTTTTTATCAGGCTTTTCATAAGATTTGTTGTTAATAATAAATATAGTAACACCAGATGAGATTTGGAAACGTGACAATTCTGCTTCCGATATTATACAACAACCCAGAGGATGGTTTCACAGGACATAGACTACTAATGTGTTTTTCAATTAATCCCCCAGAACGGACACAGAGCGTTTTAAAAATGATCTATATTCTCTCCATGAAGTCTGCTTTTACTTCTGTTGCACCTGGGTCTCCCTCTGTACCACCGAGGAGGACTAACTTACATCGCCATCTACTGCTTTAACAGACGCTTGGCTGTGTTTCTGACTGCGTTCACCTGTCCAAGTTTGTGTTTTGTAGAGAAATAGGAGTGAAGGGAAGATGTGGGGATCAGGGAGTGAGGAGCAGGGAGTAAAGTGAGCATTTGTCAGTGAGCATTCCCTGGGATTCAACTGACCGGCGGATCAGAGGGGACACACTGTCCCACAGGTGCTGTCAGGACGCATTTGTCTACTGTTGTGAAGACCAGTTTGAGTTTCAGATTTGTTCTAAGGCTACTGAAAACAGGCCTAATCTGACAGTGAACACAGGTGTCTTGCGAGTCTATTTCTGCCCGTCCAGACTAAAGTGCAACTCCAGATTTTTTTAAAACTAAATCGGGGTCAGCAGTATTCCTAAAAGTCTCCGTTCTAGGGGTTCTAAAACGCCACGAGTCGCTGCAGCCTGAAATATAAAAATACCTGCTTTGATCTCATTTAACGGGACACTAGATTTTTCCTATTTCATTGCACACTCAGTGCTCAGAGTTTCTGCACTGGACGGTTCAGGAATCCACATCACGTCTTACAAATTCATTCACACTTATATTTTCGGTGAGCACAGAGACACTTTGCACATTGAGCATTCGAACCACAAGCACAGCCCTCTTCAGACTGCAACCCTGCAATAAGTAAAGCCTAAACAAACTGTTTTCTGTCCTCCTGTATCCCATTTGGAGAGACGTCCTCGTATTTTAAAGTGGATCTCTTCCACGTGTTCTGTCTGTTTTACGTCATTTGAGACTTTTGAATGATAATGTAGTCAGTTAAATGTGTTTTTTTTCTTCTTCTTTTTTTACTTGGGCACCAATATGATAATGGGGAAAACTGAAGCCCTCAGGGGAGTAACGCCCAATACAAGCTCAGATTAGTTTCACGATGGTTAAAATGTCACCAACAACGCAGCAGGGAGCTGAGGATTTGTTTTTGATGGCTACGTTTAGGGAATGCTTTACATCACTGAGCTTTACATCATCCTCACAAGAGTAGAAGTACAAACTGTGTGCGTGTTGTGCAGGGACGCAGACACACTGAGGTTCTCCACATCAGCTTTAATTTGCAGCCATTTTTGCTCCACTGTCCCACCTCCTGGCCGTTGCTATAGTAACTAATCGACTGTAGAAAGCCCATGTTGCCACGGTGATGTCCCGGAGAACACTGTTCCATATTTACAGCCGAGACGTCTCAGTTACTGAGAGCGTTGCGGCACCGACAGAACTACCTGAACTGTGTATGTGTGTTTATGTATCCATCTTTGTGAGGACCGACTGGACTTTGGGTGTGAGGGCGTTTTTGGACAGCAGGGACGTTGTGGTTGGTCCTCAATGTGGGACGAACCTTCACAGGGCTGCATCAGGGTCCTCACAAAGACAGAAGTACAAATGAGTGTGTGTGTGTGTGTGTGTGTGGGGAGCTACGGCAGGTTGTCGTCCCGCAGGCTCTCCAGGATCTGGACCAGGCTCTCCAGTCCAAACACGTAGCCCCGGTCCGGACCGTCATGCACCGCTGTGTCGCCGCGGAAACCTTTGAAGGTGGAGTGGGCGAAGTCGATCATACGAACGTCCACAAGGGGGGGCTGTTGGGGCGGTGGAGGGGGAGGAGAGGGGAAGGAGATCAAACTGGGAGCCGGAGAGGGGAAGTCTGGATGCGGGTGAGGCGAGGGGGGTCGAGGGAGGAAGGAGTGGCAGTCTGACTTGGTGGGCTGGGCTTGTGTGGGAGGCGAGGGGGAGGGCGGAGCCATCAGACAGCCCAGGTCCGGGTTCTGGCTCATGTCCGTTTGACAGGGAGCGTCGGGGCGTGGAGGTGCGGGGCCACACTGGAGCTCTGCGGGGGCCATGGAGGTCTTCTGCTGCCAGGCTGTATGCTGCACAGAGTGGAGGACTGAAGGGCCCTCAAGTTCCTACAGACACCATCAATCACAAACATCAGAACAGGAACCTTTAACGATGCTGAATGTCTGCACTGGAGCTGCAGCTTCAGGACCCATTTCTAGGACCCTGGTTGGTCTTGACACCACCGCCTGCCAAACTGCATGACTGCTGAAGTACGCAGCTTACTGAGCAACAAGTTTTTCACACAGCAAAATACTACTTTCTGTGCCCTATACTTACATTTTCTGAGGTTTATTCCACCCAGAATACTACTTTCTGTCCAAGTACTTATAGCTTTACAGGTTTGTTCAACCAAAATTGCAGTTTCTAGCTAAGCAGTTATGCTTTTAAAGGTTTATTGTTATAAAGGTGTGCTTTCTAACTAACCAGTAAAAGTGTGTTCCATCCAGAATACTAATGTCTATACAAGTACTGTTAGTTTTAAAGATTTGTTCCACCCATAATACTACTTTCTGTCCAAGTACATGTAGTTTTAGAGATTTTCTCAAACTAAATTACACTTTCCAACTGATAAGTTATGGATTTAAGTGTTTGTTGCATCTAAAATATTATTTATACCTTAATGGTTTACACCACCCAAATAGTACTCTCTAACTACTAAGTTATGGGTTTAAAGGTTTGTTCAACTCAGAACTGTACATGGTTCATTTTGTTGGCAGTGTCTGTGGATAACAAAAGCTAGCTTCCCTTAGAAGTAAACAGATGGAGTTCTTGAAGAACAAGTGTCCTACAACAGCAGTCCTGCAAATGCTGCACACATGCTGCTCCAGTTCCAACCTTCCAGCTAAACTCTGCTTTTGAGCTGCATAACTCGTATTTGGCCACCAGGTGGCAGCAGAAACGAGCTGTAAACACAACTGACAAACTATCACATCTTAAAGAGCAACTTGCAGGTCAACTTTTTCACTAAATTCAGATTTAAAAGTTCTTATAAATGATTTTCAACCTCTTTAGTGTTAGGAGTACAATTCGGAGACCATATTTGTAGTTGTTGAACTGGACTTGGCTTGGTGACTCTCCCTTTTGTGATGTGATGACCAAGATGCGTTTTTAATTTGGGCATAAAACCAATCTCAATGTGCACATGTAGACATGTTTTCTGGTTTATTTTCCCACAATATTAACTAACTGGAGTCACACACCTGCAAGTTGCTCTTTTAGTTTATTATGAAAAGCATCACAGGTTCACCTTTCCCTCATAGATGATGAGCAGCGAGGACGAGTAGAAGCGGTAAGACGCCTGCCTTTCCAGCACTGCCTTCAGGCTGCGAAGCTTATACAGGATTGGCTCAAAGAGGTCCCGCCTCAGGCCCTTTCCGTTGTGCATGTACTGGTACAGGGCCTGGCGGAAGCCTTCAATCGACAGGCCGCGGCCGTAGTACTTGTTTCTGCAGAGGTAGTGACCAGTGCTGAGCTGGTATACCTGTGGAGACAGGTGGGCAGACGCTCAACCATCAGTAGCTCAACATGAGACATTTACATGGCTTCCCTTCACATCCATTCAACATAATCCTGTTTCATTTTGCAATAAATTATATCCTGCGATCAGATCTTCAAAACAACATCAGGACATAGTTAGATAAACCTTTATTTTAGAACAATTTGAAACTCAATCAGTTTCTGGGTGTTTTCTGCTCGTCATATTTTTAATTACTGCAATACGAAGTCCAGCGCAACCATGGCTAGAAGTACAGAGAAAATGTTAAAAATGTCTTTTGTGCAGTATGATAGTTATAATAAGAAACAACTAAAGTTTAATCTATACATATAAACACATACAACACTTTCCAAGGGCCCACAGGTGTTACCAATACTGGGGAACATGGTAACTCATCATATTACAGATGTTTTGTTTGTGTTTTTTAAAGCAGAATTTTATGCTTTACAGAATGTGGTTGGAGTAAACGGTTTGAGGAATTTAAAAAAAAGAGACATACAAAATAAACTTATTTTGATGAAGTACCATGATTTTATGTTTACATTTAGTCTATCGGCTGCATGAGATACAGTCAATGATGACACGTAACAGATGAGTAGTTCAAGGACCATCGGAAAGTTGTAAACATGATTCTTCTTCTTGTTTTTATGGTTTCTGGCTCTGATGAATGAAGTCATGTTGGTGGTATTATTATTGTTTTTAGGATAATGTGCCTTTCAGATCTGTTGGAGGGTCTTTGGGGTTAAGAGAGTTTATTTATTTCCCCAAATATCAACATATGTGTGCATGTACCTACACTGGATTATCCAGGCCATGTGGGTAATATGACTATTAGTAGTGAAAACTTAGCACTGGTGGTGTTTGTATTCATAAAAACAGAGCAGGTAGGAGCAAATCCTGCTGAAGCTGTAACACCAGAGGTTGCATTGACAGTAGTAGCACTATAGCGCTGCAGGATCGATACGTTACCTGATCATACACTTCCCTGGAGATAAAACAGTCCATAGAAATGCAATAGACTACATTTCATTTCTATCTTTTTTCTGAATGAGTATGAGGAATCCTAATATTATGATGTCATTCTGCTCGCTTTACCCCAGCACAGTCACATTCACATTTAGATTCATGGATGGATTTTCTGACATGTTCAAGGCTGTGAGTCATGGTTGTACCTGCATGCCACACACTCTGACTCCCAGCGTCGCTGAAGTGCTCTGTTCACACTTCTTCATCTGCCTGGCCGCCTTCTCCTCGGAGGCGTCGTCTCCGTGTTGCCGGGTGCCCATCTTCAGGTCCAGGATACAGGGGTACGAGAAGTGGTGAACCACGTTCTCCAACAACAGGAACTCTGGTTAAGACGCTGCCGTTAAGGAGCAACCTGTCACTGATTTCCAACCAGTCTGGAGCTCAGAATCTTCTCCATTTTAACCGCATTTCATTGTTTCGTGTACAGAAGTTGTATTAAATTTGAAGTTTGATCATAAATACTAAAGACTGTACATGGGCTAATGGTAAATCACAGAACTGCAAAGTTTAACTGAAATATTTTCAAATGAAATTCAACATTTCCTGAAAATCTCCCACATTAACAGGTCCCAAGAAAAGGATTGTGTCCTCTGAGGGGCTTTTAATGTACAACATCTACAAGAGGTATAAAAACTATTAAAGTAAAGGATGTTTTTTTCAATACTCAAACTGCTGCTTCTTAAATTAGTGAATGGCTTCAGAAACATCCTCCTATCACCTTTCTAGCATCAAGTTAGGGGCTGGTTCAAATTAACAGCCATGTGCAACACATAGGACACCACCCAACACCTGTACTGCCATACTATTCAGAACGCCACACAATGTTTTGGGTGTCCTAATGCATGGTACATCGAATGCAGCATGCCAAAATTAACAGGATGTCTGACTACATCCAGTCACATTATGCAGTTTGTAAGCCTGCACGCTTTTCAGGCCACTCTGACCCACAATCCTCAGAAGACACGTCACACATGTCACTATATCTGCATTAATATAAAGAAGCTTGAGCCGGTCAGAGCATGCAGATGCAAAACACCTCATCTGGCTTTATAGACTTTGATGATTTATGAGCAAGACGGTCGAGCTTTAGGCACAACATTATGACAAAGTAGCATGTCCCACAAGTTTGCACACTGCACGTATGTTATAGGGCAGCAGTAGTACACACTGAAACTAAAAAAGAGGATGTAATTTGGGAGGGATGGTAAGAATATCTTCCTGGAAAGGTTGAATCTGAACTAAGAAAACTAAAACATGTGTGCTGTTGTTCTCCAATTGGCTGGCACAACGAAATCAAAACCAGTACCCTCCACCTGTCAGTGGAGTCCTCCACATCAACAGCAGGCCCATAATCACCTACTGAATCACTTGTTTAGTTTGTCCTTGTACACACTGAATATATCCATCCATTCATTTTGTCCAAGTTCAGGTCGCGGTGGCAGCACAAATGCAGGACATTCCAGATGTCCTTCTCCCTAGCAACGCTTTCCAACTCGTCCTGGAGGATCCCAAGGTCTTCCCAGATTAGATGAGATACGTGATTGCTCCAGTGAGCTAGACATGCCCAGGAAACCTCCAAAGGAAGGTGTCCTAATCAGACGTCTGAACAACCTAAGGTGGCTGCTTTTCTACTCGGACTTCCCTCTGGATGTTTCTCACCATACCTCTAAGGCTCATTTTAGCTGCTCGTATCCAAGATCTTAATCTTTTGGTCACTAGCCAAAGCTCACGACCGCAGATGATGGTTGGAAAATCAAGACTATCACCTTCCAGTTTAACTCCCTCTTCACCAGGATGTTCAGGTACAACACCAGTATTACTGCTGCAGCAACGTACAGAAACTTCAATTCTGAAAAAAGGAAAGACCTTACAATAACTTAAATATAAGAACACATCCTCTAATTTAGTACTCAACTGTCAATATTCAAATTTGCAAACCTTTCTATCACTGAGGCAGAACACATTTGACAGCCTGTTCAATGATGTGGTTAAGGCTAGAATTACACCGTATTTACTGCTTATTCTTATTTTTTCCTTATGACTTTCATTTTTTTTGTCTGATGCTGTCTCTTGATGACATGGATCATTTCAGCAGTTGGAATGTACTTACATCTGTTCCGTAAATCCTTCCAGCTAACAGCAGCATGCTGTATCTGTTTGCACTGCAGACAGATGGACCTTGTTGAGGACAGAGTGTGTTCACTGTCCTCAGCAGTGTTTTCCAGACAGCTGCAGGCTGCTCTCTTTGAAGCTGCAGATCAAAACATGAGCTTTCACCTGATAACCTTGGACACCACCAGTCCTCCCCTTTATCCCTCCCTCATCCACTCAGTCTCACATTTACAGTCAGTGCCTCCTGCAGTACGAGGAACTACTGCACCTCTCCACTAGTCAAGTAGTCGACTAGCAAAATGACAAGTCAGAGGCGATTTCTTCAGGATAATATCCTAACTGCCATTATTAGATGTATAATAGTCTAGAGCAGGGGTGTTAAACATACAGCACGCGGGCCAAAACAGGCCCACCAGAGGGTTGAATCCGGCCCACGGGATGACTTCGAAAAAGTGTAAAAATTACAGAGGAGACATTAATTGCAATTTTTCAGTAAAAGCAACTGCTTTTCTAAATTTGTCCACTGCACTGCCACAAATTTTCTGTATTTTTATGCATAAATCTTATACATTTACATGACAGGATGACAACTGAACCATCTTCCTGAATAGTTCCCACTTTAGTTTGTATGGTGTGATGACTGGAATTACTACACAGATGTGGAAATAAACGCAAATTTAAAACAATTTCTAGATCTAGCTAAGTTATTTTGATCATAAAGTAAAATACTAGGTTGTTCAGTTCCAGATACTTGTGATTAAATGTTTTGTCTTGGCAGAGAAAGTGATATCTGTAGCTTGTAATGCACATGTGTAAATGATAAACTGAGGCATAATATTGTTGAAATTTCACTTATATTTCTTCAGAAATTTCAGGTTGCTCATAATGTTTTGCAAAAAGAAGAAAGTTCATTAAATGTAAACATTTTTTCTGCACCAACACAAAGACAAATACTTAAAGTTGTCATTATTTATAGGTTATTATGCTCAGATTTTACTGCTCTGGTCCATCTAGGTCAAACTAGGCAACATGTGGCCCCTGAACTAAAATGAGTTTGTCTGCTCTAGAGTCTTATACTTTGAGCTCCATTCATGGCATGGAGGATCCTGGTTCAGACTGGTCCATATAAGTATGTGCTACCTCATTTGATAGAAATCTATGCATTTTCCTTTTATTGTGGACCATTTCATATACCAAAATGTATTTTATGCTTGAGGACATGTAACTCAGATGAACAGAACTGTTTAGAAACTTGAGCTGCTGATTTATTCTCAGTTCTGATCACATTGGCGCAGGCTATAACGTCTTTGCAGGAAAATTCGTGTAAAATCTTCTTAAAGATCAAGCAGGAGGTCCAAAAACAAAATGTCATATAAAACAGACAGTTGAACATCAGAGGATGTGAATGCCTGAGGAAGGATACTGAAGAGTTTGCGGTCCTTGGACTCGGACCTCATGCGGCTGAGCTGCTGTTTGTGACAGCGGAGGCTCCAAGGATTGTGGCTGATCTTCTCCGATGTCACGCCACTGTTCCAGTCCAGCATCTGAAAGGGAACATCTGAGTGGACCTTTGGGTCGAGCCTCGGACTCTTCAACTCTCCAAGACTGCAGGGAGGAGAGAGAACCAGTAACATTATAGAGATACTGCTGGTAGTTCTCTGCTGCGAATGCAACATCTACAGTGGATTTAAAGAGCCACTATTCTGCCTTTTGGATTTTTCCCTCTGTACTTCATTGTGTCGTGTAGCTGTTTTTTTCTGCATATAAGAAGTATGCAAACTTACAACCATGTCAAAGGGAGCTATTCTCGTCCACAGAAAACACTGTTCCTTCTTGCCTGAAACATCTCGCTTGAAGTCTGGCTTTTCTTCTGTTGCTTATCTATGTCACGATCTAAGACATTTGCAAAACAGCTGCCCAGTGGCTAGTTTGGCATGAAATCAACAAAGAATGAAGAACTGTCGTAATTTCTTTACCAGAGCTACTGCTGTTGGAGCTACATCTGATAGTCAGAGATCTGGTGGTAGGAAACGCAACCAGTGCTACCAAGTCAGGTCAGCTGACCAATCAGAGTACAAGGAGCCAAAACGGAGCCTTTCAGACACACAGTGAGAAAAACTGCTGCAGCAATGTATAGTATGAGAAAAAAATGTTTTTGAACATTAAAGCACATAAACATATTCTAGTAGACCTTAAAAACTAAATTATAAACCTGTAAATGTGCCTCATATGGGCTCTTTAAAAATTTTTGTTATTCACATTTCACTGCTGGATATTTGTATTGGTAAAAAAAACAACAAAGATTTTAATTGTAAATCACTGAAATGTTAAAATAACAATGAATATGGACAAAGAGAGTTGATCGTACTTCTCAGAGGTGTCGGTGTCCTGTGCCTCCCTCCTGTCAGGCCCCTCCTTATGTTCGGAGGAGGAAGAGGAGCGATGAAGGCTACGGCGGGAGTGTTTCCTCCTCGGCTGCTCCCTCTCTGGGGGGTCACGCTCTTCATGCTCCTCTGTGCCATCCCCCATGTTGCTTTCCACGTAGGGGTAAGCCACCAGGTTGATGTAGCCGTCAGAGTCGCCTTCAAAGCACACCAGCACCACACCTGACAGGATGGAGTGAAATATGGACAGCATGATCAGAAATGTTCAACTCAGCTGTTAAAATACAAAGAAATGTCCTCCACACACTAAAACGCTTCACAAACATCAGTTTACAATCCCATCACAGCAATCCAGCCCACCAAAGGAGAGGTCTGTCACAGCTGGAAAGAGCCAGAGAACTGTGACAGCTGGATCTGTTGTAGTAATACTCCATACAGGATGTGTAAAAATCTAATATTAGCTTGTTTAGGATAATATAGCTAATGTTATTATATTAGTTAGCTACCAGTGGCACTACAACCATCATCAAAACACCAAATATATTCTTAGAAAATGCTGTTCGTGGCGTGTTCACAGACTGACAATCTATGAGAAGAACTACTGAAGTTGTTCTGAAAGGTTTTGTCGGACCAACATCTTACTAACTTAATGTTGGTTTTTACTTAAGATCCTGAAATGTAACTGAGAAACCATTCATAGATGAAACTAGCAAAAAAACCAGTCTGACAATCATTTAGCCATCCTTAGATTTCTAAACAGACCAGAGCATGTCATTCCTGCTAAGTGAGACACTGAACATCCTCCATGTTAATCCAAATGTAATTTGCTGTCAGCTTGCTCACAAGTGGGAAATCAACTCCAAATATCAAGTCCAGACCAAAGAATCAAATGTTCCCCTGAACAGCACAGTGAGCTCACAGTCCAAAGTAAACTTCACCACCTCCACGCAAGGAGAAATTTTAATCTGATAATGTCAAGCAGTTTGTGAATGAAACAACCTTGACAGATTCAGGAAGCGTCCCAGAGCAGCTGTCTGTCTGTCTGCTGTTATTTAATCAGCAGGACAATGGTAGTGGGCAAAGATCCAGGGCTAAATATAGACTCCTTATGGAGCCTGTTGTCATGGCACTGGAACCCAGAACACCAGCAGGATGGACTGGAGGGAATACAGATGTACAGCAGGACAGTGTACTGGGACTACGTCCACCATGTCTCCAGTAAAGCAGTCCAGTGTGGTCACATAGACATTAATAATAACCACAACATTTTATTATCAATAAATATCTGTTTTGAAGTCCAAATTCTGATCGGTCACACAATCACCAGTGTTGCTTTCATAAAATGAAAAAGTGTTAGATGCTAACATGTGCAGGGAGCTTCAGTGCTGCCTTAAATGGGACATAGTTTGAGAATTTATCTGCAATATCTATGTCATAAGTATCACTGTATTAAATTTTCCATCCTACACCAGCTTTCAATTACTGTGGCAGACACCTGTTGTTGATGTGTGACAACTCCAAGTAACCTTTCAGTTAGATAAAATTATAGCTAATTTAAGTGTGCGTTTATGCACTTAGTATGCAAGAAAATTACATTCATTATTTTAATGCTTTTTTCTAACAGCAAATAATACACACGCCACTCTAAACTTGGAAAACCACAACCAGAAAAATAGTTCAAAGTCATGATCGAACCTACTGATATTATTTGTGATGTGTGTTTTCCAGTAATTACTGCCGTAGTTTTTCTTGTTGTCAGAGAATCATTATAGATTCAAAATATGTACAGCATGTGAGATTCACGGGAAATGATTCAGGAATTTAGTACAGTGGTATCCAATAGTTTTATCTAATGTTTTCTGTCATTTTCATCCTCAGTTTACTGTTCACTCTGTGTTTGTCAAACTAGTTTCTGCAAAGTCAATAGAAAAGACATTTTAGTGTCTTTTTAAGGGACTAATTAAACTGAATGCAGTCCTGACTTGTCCTTGTCTTCTCTGCCCTGTAAACAGATACACCCACTGTTCTTCTGTTCCATTTCCAATCTTGAACTTTTAAGACCCTCACAGGTGTTTCCACTTATTCTGGATGGTTAGACTTGAGTAGTGCCGGGGAAAAAAATCATCTAATCAAAGCCAGTGTGTTTCTAAGAATATTTAGGGTGTAAGACACCTAACAGGACAGTGAAGGAGGTGTCAGTCAAGTGTAATCTGTAATCATTAAAGGAGGTCTAACCAAGTAAAAACCCCATCTGAGTGCACTGCAGCTCTTCATGGGATTTAACATCTTTTTTGACTTTGCAGGGCTTTCTTGGGAGTGCAATAGTACCTTAAAAGTGCAACGCTGACGATGGCCACAAAGTCCTCTACTTCAACTGACTCCCATTCAACAAGCACCTCTACAAATAGGTCAGTGATTGTTTTTCAGGAGTCATTATGGTGGCAATCGCTTATTTTGGCATCCTCAAATAAGCATGCTGGTGGTCATTTTGTTAATAAGATTTAAGGGCTTACAGAAGGCTTTGATGTCTGCCGTGTTGGCTCGCCTGCTGCTCTCTCGCTCCTGAACCCACCCAGACGTTTAGAGCTTCTGTTTAAAGAATCAGCTACACTTGAGGATAAGGAGTTACTCTACACGATCCTCACAGGCTGCTGTCCGTTTCATGTTTGAACTTGTTAATGGCCCTGATAGTACAACAAATCATACCTTAATTTACCACATTTACCACAGAGGGCAACAAGCTTGTTAAGTCTGTAAACCCCACACCTGTCAGTGGGTTTGAAAGTTATGTTATCTTTTAAAAATTCTGCGAAATTACACCAATAACGAATGCATGTCACAAAGAATCTGTGACATGCATTCTGTTTCTGTTACTGTCATACAGTTCTCTCTACTTCTAGATAAGGTTGTGCTGTTTTCCAAGTGCAGGACTCCTTTATTTTATTGTGAAACATTTGTTGGCACACCATCTGTAACAGCAGAAAGAGGGGATTGAAAGACAACAAACCAAAGCGGATCAGAACAAACAAATCAAAGACAGCATTGGACAATAATTCTGTAGATGAGTAACCCAGAACAACAAAGTGTTGTACACAGTTTAACTTATTGAATGTACAGTTTGCAGTCATATCATACGGCAGGTAGGAGGACTTCATCTGATCTTGTTTAATTCCTGGCCCTTATTTGTATGTGGCAACCATGTGACCATTATCATAGAGCAGCTACCTTAGCCGGCGTATGGACCAGCTGATGTTTCAAATAAGTGCTTGCAAGCTTTAGTCTGAAAAGCAACACTCTTGGCTGGGAGGTCCTGACTCCAAACTAAAAATAATCCGTAAGCTGCAACTCTGGGTCTTAAACTGGCTCCAATGCAAAGCAACAGGTGGCGTCACACCTTGCTACATATCATGTTAATATACGGCATACACCCTGGCCCAGCCAGGTGCTGAAAATCAGCTTGGAATGTGTATGCATTGCTGGACTGAGACAGAGTCCATGTCTCACAGCACTTTCCTGCCTGACCTTTTCCCTGGCAGACAGTTTGACGTCAAAGATAGATGAAACTCATAATCATAACAATGACTGCACCGGATTTGTTAGTGTTTCAGTGTTGAAGCAGTTGGGCTTTTGTCTGCCGACTCACTACTGCGACTTAAGTGGCAAAATACTTTCTCATATACATGGTGGTGAGGAAGAGATATGTGAGTGCACACTGGCTGAAGACATTTGTTAAAAAAGCAAAAGGAAGTTGGAAAAGTCCTGTGCTTGGTGATGCAGAGCAGAGCCACTGAAACACTTCACTTCCATTAAACATCCGTACTTCCTTCCTTCTCTCCTGTCAATCTGCCTCTTCCTCTGCCACAGAACAGGCAGAGTAAAGTTTATTTAGCGCAGGCCTTCAACTAAAGTTGACCAGTTTTCCTGAAAATGACCTGAATTTGACTGATAAGACATATATTTTTTTATTCATTACAGTATATTAGGGCATGCATGTTATAAATGCACTGTAGGTTTGCTGTATTACCTGGCTGCATCACTTGTACTACGCTTGAAGTGACCCGAGGAGGCGTTCACTGTGACTATCAGCAGTTCCATGTATAACAGAGAGCACTATGGGAGTTTCACTAGAGCTCCTTACAGACAAACTGAGGTGTGCAGTGTATGTCCAAGGACTTTCGTAGGGGCACGGAATAATGTCCACCAAGCCAACTTCTTGTTAATGATTTTTGATAGATACAGCTCCCAATTACTGGCTATTATGTGGTTTCCTGGTTTAGGAAAACATAAAAATTTGCATCCCTACTGTTGAGGGTGTTTTCTCTTTTGTTTTCCTGCAAGTAACCAACAAATTTAAACTAGGGTGACTAAGACCCCCCTCATCAACTAATGTTTGGTTGCCCATTAGGGGGCAGCCCTACAGTTTATCAAAATGTGTCCTTGAAGCGTATGAACAAATGATTTCAGTTTCTGTGATTTTACATGATCTCTCAGAGCACTGTTTATCATTGTAGTGCTGTCTTTTCCCACCACAGTAACTTGTTAATTGATCTAATTAACTGATATCCTCATGCTACTGCCAGTGTTTGTGTTCTCTGTCTGTTTGGGTGTGCCCCACTGGATTTTGGACCATGTTCATCTAATTCTACTGTAAAGCAAATCTATGAAGGAAATTACATCTACTGATGTGGTACTAAAGCCCATCTCATCATGGAGCTGTGGGACAAACATAGGGTGGGTATGAAGAGTTAGAGTTGGCTGCTGCAGCTGCACTGATGCTGAGAGTGAGCTGTGACTGACCTTTATACTCTGGAGTGAACTCTTTCATCTCAGGAGGCAGGTTCTCATAGAAGCGTTGCTCTCTGCTGATCAGAGGTTTACACACTGTGTGGTCATCATAGCGCATCATACTGCTGTGACCCCCCACCTGCAAAGCACACACACACACACACACACACACACACACACACACACACACACACACACACACACACACACACACACACACACACATATATATATATAAAAGAGTAAAAAATTTAACATAAAGAAAGAAAACCATGAGCTTCTCATTTCTTCATGTAGTCCAGGTAGTCTGATAACATGGCTTTAATGCCCTAATTATGTGTGTTTATTTGTGCTGGTTACTACTAAAAATAAAAATACACAGAGCCTAGAAAAAGTGTTCAGACCCTTGGAAGTTTTCTCCTGTAATTGCTCATCAAAATTAATTCTGCAATTCAAAGAAAAGTTATTGAGGCCACCAAAACACCTCGAACACACCGAAATCTGCTTTCACCTTGACGTGAAGGACTCTTCTTGTAAATTCTTACCAAAAAGGCCAAAAGACTATAGCTGTGTCCAAAATCATCCTATCACTCCCTACTCCCTATCTAGGGACAACTATATAGTGAACTCTGTAGTGAACTATGCAGGCAAAAGTAACATTTCGGACCCTGCTCAAGCTATTAATTCCGTCACTAGCTAGCCGTGATTTGTGCTGTAGTAGTGTCGTTCAAACACATCAAATTAAGTCTATTACAAAGCTAAGAAACTGGGAAAATCAAATCTGACAGTACAACCTAAACAGGAAATTACTTACATTTGAACGTCAGGTTTTCACACTCTCATGATGGTACATATTGTTGGTTAGTGATTGTTGGCTGTACACTACTGTTCACGGTGCATTGTGGGATAAATACAGTGCACTATATAGGGTATAACATCTGGAATTTAGACAGCACTACAAAATGGCCAGTACCCTATATAGTGCACTATATAGAGTATAGTGAGTGATTTCCAACAGAATGAACACATGACTTCTAGGTACTGCACCTCTCATACCATTCCCACCCACCTGGTGTATGAAGGGCTCCAGTGGAACACCTCCTCCTTGTGGTTGAAGTGAAGCCCCTCCCCCTGGCCCCGCCCCTTGCAGCTTGCTGTCCATATTGTTGGTGTGAGGGAGGCACATGGCTCCTGGCGGACGCACCGCGCCTCCTCCTGCAGAGGGAGGAACATTTGGACAGGAGATGACAGTGGGAACTCCTCTGGACTTCATGCTGCTGTTCCACAGCTCCACTCTGACAAGAGGATTTCTACAATCATACAGTCAACCTACTTCTCCTCAGAAAAGTTTACCACTCAATTATACTTCTTTCAACATTTTACTTTGAGATCCTACTAACACCCATTTCATGCAATAAACCAAGTAACTATCTTTCTGTTAAGGTATATATTTCTGGAGACATCTGCATGAAAAACAGGAAGAGAAAATGTGACAATATACAACCGGAGACTCTGCTGTTAAGAGTTAACATTTTAGCCCATGTTGCTGTATGTTACCCTGAAGTTAAAGGTTTCACATGTCTACGTTCTACATACTTTTGTACCATACCATAAGTAGTGAATTTGATGACTACTTTTTCTTCTATTTGAGTAAAAATCAGGGTTGCAACTATTGGTTATTCCCATTGTCAATTATTCTATTAATTATTTTCTCGGTTAAGCGAATAGTATTTTGATCCACCCTCATTTTATTTTGTGTTTTGTGCAAGACTTTCTATTTCAGTGACAAATAAGACCACAGTGAGGAAAAGCCACAGATGTGATTAAAGACGTTCAATCAACTTTTAATTAGTCAGAAAACTGATGGATTCTGGTCATGTTTACTTAAACGTGAAACAAACTGAAGCTACCTCGACTTTCCACTGATGGTGATGATCTGCTTTTCATCTGAATTTGACAGCCATCTAAAAGTTCTCATCTCTGCTCTCACCTTGTGCTAGACATTGGGAAATCTCATGACCTTTTGCTGGTGTGACATGATGCAATTTATTGTGACAATTCTAAATGTTAGATATTATAATATTTGGTTTTAGTAATCAGTCAAAGGAAATTATGTGTTCCGATCAAACATATTTCACTACATTTCAGACACATGAAGCCAAAGCACAGGTTCGAACACCAAACGATGAATGTCTCTAGCTCTACACATGACGACGGTCTTACCCTGGTCATGGGCTCTGGTGTGCAGTGACGGGGAGGCGGGGGCGCAGGGCACCACGGGCTGCTGGGAGCGCACACCGGCCCCGGGGGGAGGCGGCGCCAGACCGAAAAACCACCTCGCAAAGCCTCCAATCAGAGTGCTCCAATCCACCGCCGGCAGCACAGAGACCCAGGTAGGACAGGGGGTGGGGGGGCAGAGGTGGGGGGACGGCTGGAGAAGCAGGGTGTCAGGCAGGCAGGGGCACCACTTCCTGTGGAGACAGGAAACAACACTATGTTTAATGTGCATTCCCAGCTCTTTACATTGATTTGTCACATAGATCATACACACAGAGAAGCTCCGCAGAACTAAAGGGTGCTGCAGCATTGACCACTAATTTTTCTATGGATTCTATGGAACACCTGACCCATTGGACGTACAAAAACAATCATTACAGCACCTTTAGCCTGACCAGCTAACCAGTAACAACAACTTTTTAATCATTATGGTGGATATTTGATATTTTCTCTTACTTATTTTTCAAAGTGCTTGCTCAGAAACAAACTTTATAATGTAGCCTGAGAGTAAACACCTGAGAAGACTGATTTTGTGGAGAAAAATCCATGGTGTAGCGCTATATGTTACATTATGTTAACATTCAGCAAGCAGGGCTCCAGCGTACATCCCAAAATCTACCAGGTGCAACTAAATCACTTACACTGTAAAAAAAAACTTAATGTTCTTTTAAGAATATACCGTCACTTTAGAGATTTCCTCTGTTTTGTTCAATTACAGATAAGAACTAATAAAATCAGAGCGTAAACAAATTTCTTTGTTGGTATAAAATGTTGCTACGGATAATTACCATTATTTTAAAAAAAAATTAAGGATGAAAAGCTAGAAAATCATTTTTAAAATGGTATTTAACAGATTTTCCCTGCTTGGTGAAATTGCATATAATATGTAGTAAAATCAAATATCTAGTAAAATCAAACAACAGTGTATTTAAAGTATTCATTTACATGGTTATTGTAAAAAAAAATTGAATTTTAATACATATAAATTTGTTCATTTACAATGCATAACCATAAAACTGCCCTGTTTTCATGTATTCAAATCAACTAAAAAGACCGTTATTGTAAATTGATTTGCCATCATTGAATGTTACATTTTTCCATAGTTTCTTAAACATTTTTTTCTGACACTCTTGCAGCCTGATTTTTACCTTTTTTTTTTTTTTTTTTTATAAACAGATTGATTTTACAGTGAAGTTTTACCTGAGGTACATCTAACATTGAGGTAACTGAGTGGGAGTTCTAGAAGCTTCTCTGTGCACAGTAACACAAGAGGCACTTAAAGATGATCATTAAATTGTACCATCCAGCAGTACGTGTCAAGTGTTAAGGTATTTAGGGAACATCGGTAAACGGTACTTTCAGAAAACAGCCTGGGTTACACTCTCCTCTCTAAATGGCATGAGTTCCAGCATGCACAATGATAATATAGAATTATATATAATAGGATAGTTAGTTAGGAAATTACCCGTGTGTATGGGAGTTTACAAAAGGGTAGTGCAAACTAAAATGTAATCTAAGTGACCAATGGCTGCAGCAGCGCAACTGTGAAAACAGACTATATTCTCATCTACAAAAGCTCTAAACAACAAAATCTGAACCAGGCAGCTTCCCTTCATCTGATGAAAATAGTACTTTCTGGGCAAATGGCCACAAACAACTTCAGATGCTTCAGTGCACGCACACACACACACAGACACACAGACACACACGCACACACACACACACACACACACACGCATACACACACAGACACACACACACAAATATGCTCTCACGCACGACACACACACACAGACACACACACACGCATACACACACACAGACACACACACACACACACACACACACACACACACGCATACACACACAGACACACAGACACACGCACACACACACAGACACACCGACACACACAGACACACACACACACACACAAATACGCTCTCACGCACGACACACACAGACACACACACACACACACACAGACACACACACACACAAATATGCTCTCACGCACGACACACACACACACACAGACACACACACACGCACACACACACAGACACACACACACACACACACACACACCACACACACACACACACACACACACACACACACACACACACACACACACACACACACACGTCTTTTAATTATCGATGAAGCTCAATACATAAGATCAGAAGAAGTTCATGGCTAACTGTTGGTTTCTAATGCATTGCTGTGGAAATCTCTCTCCTTCTGGTTGTTCTGATGAGAATAAATTGCAAAATCTGATCATGTGGGACCTTCAAGTTTCTGGAACATCTTTTACTCCTCCCAGCTTTTTGCTGATGACGTCAGCTGTTGTGAATTGTAGACCAGATCAGCTGAGCAGATATGTTCCTAGATTGATTCTCTTTCACAAACAACATGAACCACAGAATGAAATCAAAGCCTACAAAAAACAAAAACCACAATTATAAGTGATTAGCATATGAAAGAATCATACCAGAGACAGTAACAATGAACACAAGATATTTTTTATGAAATTACCACATCAAACAAAGACACCACATAATTGTAGAAATGTATGAAGAGAAATGTTAATGCTGATGCATATAATGATTTGTTTTTTGTCGAAGGTCATTTCCTGATTCTACATGACTGTGTCCCTAAGCACAGAGTCCTGACGTCAACCCAGTCAACAACTCTGGGACGAGCTGTAACGCTGCTGTGATCCAGGCCTTATTATCTATTATCTGCCAGCGACCTCAGTATTGCTCTTGTGGATGAACTCCTGCAGCCTGGTTCCAAATTCTGGGTGAAAACCTCAAACCAGAAGTAGAAAAACAGTCACTGATTAGAATAACATGATCTGATCTGACAAATGTGAACCACCAGGTGGAGCTTCTCGCTGTTTTTTGAGCTGGAGAAACAGGTGTGGGCAGCAGGGTGTGCAGTGGTTATAGCACTGTCACCTCACAGCTCAGAGGTCCTGGGTTAGGATCTAGACCTGGGGTCTTTCTATGTTGACCGTATGTTCTCCTTGTGCATGTGTGGGTTTTCACTGGGTTCTCCGGCTTCCTGCCACAGTCCAAAAACATGCTGAGGTTAATTGGTGATTCTAAATTGTTCGTAGGTGTGAATGTGTGATTGTTGGTCTCTATATGTAGCCCTGTGATAGACTGGTGACCTGTCCAGGATGTCCCTCTCCTTCACCCAAAGTCAGCTGGGATAGACTCCAGCCCCTTCGCAACCCTACAGAGGATAAAGCGGTGTATAGATAATGAGTGGATGGATGGATGGATGGATGGATCCAGGTGTGTTTCATCTGCCTATGACTGGCTCACCCAACACCCTAACAGCTCCTCACGTCCTCATTCATTAACCAATCAGGTGGATTCCTCATGAATAATACTGAGTTTTGCCGATCTACTCTGCACAAACTAATTGTTAAGGTAAGGGTCTCATAAAACAAGTGCACCTCCCTGTTGTTTGTAGCACTAATGTTGATTAAATCTGCAGCATAAAGTTGTGGAAGAGGTGTCTGGTGGCCTTCAGGTTTCACTTGCTACCTGAGAGTCTAGGGCTGGACCCGAATATCTGAATTCGGTCACTGTGGTGGTATCCAAATATTGAGATCCGATTACTCGGATCTCCTTACTTCCCCCTCAACTGCCCCGTATCACGCGGAACAACCAACCCTGATGTCACGCTTCACATCGCCCGTGTTAGTAAAGCATGGATATCTCCGAAGACGGAGATATCCATGCAAACGCTACACTAATGCTGTCGAACTGCGAAACAAGATAAAAGTTCTCGAAAGTGCGCTTCCTGCATCATCTGCAATGGAAACGATAAACACCACTTTGTAAAGAGGCAGTTACAGCGTACAAATACTGTACAATGAATCCACAAGAAAAAGGGCATGAACTGCCCTGCGAAGCCAATGCACGCTACTCTGCCACACACAAGACACAAAAACAAAACCTTGTTTTTAACCCCATCATAAAAATCTTGGTCATAAACATGTCGAAAATTAAACGACTGTTCAGTATCAAGAGTCAGCTTCAAGTGTCAACTGGAAAGCTTTTATTGTGATTTTGTTTAATAAGTTTTGCAGCTGAGTGTCTGTTCAACGGGATCTCGACTCTCCTTTTATTTTTTTTTGAAGTTTATTCTATGTTTGACTTTCAAACAGGAAAATGAAAGGAAAACAAGACAAGCTGTAGACACCAGACACTGAAAACTTCCAACATGTCATCAAGGTAAGAAATGCCTTTAACCACCCTCTTCCTGTTACTCACACTGGGCCCACATCGCACGCCACAGGGTGCACAAATTCAACCACGATGGAAACTCAGCATCCAGCAGTCAGATGTCACGTCACAATCCAACCTTGACCAAGCAGGAGCCTCAGATGCGGGCTGGAGCACACGCACACGCGCACGCGCACGCGCACGCGCACGCACACGCACACACACACACACACACACACACACACACACACACACACACACACACACACAGAGGGTAAACAGTGTTTCCCATGAGCAATGACTTCTAAAGTTAGCAGCAAACAGTAAACATCAGGCCACATCTGTTCTGTTCTGGGGTCCGTGCAGGGCTCCAGACTGTGACCAAAATGGTTGCATTTGTGATCTTTTTTTGAGAGTGTGCAAGTTTAAATTTCAGCTGGTCTCATTCTGGACAGTGAATGATGATCATGAAGCTGTATGGAGTCGCTGTAACCTCAGGCTGCTACTGTGTTGACTACAGTGGTGGAACGAAGTATTTGTAGAACTTCAGGGTCTCTGTCTGGTGTGTCAAACAAGCTGGTTAGTTGACGCATGTTAAAAAGATAAAGTGATGTGTAGCTGATTATTGTAAAAGAAAATGAGAGAAGAGGAGGCAGACAGAGAAAGGTCCGACTCAGACACCTGATGACCAGAGAGCAGGTGGAGGCTGAGAGACACTGATAGAACTGGTGAAGGAAAAATACATCGAAATCCATTCAATTACAATGGCTAAGCAGAATTAGGGCTGCAAAACGAAATGAACGCGAATCACAATAATGATTTCAGCTTCGCACCATTACATGAACACTATCTACTGCGGTACTTACATTTTAAAGTGCGGTCTTCTCATGAAATACACCTACATGCGCTGGTTCTTCCGCTCATAGAAAAGAGCACATGTAGAAAAAAATCTATCGGTTTCACACCTTGGACACATCTGATATTAGAACGCCCTAGCTTGTTCTTTTCAAGGTCATTTTGGTCACACACCGCAGCTACTGCAGCCTGCACAGTGGGGCACCTAGAAAACATCAGTAAATGTGGCCTCTATCGATAAGCAGATGTTCAGCAAGTGACGTGTTTTGCCTGTGACAAGGTGGGAGGTGACCTGATAAGAAAGTTCATCACACTGGTGCTACCAGTGAAAAAGTTAGTCTGGATCCCTGGATCAGTGAGATCCTCCTTCCAGCTTCCCCTGCACAATTCAACGTTAGATGTGTCCCCTGAAAAGCATCTGTACACTAGCATACTGGAAATTTGCCAGTATTAGTGTATCAATTAATACTATCAATTTTTAATGGTATATATTCTATTTCTGATATGCTTTACTCCTAATTGTGGCCTCAAAACCCCCATAATGCAAAATACAAACAAAATATCTGTTGAGAATTTTTCAATATTTATCTTTCAGTGTTGATTGGCTGTTACTCATATTGCGTAACCAATAAGACAGTGTTGAGGGTGGGGCATGAATCAAGACCATGACTAAAAACAACTGCATTAGAGCAAAAGTAATGCATTTTAAAGCTACTTAATTGAATTGTGAATGCCGTTAAAAAAAATCACAATACCAAATATCTAATCTGATCATCTGTCGGGTTTGGGAAGTTCAAAAAATGAAGTCTAGAATTTGACTTTGGCCATCAGCAAATCCAGTGTTTCTGCAAAAAAAAGTGAGAACTTAACCACCACCGATAAACATCCAGCTTGGAACTACTTGTGTGCTGAATTCTTACAGTGAAAACAGCATACAGCAATTAGAGGTTCAGCAGGCATGTGCCCTTATAGATTACAGAAAAGGTGAATAAAAACTACTGTTAGTGGTGTACACACTCCAAATGCAAAGTAAACTGTCAGTGCTATGGCCTTGGTAAGTTCAAATGGTTGAAACTGAATCGTGACGCTTTGTGCTGTCGAACATTGGATCATTTGTGTCAGAATGAGCCAATGCCATGAGTGTTAAGGTGCAAAGTAAAATAAAATGGTGTGTTGACTCAGGGATCTGTATGCTCAGCAAGAAGCAGTGAAAGATGCTCTGATATGATGTGTCTATTTGTTTTATTTATGCGTCATTTTTCTATTCTTTCAAATTGAATTTCATTGCTTTGACACTGCTTTTCCTTTGTTTAAATAATGCACTGTGCGAAGCACTTTGAATCACCCCCGTGAATGAAACGTGCTAACCAAATAAACTTGCCTTGTCTATTTGCATTTAGAATTTTGCCTACTGAACTTGTGCTGTGAAAACAGAGCCAAGGCAGTTGCAAAATACCACAGATACATTTAGATATATTAGCTGATTAATAGAAAAAATAGCACCTTATTGAGAAACAGTGGAAGGTATTGAAGCAGTAGGCCTGTTTTGTCGACACCTCTGAACAGTGGTCTTTTCTAAGTGTCTCCAGTGAGACAACAGGTGTGTGTCCAGCAGTCCTGTATGCAGTCAGTGTGATGCAGAGGGCTGCGAATAGCCTGGTGAAGGGCAAAGTCAAGGACGACTTGTCTACCCCTCCTCTCTCCGAAACGCACCATCCTCCTCCCCTTCCTGTTTGCTGCATCCTTTAACCAAATCCCTTCTTTTCATGTCCTCCCCTATTTCAGTCCTCCTTTCTCCAAAGGCCGAGCGACATGGAAAGTATTGCATGGTGATTTGTGAAGTTATTTTATCTAAACAGATGTTTACATACAGAAAAGTTTCAGTGCTGTGGATTGGTGACAATATCATGCTACACTTATTTTGTGCAAAAATATGGAGAAAAGCAAATATAATAGTATTCAACTCTCCAAAATACTCCTATTGAGGCTAAGTGGGGGTTTATTTTTTTGGTTCAGTGTTTGAATTGCAGGGGGTCAGGGATCTGTAGTCCCATGAAAGAGGTCAGCACTCTCTTAAAAACAACAAATGCTAGACTTAAAGCAGTCACATTAAACATTGCACTGTAGCATTACTGACACTGAAAGACCATTCAGTTAAACTCCACTGTTCCGTCATGTGTGGTCTTAAACGTAGTCAGAACTGCTGGTTGTATTTTGTGCCAGTGTTTCAGGTGAAAGTTGTTTGTTGCCTGTATTTTTGTGGTGGCTTGCTTTCCTACTGTGTAATTACTGTGCATGGATATGGTTTCAGGTCAATCTGATAGAACCAGTGTTATCTGACATGAATGGAGAAGCCAACTTGACGTCAGGAATAACTGTCTGCTGTGCATTGAAGCTGTGAAGTCTGTCTGAGCAGAACTACAGGAGGCAAAGCAGGAAGAGGTCCAAACAAACAGAGACAAGCAGAAAAACAACGCCTTTATCTCTAATCAGACCCCTGTGTCCTGCCAGGTGTGGTGAATGACCTGAGTAGTCACCCAATCAGCTTAGAGGATCTGTGTGAACATAGCTTACATCATCAGTCATCACCAGGACAAAGCTATAGGCTCACTACAGCCTGACAACACCGAGCGACTGATTAGGCTGCTATTTCTGACTGACTGGCCGTGTGTTTGTGTGTGACGGAATCCTGCTGTCCTTCAGTAAGTCAGAGATGAGAGAGCCAATTAAAGACTTTCAGGAATATCTAAAAGTAGGAGTCCGTTTCTTGGCACCAGGCCTGTGTGATGAAATGATACGGATATCTAGCAATGACAGACACTTCATCAATAGCTACAAGAAAAGTTTCAGCGAGATAAATGCATTACAAGCAAACCGCCATTATGGGTACATCTGCTCAGGCACGTTAGTGGCAGTGGCCCTGACAAGAAAAGTTTCACAGTCTAAAAACACCCACCGCCCTGTGTCCCCCACCACCTCCACCTAAGCCTGATCCAGAGGCTTAATGTCGGGGTGCACACAGTGATACCAGGTCCTGGCCAGCCAACTAATCTCAGAACCATGCAGCAATATGGTCCTGGTCACTCTCTATGTGCCTCCCAACGCTGATAAACATTTCGTAGCATTTTGTGTATTCAAGTTTAACAGCTTCTTTAAAGCTTATTTACTGCAGCGTTTTGACATGGGCTGTTTTAGCTCAAAGTTGATTTTGAGAATCAAGAATCAATTTGCACTGCACTGTTTATTTGACATGTATCAAGATGACATCATTCCTTATAAAAAAAAATAGTTAAATTCAAAGGTGGGTAAATTCAAATCAAGATTTCTTCTGCTGGATCTTATTAAAAACATCCATCCATCCATTAGCTTAATCCCCATTAGGGTCATGGGGGGCTGGAGTCTATCCATCTGACTAAAGGTGAAGGCAGGGGACACCTGGACAGGAAGCAGTCTATGACAGAGACAAACAATCACACTCACATTAACACCTATGGACAATTTAGAATCACCAATTAACCTCAGCATGTTTCTGGACTGTGGGAGGAAGCTGGAGAACCTGGAGAAAACCCACACATGTACAGGAGAACATGGAGACTCCATGCAGGAAGATCCCAGGAAGGCCGGGACACGAACTGGGGATCTTCTAACTGTAAGGCGAAGTGCTAACCACCAAGCCACTGTGCACTGTGTTCTTATTAACTCTTTGATGCACAACATGGGTCAAAAGTGATGCAAATCCAATGGAAAATTGGTATCTCCTGACCCACACTGCGCATCAAAGGGTTACAAACAGGCAATTGAAAATGATCCATGATTATCGATAGACTGCAGTAAAACATTTTATCATGATACATTTTTTAGATGTATTGCCCAGCACTTTTTAAACAGTGATTTGTTGAATTCTGAGAACTGCAGTGAATTTGCAGCGAAATTTTAGTGGTGACTAATGGATAAATAAATTCAATAATTTGTCTTTTTTGTGTTCATAGTATGCCTATTAGTTTTAGGTTACTGCCATTAGTGCCTTTGAACACCAACTTTTTTCTGCAAATCCAACAAATTGCTTCCTCTAGATTATTGTCATCTCCTTTTATATTTGGCTTAAAAACAAAACTATCCCACAGCAGTGCTGCAGAGTCTGGCTTTTAAACTAAAACAAAAAAAATGTGTAAAATCCGTATATATACGAATCTTGAAATGAATATCCGGATACCACCGTGACGACCGAATATTCGGATATTCAGGTCCAGCCCTAGAGATAACATTACTTTTTTCAGCAACCAGTCCATTGCTTGAAGAGAAAATATGATTAAAGTCCACCAAAATTTTCAGTGTTTGACTGCAGGGTTAATGCAGTCAGTCAAATATTAGAAGTTAAGCGCTTTGGTACCATTAAACCACAGAAGAAGAAGTGGGCACAAATGGTGGAAAACACTGTGGAAATAGTGACTGAAGCATGACATTTCTGTGAGCTACAACCAGCTGTGTTTATACAGGTGAATGTAAACAACTTTCAAATAACTGCAAAGGCCACTATGTATTAATGTGACAGGCCTACACATCCTAAGTCAGGATAAGTACAGGAGTTTAATATAGTTTTTAAATTATACTTCAATATCTGACTGATGTTGAAGACGTTGAGAGCATACTGTATTAGTCCAAAAACTGAACAAAGTAGTTATTAGTATATTAAAGTTAGCCATCAGCCTTTCTCGAAGAAGAGGGCGTGACCACAAATGATTCTTTAATTAGTTTTTTCCAGGAACCTGCATTTATTTCTTGTATCATCAGCTTCTCAAGTCACCAAGAGACCAAGAGAAGTTTGGCACCAGTATTTAAAAGTGTCAGACACCAGACAGGAGACGTGAATAAACTTTATAAAACTGAGAGATTTCTGAATCCAGCCAAAGACACTTGTTACATGTCAGCTCACAAAATTCCTCACACTACTATGCTCTGTCAAACATATAATGCGAAAAAATAAAAGGAAGCAAACGAAAAAGATGAGTTCAATTTATTGTTTAGTCAAAGTTACAAACCTAAACATCCCAATATGATCAAACATCTTATTAAATTTGAGCAACAAAAAACGTCATGATGGTGTGACTCAACAACAGAAAAGGCACCAAGAAGAGACAAAACCAGCTAAAGTTTTTTTTTACTTACCTAAATCATCTGAATCAGTTCAGCTGCTGGTTTCAGTGCAACTCTGCCCCATCAAACCAATTATTTTCTTTGAGCCGACAGTTTACTGAATGTGCTTAGAAGGAACCTGTTTCACCAGCACTAAAACTACCAGAGGTAATCAGATTGTAATCTGTCAACTGGTGCAAGCTCAGTGGAGACACAGCAACGGTCAGGGATGCATCAACACATGCACACACTGATCAGCAATGTGACAGGTCTTACACAAACTTTGCATTATTTGTTCAACTGGAGAGACTTCGACTGTACTACTCAGATTTTGCATGTTGAAGATTTAGTCTGTTAAAAAAATAATGTGTAATTGATGGCATCAAATAAAACAACATCCAAGATTAAACACAAACAATTTCTGACAGTAAAGTCCTTTGAGATCGGGATTACTGCTGAAGACACAACAGTTTTATGAAAATGAATGATGAACATGAAAAACCATATTTAAATCGGATGCTTACTGTGAGGAGGCTGCCAGAAGAGTGTTTATTCTTCCTCAAGCTAATGGGACTACACAAACAAAGGAAAGAGACAAACTGTGATGAAAACGAATTACTCCACGTGACTCCTAAGAAAAAACACTGCTGTATCTTGGGTCTTGTTCGTGATTGATGGAACAGAGCTGCAGCGCTACAAAATTATTTAGCAACTATTTGGATGATCGTTTAATGACTTCAAGACAAGACATTTGACAAAATCACATTAGAAAATGTGATAAATGATGATTAGCTGATTGAGAAAATCAGTTGAGATATCAGATTGTCAATAATGACAATAATTTGAAAGACACACTTTCTGCAAGTTCTTCAACTTCAGTTTCCACCTGCACCAGCGTAATTCAGTGTTCTAGAAAAATCCTAAAATTCAATGCATAAACAAGATGTCACTATGAGCCCCCTCACTATAATGTATTACCTCAGCAGCTTGTGCGAGTGTTGTATTGCTTCGTGGTTTTATCAGCGTAGTGTAGCATAACCAGGCTAAACAATGCTAAATAAGGGCTGGAGGTTGCTACTGCTGACACACAAACCATTAACCTGGGAAGCACACAAACACCAAGACTCCAGGTAGCAGAAACACAGACCCGGCTTCAAGTGAAACAGATAATCAATCAGGCAATGTTTGATCAACACCAGTGCCATTAAAAGGAAAGATGAAGTGAAGGGAAGGAAAGAAAGGTGTAGTGAAGTACAAGGATGAGCTACTGAAGATAGAGGAAGCAATTATAGTAAAATAATAAAGCATAAGGCCATCATAATGACACAAAAATGTTTGGAAGAAAGAAAGTAGTGTGGGAAAACAGATGCAGCTGTGTCTCAGTATCATGCAGTCCTGTGGGAGGCATACCCAAAAACACATCTGTCAGCCTCAGAAATCACAAACTACAACTCGAAAAGAAACACAGAAACACACACACACAGCTGCTGCACATGTCCCCTGACACAACAAAGCAGCTGCTGAGCTGCACGCACACACACACACACACACACACACACACACACACACACACACACACACACACACACACACACACACACACACACACACACACAAAGAGGAGTACAATTCGTCCTATCAACAAACGTCTGGGTGAGACGACAGCTCGCATCAGTCAAAACAGCCACCAAGACCACACACATCTACCACCTGGGTCTCCCTTTTCGCCACAGACCGAAGACTCTGGAGTGACCACGGCCACCAAAAAACAACATGTCAGTCAGTCAGCTGATACGCCTGTCAGGTCAATGAGGCACGCACGTTCAAGCCAAGTTTTTGGATGAAACCTTGTCAGTAATGTTCTCGTCTTTGCAGACGTGGTGGACAAAATGCATTCCAGTTTCACATCATTGCAACTTTAACTTCAATAAGAAGAAGTCCTTGTTGCTCCAAATTTCCTACAGGACAGGGTCAATCACGATATTATCTCTGGAAAAGGTCGAATAAATGGCTACGCTGCTGTTTCGGACAGCATCAGACTTCGTTCACATTTGCACGTGTACTTCATATTTTCCCACTGCTGCTCACGATGCACCTATGCACCTTACTCAGTCGATACTCATATAGTCCAACACTCCAATTTGCATATTTAAAAAACAAAAGCCTCAGTTGCACAACCTACAAATTTAAAGCTACACGTATGACTATTTTGCATAATCAATAACGTTTTGTGAATCTCATCTGCTATACTGCCAAATGTCCTGTCTAATCACACTATACACTTACTGGCCACTTTATTAGGTACACTTTGCTAGCAAAAAGTTAGAACCCCTTTTGCCTGGAAACATTCCTCAGAGATTTTGGTCCATATTGACATGATAGCATCCTGCAGTTGCTGCAGATTTGTCAGCTGAACATCCATGATGTGAATCTCCCGTTCCACCACATCCCAAAGGTTCTATTGGATTGAGATCTGGTGACTGTGGAGACCGTTGGAGTGCAGTGAACTCATCGCCATGTTCAAGAAACCAGTTTGAGATGATTTGAGCTTTGTGACATGATGCATTGAGTTGTGGCCATGTGATTGGCTGAATAGATATTTGTGTTAACAAGAAACTGAACAGGTGTCCCTAATAAAGTGGCCGTTGATTGCATGTTGTTTTCAATTAACTTTAAGTACAACTAAACCTTGCACTGCAAGCTGTATGTTCATGTCAGACCATGTGACTGAAGACACAAAATTTCCTCCCACTGTGTAGTTTGTACCTGGCTGATATAACTGATTTACCAGTGTCCTTTTTACAGTGGACACTGGGTGTACAAACAGCTGTAGAAAGGATCATTCAAGAAGGAAGAATTCCTGCTGCTGATGCAGAGAAACTGCAAACAGGTCTGTGTGACTGATGTGGATGAATAAATTATAGGGTGCTAATTTTCAGAGTGCAGATTTTCTTCCATTTAAAAGGCTGATTATTGCTTGTCTCTGCTTCTCAGTGGGAATACTTGTCATTTACGTGACACTGTCAGCTCATTTTTTTTCTACAAACATTTTCTATTTATTAGGTCACCTCATGCAAAATCTTTTACAACAAATTCAATGTTTTACAAATAGTACAGGCATTGTTTCAGATTCTTTATTGTAAGTGTATCTGTGAAAACTGCAACAATAGATCAATATATCAATCAACTGTCAACTGTAAATTAAAATAATTGCCAACTATTTTCATGATTAATTCAGCGGTTTTGATTACATTTTTTTAAGGAGTAAAAAAAAATCTAAATTCTTTGATTCCAATTCCTGAAATGTGAATATCTTCTGGATTCTTTACTCCTCTGTGACAGTTAACTGAATGTCTTTGGGTTGTGGACAAAACAAGACATATTAAGACATCCTCTTTGGATTTCGGAAACACTGATTGATAGTTTTTACCCTTTTCTTACATTTTATAGTCCAATCAACTTATGAGACAATGCTGAAAATAGCTGACAGGATAATCAATGAAAATAATTGTTAGTTGCAGCTCTAAATGTGTGAACCGCTGAACCATGTAGGGTTAACGGTATTTGTTGTACCATAAAGTTAAGCTTCAAATCAAATCAGCCTTGTTTTGGGCACCCTCAGAAGCAGCTGGTCAGCTGACCTGAGAGACCGGCTCGGTGTATAAGGGTGGAGAAGCTCAGAGAGGTATGGTGGGGCAAGACCATTTAATGATTTAAAAACAAATAAAAGCATTTTAAAATGTATTCTAAAATGGACGGGCAGCCAGTGGAGTGAAGCTAAAATCGGTGAAATGTGCTCAAACTTTCTTGTGCCAGTTAAAAGACGTGCAGTGGCGTTCTGAACTAATTGGAGACGAACGATGGAGGACCCACTAACCCCCATATAAAGTGCATTACAGTAACCCAGCCGAGTGGTCACAAAGGCGTGGATCACTGTTTCAAAGTGCTGTCTCTGCAGAAAAGGTTTTACTTTTGCCAGCTGCCTTAAGTGGAAGAAGCTTTTTTTCACCACAGCTTTAATCTGGCCGTCGAACTTAAGATCTGTGTCCACTTTTACCCCTAGATTAGTAACTATAGGTTTGGCGTACTGTGCCAAGGAACCCAGATCAACTGGGGGGGTCACAGAGGTGCCACCAAAGACCATCACTTCAGTCTTTTTTTCATTAAAATTGAGAAACTTTAGGGACATCCAGGCCTTGAGGTTGTCCAAGCAATTTAGCAGAGGCTTAAGGGAAAATGACTCGGCCTTTTTGAGGGGGACATAGATTTGGCTGTCATCAGCATAGCAGTGAAATGAAACGCCATGCTTCCTGAGAATGGAACCAAGTGGGAGAAGGTATAAAAAAAATAAAAGAGGGCCCAGCACCGAACCCTGTGGGACCCCACTTGAGAGAGGAGCAGTGGAGGACACAGAGTCACCAAGGCTAACACAGAATATCCGATGGGACAGGTAGGACCTGAACCATTTCAGAGCCGTGCCACTGATGCCCACCCACTGCTCCAGACGAGCAACCAGGATGTCATGATCCGCTGTGTCAAATGCTGCAGTTAAATCTAAAAGCACAAGGATTATGCAGTGACCAGAGTCAGTAGCTAAGAAAATGGCGTTAAAAACTCTTAAAAGGGCCGACTCTGTGCTATGCAATCTTTTAAAACCTTTTGTTCATTTAAAAAATCCATCAACTGAGAGTAAACAATGTTCTCTAAGATTTTGGAGAGGAAGGACAATTTAGAAATAGGCCTAAAATTAGCAATAATAGCAGCAATAATAGCAGGATCCAGTCCAGGTTTTTAAATCAGGGGTTGCACAACTGCATGTTTAAAATTTACAGGGACCACACCAGAAGACAGACTGCTGTTAATGATGCTGTGCAAATGTGGCCAAACAGTAGGGAAAACCTCCTTAAAGAGTCGAGGAGGAACAGGGTCGCTGGGTGAACCTGATGGCTTTAAATGACCTACAGTCTCCTGCACAAAAGGCAGGGTCACAGGCTCAAATGAGTCAAAAACAGCAGAACAGGGAACAGACACAGAGGAGTCATAAGTAGGAGGTGAAATTAGTGCTCTGGTAGAAGTGACTTTAGCAGTGAAAAAGTGCAAAAAGTTTTCACACACAGTAGGGGAGGGCTGAACTTCCACAGTCTGTGGTGCATTCAGAGCAGAGTTAATCACTTTAAGCACCACACAAGGTTTGTGGCATTTAAGACAACAATATCAGAGAAATATTTCCTTTTAGACTCTTTCACAGTGGACTGGTAAAGATTCCACCAATCTCTCAACATTAGAAAAGACACTTCCAATTTATCTGTGGAGAATTAAAATAGCAACACTCGCCAGGTAAAAGTTCTGTGAAGGCACTGGACTCCCCAACACTCAGCCAAGTCTCGGTAACAAAGAGGAAGTCCAGTTCTCGAGATGTGAAGAAATCCTTCAGGATGAATCTTTTATTCACAAGCGATCTTGCGTTAACCAGGCCAAACCTAGCAGGAGCTGGCGGGTCTGGGCGAACAGCTGACAGTGGGTCCCTACGGAGAGGTTCCCCGGATCCACCCCATGCCAGCGGGGATGAGGACAGCAGGGACCACGGGGGAGAAACATGTCATCCGAGCCGGCCACCAGCACCAAGCAGGCAGCGACAGGGTCCAGCCAACGTCTGGAGACATCAAGGCGAGGTACCGCTCCACATCCACCACAAACAGTGCGCACCAACCCGGCCCTCAGCCTCACAAGACACCCGCCCCACTTTCCCCGGCGTCAGCGGCGTTTTCGCCAAGGGAGTGGCACTGTCGTATGGCAGAGGTATATCGGGATGTCCGATAGGAAAGGAGGCAGAGATTTCTGTCCATAAAGATCTAAATTGACTAGATCTTTAGAGAAGATTCCCAGATTTAGCAACGTTTGACGATCATACACCAGCAGAGAGTTGACTTCATGTACAACAAGTGATACAAACAGCACAAACACACATAGCATTCAGAACAGCTGGATCAGCTGACGGCACGCCTCACACACTGGCGCCATCTTGGAAACCAATGTATTTCCACATCATGTGACCATCCTCAACCAATCTTGAGCCTAAAGTTAGCCAGCTAACCCATGGGGCAGGTCCCAGGTTAAATACCCTACACTGACCCACTCAACAACAGAGGTACATGGATGATTTTCCACGATCTTTAGACTGACAGAGTGAAGTACCTGACGTTGGTTGGTTGGTTTGTTGGTTGCCTGGAAAAGGCCGAATTATCAAATTATAGACTGAGGGCTAAATTATACATCAGTACGCCTGCAGAACTTTGTCACATCATTTTATTTATAGCTTGGCATGCTGATTTCATAGCAACAGACGCCAAGCCCAGCTGAGGTTTGTTTACATTCTGCGACAGAGATCACTGTGTAGAAAAGGACATTTTTTCATCGTCACTGTTAAAACGGTAAAGGAATAGAAGAGATTGAGGTATGTCTCGTGAATAGAACAATTAAAATACAACAACAATAAAATTTACCATGGAGTATTCACCGACTGTTTTAATGTCACTACCACTGTGGTTACGAAATAGTGGCAGTCTATCTTTATAACACTTGAAGAACAGTAAAAAAACATTATAGGTCTAAAAAATAAAGTGAATTACTATCTCTTGCCATTATATCTTTAAACATATATGAAAAAATTATCCCAATCAGTTTTACAATGTCAGATGGACGCAAGGTATCCAGAGAGATAAACACACATCCAACTATTAGGACTGTAGCCTTGCACTCGACTGTTTAACTGGTTGGCCAATATGCTCTCATTAAAGAAAATTCTCATTGGGGGGGACAATAACCAGTGGAACTTTTAAAAGGAGAAAAGCATCAACAGCCTTCCATGACAGATCTACAATTTTTGTCGAAGGGCGGATCAGGCTGTGTGAACAACTCTGACTTTCACAACTTTGAGCTCAATCAAATAGAGACTGCCTGGTTTAACTTATTTAAACTTATTTAACAGTTCCAAACTAATTGACAGCATGTCAAAGAAGCCATCAATGAGGCTGCATTGTATTCAAATGGACGGTCAAAAAGTCAAATATGCATTTGGCAAACAACATCACATGTCAACATCTAAAAACAGTACACTTGTCTGTGTTATATTCTTCAATAGATCCTGTAGTGGGATTACCTGTTGATTTCATTCCAGTTTCAGAAATCATGTGAATATCTGTAGGTGCACGCTGGTCTACACCAGTTCACTAAAATAACCAGGTTCAAATGATTTAATATGCTCCAAATACCGCTGCAGGATTGCATCATGGCCTATTCCCCCCAGCAACTAAGTGGTAGGCTACAGAATAAGTCCACCAAGACTTTCTTGGGTCAACTACAGCACTACCAGCTATCTCAGATACAGGTGTGTTGGAAGATTTTGCTGCAGTCTCAAGAAAAAAAGAGCATCACAATTTATTGATCACAGTAAGCTTTCGGCCCCTCTGGGTCTTCATAAACAGAGTTTTTAACTCAAATGTACTCAATGCACACTTTTGACGAAGGTCCTGAGAGACTGAAATGTTAGTATGGTCAATAAACTGTGATGCTAAGCGAGAGCAGTGTACGGGATCTTCCTTTATTGAGGCTGAAATTGAAAAAAGATAAAGCCCGATCAATTTTAGATGTTAAAATAAACATTTGTAAAATGTGTCATCTCATTTTTCATTCATAAACACTATGTAACATCTTAGGCTAGTATTGAAAATGTGGTTAGCAGAGAGTTGTGATAATAATATATCCTGATACAAGATATAAGAGGATACAAAATACATTTTACTAACAGCTTTATCCTGCACAGAGGAATTTTGGCACCCCTGAAGAGGTTTTAGGCAGCACCAAGGATTAATCACCAGCACCAAAAAGATAACAACTGATTAGAAAAAGAAAAATTCAATATCTAAACTAGTCTTGCTAATTGGGGTTTCATTTGGTCAGGCACAATAGGATATATTTGTTTAAGAGATGGTAAAAAAAAAAAAAAAAGAAATAAAAAAAGAACAATGCATAGATTTCTGTCAAACATTGTGCCTTTACTGTAGACAAACCAATCATGCTTATTGTCATGCAGGAAAAACCCTGACACTCAAAACATGACAGCAATAGTATAAAATATAGATCAAAATTAACTGAAGTGTACTTTAAACTGCAATTTAACAAAATGAAGACACAAATAAACAAAAGAATGATAATTATAAAATATTTATACATTTCAGTTTGTATTTGTGCAGCAGCATAATATGTCGGTGAAAAATTGATATGCTGACCTACACATATGCTTATCAGGCTATGGGTACTGGGTTTGACCAGTCAGACGAAAACATGTCTAATCCGTAAACAATCACCACAACACTATACTCACTGGTCCTGTGGATAGTTTAAGTGCCAGCATCCATATTTTTTTGCAAAGAATGATGCCAAAACTGTCCCATATGCATCAATAATGTCTCAAAATGTGTCGGACAAAGCAGAAAGTAGGCCCAATAAGACTTTCACATAAACACCAGAGTTGTTGACGCTGACATAGGATAATGATCTCGAGTTAAATCCTCATTTAACACACTCGCAACAGAGCTCTTCACTAGCTAGACACCACATTTCAACAAAGCCAGATCTGCAAATGTAGTTACAAAGCAAACCTTTAAACAGACCGAATGTTACCACATTTGCTGCAGAGAAATGTGAGTTTAGTAAAAATGATCACTTATGTTTGCACAGAAACGTCAAAGTTCAAGTATCTCTGTGGAGATTTGGATCTGAAGCTGTGAGGGCAACATGTAGCTTAAATAACACCGGTTTTCTTGAAGTTAAAAAGCACACAGCTGACTCTTGGAACCATTCTGATCAAAAACATTCTATCCAACCATATCCTGTCGTGCAGGGTTGCAAGTTAACACTGAAACAGCCGCATATAACTCAAACATGTAAAGATAAATGGCTTTACAGTTATATACCACTATAACAAAACACATTTGTTTTTTGCTCTACTGTACTACTTTTGTGTGTGTTGCAGAGCCAAGAGTCAGTTTTTGTTGGACTTTAAAATCTGGGTTGTTTAAAAACTAGGAGTATATCCAGAATACTCCAAAAGTACTCTTCTGACTATGAGGAAAAGAGAATATTTTGTCCACTTTTTTCAGATTATTTATGTTGTGACAAAGGGTAGCAGTACAGACTGCTGCAAATACCATATATCCATGGTAGTTTATATGATTTACTGCTTTAATAAGCTTAAGTTTACTAGTGTGTATGACAATATAAACTAATGAAGCCACATATAACTCAGAGTATTTCATTCTGGTCAATGCCATATAAATTTTATGTTACAGATGTCATTTTCAGCAAGCATCTCTCTTTGCAAGGAAAGGGAAATTTGCCTTAACCTTAATCCACACCCATAGAAAAAATCCAGATCTTAGAAGATGAAAGAGGCACTAACTAGGGCTAGGGTATCAAATGATAATGCTATAGTTACCAAGTCCGTTACTCTTGAGAAGCAGAATATATTTCAATAGAAATTCCTTGTTCTTACAATCCCAAACTTCTGGAGAGTGGAACACTGTTCTATTGATATCCATTGATGATGACAGAAAACAAGCAGGCTTTCCTTGGTGTTACATTGAGCCCAGATGAATAGTGGTCCTGGACAGACAACTTGTTTACAGCAGTGCCACATAAACCACATCCTCCCTAGAGCCAGCAGTCGCTACCAGAGCTACGGATGTGTAATAACAGATTGGTATCTCTCTGTATGTGGACTAATATTAAGACCATTTGTAGGGCAGCATGATAAGGCAGTCTGCATCAGTAGGATGACAACAAATAAACACAGAAAGCAACGTGGTCACCATCACACCCAGTGCAGCTGAAGCCTCCTGATCAACCTCTCACAGCTAAACCTCCACAACATGTCAGGCAGTAATAACAATCTAGTTACACCGATAACCTGTCACGGTATGTTACACTGGGAAGCCCAACACCGAGCTAGCGTCAAGCTAATGAAACTTTTAAGGAGCCACCTCTTTATGGTGAAAACGACACCGGCCGAGCCTCCGATGATAACCAGATCGTTCCGTTAGTCGGTGGTGCCGTACACTAGCAGCTGTGTGGCTAGCTGCCACATAACACGTTTATAGACACGGGTACCATATTAGTTAGCGTTAGCTGTCAGACTGGCCAGCTTCTTGACCTTAGCCTGACAACATGCTAGCTAGCTAAGTGAGCTACACTCACTATAAATGAGCTCAGAATCAAAATAAAACCTCACACTGCCTCCTGCCATCTCGCTCCACTACACTCCCTTGTTTTTTAACGGATGCTCCGTGTGTTGGACTCCGGTGGAAAACACCGAACAGCGTCCTACTCGAACTGCCGTTTAAGTAGCCGCTCGTGCTAATGCTAGCTGGCTAACATCACGGCTTGCCGTTACGCAGTGTCTCCGGTTAGAGGCACCGAGCTGTCACAATAACAACACACCTTCAGGATCACCGAACGGACGCCGAGCACACTTCGCTGAGTTCACGGTGGAGCTGCTTCAGAGGCCGCAGAGCTTCATGGATGTTGGTCCCCGGTACCCAAACTCATCAGCGGCGGAGAAAAACATCCAGCAGGCTAACGTCATTACAGTGCAGCTAACACAGCCTGTTTGCATTTTACAGTTCATTTACATCAATGCGACGCTTTGGCGCCCCCTACCGCCTGTAGCTGGGTCTGCCGCCTCCACCGCCCCGCACCGTACTGACTGCTGCTGGGGATGGAAAATAACATTATCCAAATATGATTATATTCACTGTAGATTCTCAGTCATATTTATTTTATGATCTTATTTTATTTCATTCCTCATTGTATGCATTATTTATGATACTGTTTCCTCAATTCCTCAATCCTTGTCCTTTTCAGTCCTTCACTTATAACACGATGAGTGTTTTTAATGTTGGTTTTTTTGCATTTTCAGTCCTTTCATCCATGAGACTTTGTGTTACATTCCGTATGTATGAAAAATGCTAGATAAGTAAAGTCTGATTGATTGATGGTAATCCATGTGAACAAATTGTTGGTACCCTTCCATTAAAGAAAGAAAAACCCACAGTGATCACTGGCAAATGTAATAATAAATAAAAATTTGCTGGAAAATAGCAAATGAAAATCAGACGTTGCTTTTGAATTGTGGTTCCACAGACTCATTACTATCATTTTTGTCCAGGCCAATTTAATTTTTTAGTATTTTTTTTAATTTATTTAATGATTATATTGAACCACAATTCAAAAGCAATGTCTGATTTTCATCAGTTAATTTTTTTGTATTTTTTTAAAAATTTATTATCACTTTTCAAGTCATTTCAGCAACCATTGTGGGTTTTTCTTTCTTTTACAGAAAGGTACCAACAATTTTGTCCACGTTTGTAAGTGAACTTCATTTTGATTGTTAAAGTTTCATCTTTCTTGAAGCTTCCTCAACAGGGGCAGCTCCAGAAATCAAAAGCCAGAATTCTTAATAACTGAATTTCAGTTATTTCCTGGGACCAATAAAATAGGACATCTTTATTGTTTACCATGGGACACCATATATTTAGATGTATATTAATATCAACATTTTAATTTCTTCAAATATTCATGCATATAAAATACAAAAACATAACTGAAATACTTATTAAATCTTTTTTTTCTTTCCCCCTTCTGTTTTTTTATGAATTCAAACAGGGCATTTGAAAACTACTTTTGACTATGGCCACCACATAGACTTATTGATTAATTCCCTTCAAATATACATATTTTCAGTAACTATTTACATCATTATGAACAAGTAAAAGCTTAAAAATAGATAGCTAGAGCTTTAATTGACATCACTGTAACTGAATTCAAGTTATCATCCTTGTTTTTTACAGATGCTACTGGGAAAATAGGACACCACATTTAGTTTTTTTTGTTTTGTTTTTTTTAAATCAGACAGAAAATGAAGAAAGTAAGAAAAGTACTCTGCCAAGGCTGCTCAGTCTTTGAAATCTCAGGAAGTCTCAGGAAATCTTGAAAAAAATTTGTGGTCTGCAGCGGTGGATTTGTAGTAGAATCATGTGAGTTACAGTGATGCTGTGCTGCTATCTCGCAATGATACAGAAATCTTGAACAAATCTGTAGATCCAGACTAAAAGCCGCATCACTGCCAAAATCTAACCAACTGGTCCTTGTGTCATTTCTGGCCTTTCCGGAAAATTTCATCCATTAGTCTGTTTTTGAGTAATGTTGCTAACAGACACACAGACAGACACACAGACAGACAGACACACAGACACACAGACAGACAGACAGACACACAGACAGACAGACAGACACACACACAGACAGACAGACAGACAGACAGACAGACAGACAGACAGACAGACAGACAGACAGACAGACACACACACAGACAGACACACAGACAGACAGACAGACAGACAGACAGACAGACAGACAGACAGACAGACAGACAGACAGACAGACAGACAGACAGACCAACGCTGTGTTCCTTGGCAGAGTAACAACTAATGTCAATATTTTAAACATGGCTGGGATCTTTCTGCATGGAGTTTGCATGTTCTCCCTGTGCATAGGTGGGTTTTCACTGGGTACTCCGGTTTTCTCCCACAGAACCTCCCACAAAAACATGCTGAGGTTAGTTGATGATTCTAAATTATCCATAGGTATGAATGTGAGTGTGATTGTCTCTATGTGTAGTCCTGTGATAGACTGTTACCTGTCCAGGTGAACCTTCACCCTCAGTCAGCTGGAATAGACTCCAGCCCCCCATGACCCTAATGAGGATTAGATGGTGTATAGTGTTGAAGAAATTTCACTCTTCGTCCTTGGAAGTTTGCTCTAGTGGGGTGTTTATTGGTAGTCTGACCAGCACAGAGCATGAGTCTGTGAAGGTAAACCCACCCAGAGCATTTTCAGAGGACACAATATATAGGGATGTCAGAGAGTAGGGAGGCATGTAAATACAGGGTGAATAGTGGTTAATGTGTGTATGGTTGCTAATCAGTAACAGAGGGTAAGACAGCAAAGGACAAAAGGTGGTTGAATCAAGAGGTCTGGCAGACAGATGCAAATAGCAAAAGTGCGACAACAAAAGGTACGACGAGGTCTGACAGATAGTAACAGATAACTAAAGATAAAAGAATGGTGGATAATCGTGGGAAATGGAATGAAGGAGCGACGTGACAGCGTATGACAGCTTAGCCATTGTGTGTTATGTTGTGTTGTGAGGAAATGCACACAACTCTCACATTATTTGCTGATATTTAATAAATTCATAGTAAAGACTGCTACAAACAACTGGAAGCAATAAACTAAAACAGCTGTTACAGTCATGTAACATTACATATTATTGCACTTGGACTCTGGAGTTTAAGTGAATAAGCAGAACCTCATATAGGGTCATATGCATATCAAGAAATCTCCTCAAGACAGAAGTTGTAATAGTGGAGCTGTGAGTGTCTGGTGGCAGCTCATCAGCAGGTGTTCAGTGCAGCAGGTGTGAGGAGTCCTGCTGTTGGTACTCCACATCTGCTGTTGTGTAGAAACTCTTGTTCGGATCAAATTAGTGCGTCAAAGTCTTCACAGTTTATTTTTCTCTGGAAACCCTCCTGCAGGGGTCAAAATACAACCTGTTACTCCAACATGACCATGAATGAATTCTGAAACAACGGACCCCTGTGGAACAGTCCCCACTGGTCCCACAGAGGACTGAAGAACACTTTTGGTTCTGTTGTGTCTCCAGCTGCGCATCTTGTCAGATGTTTTCCATGATTTTATATATCTTTGTGGAAATTTTCCCATTTTGCATCATTTTCTGTCTCTTCATGGTTGTTTTCTCATCTTATTTTGCTCCTATTATGTCTAATGTTGGTTGTTTTACATCCTTTTATGTGAATTTATATTTAATGTTGGTTGTTTTTGACCTATTTTGTTTAAATTCTGCCTTTGATTTGACTTTTGCATCTCTTCATTGACACTCTGTGTCTCTCTGAAGTCATTTTGTGTGATATTTACCTTATTTTGTCCCATTTTGGTTGTTTTGCATCACTTTTGTATCACATTTTGTGTCTCCTTATGCTTGTTTCTTGCTTTTTTTGTCCAGTTTGGTAACTCTGCACCTCAATTTGGCTGCAGTGCTCTTTTTGCAGCCATTCTATATCTCTTAATGTTTCTTGTACAGTTTCCCATTGTGATTTGGATCATCTTATATCTCTCTGCAGTTGTTTCCATTTTATACAAATATATATCCTTCATTATCTATACGCCACGTAGCAGCAAACAGGAAGAGCTGCTGGATTCTATATGAGCATGTCATCATAGCCAGGTGGAGACATGTGGTCTGGATCGAACCTAAAGCAAAACAAATAGACACACAGCACTGCCATTACTGTCATAAACCCCATGTGCTGCCATTGTTTTTAATGGTGTGGAGGCAAAGAGTCTGGAAACTGTAATATAATAATAATAATAATAATAAATTTAATTTATAAAGCGCTTTTCCAATAACATAGAACTGTAATTTTACACTTGTTCACACAGCAGCTATAAAATCACATCCATACTGCCTTGTTTCAGTAGCACTAACCTCAGGTAGACACTGATGCCAGTGGTGAGAGAAGTATTCAGATCCTTTACTTAAGCAAAAGTAAAAATCCAACAACGTAAAGATACTCTATTACAGATCACAGTCCATCCATCCATCCATCCATCCATCTATCATCTATACACTGTTTAATCCTCATCAGGGTCATGGGGGGCTGGAGTCTATCCCAGCTGACTGAGGGTGAAGGCAGGGTTCACCTGGACAGGTAACAGTCTATCACAGAGCTACATATAGAGACAAAAGATCCCACTGACATTCACACCTACAGACAGTTTAGAAATACAGATTGACCTCTGCATATTTTTGGGCTGTGGGAGGAACCCAGAGCAGCCAGAGAAAACTCACACATGTACAGAAAAAACATGCAAACTGAGGCCCAGGCCATATTCAAATACATTTTATATATATATATATATATATATATATATATATATATATATATATATATATATGTGTGTGTGTGTGTGTGTGTGTGTGTGTGTGTGTGTGTGTGTGTATAATTTCTTCAAACACAAACATGGCCTTTTTCCACATTAAAGATAGAGTGAGAAATTTTAATCCAATAAACTTTACTTGCCAAATTCAGCTGTCTGTTTTGTGTGTGTGTGCTGAAAAAAAGACTTGTGTTCGTACACAGAGCTGGATTTCTAAATCAGAACCAACAGTGGGAATGACAGGACAGTAAACCTGGTACATTCTCAGTATCTACATATGCTAACTCGCTAACTGTTGAAATGAATTCTGTCCGATGTTTTCTGCTGTCAGCCTGGCGTGCAGCTCTGGCGGCCCCACAGGTCGTACTCTCGATACAGGATGTAGTCTTTCAGCCTGGGCGGGAGCGGCAGGAAGCTGATGAAGACAGGCGACCGCAGACGAAGGCGACCGAGACACCGGCGGATTCGCAGGCGACAGAGATGCTGCAGGCAGCGGGCATTTTCTGGAGAGGAAAGGAAAAAGTTACATTCAGTTCATATTTTGCCACTGATTTTATTTCAGTCACCTTGCAGCCGGCAGATTTCAGGCCACTGCTTCTGCTCCATCACAGCTGCCTTCAGTTTGGAGCACAGGGTCACGTGGTCCATGTAGTCCAGCAGGACGCGAACCACGTGCCCCGACAGGTGTTTCAGCCAGGAGACGGAGATCACCTCACAGAACTGCGCTGACAGACAGACAGCAGAAGGCATTTACATGTGTTTTATGACTTTATAAAACTGAATTAGTTCAGGTCTATTTTGGTGACAATATCACTAGCGAGTTCTGATACGTGTCCACAGGATTCCTCATTTCCACACTTCCAAATCATTGTCTATGTACACAGCTGTGCAACGCATTCTGGTGGCACCACATTGTATTTGGACAGACGTGGTGTCACATTGGCTGCACCTCACTGCATACAGCTGAAGTCTAAGCTAGTTTGTGCAAATCAAGTGCATTGGGCATGAATCACCACCTCCACAAACTCCTTTAAACTTTTGGACTTCTAAACTCCCAACGGTTTCTCTGTGTTTTTTGCTCCTGTTCCATTTTTACTCCCTGTGGGCTCATATGGAAACACACCAACATGACTAGAAGGAGAGAGAACTCAGTGTGTTTTGTACAGTATAACAGTCGCATCTCTTTGATTATTACTTTAACAAAAAACTTTGACTCAACCTGTACAACATCTTTTCAGATATCCACAAGTCTTACCAACTAAGGGGAAAAAAATAAAATAATGAATGCATCTACTTTAAATATTTTACGACTAGCATCTTCATCCTACTCCGTGCAAACACAGCCTGCATTTCAGCCGTAAACTTCCAGAAGTTGTGTTACAATGACTATTTGCATCTGAGCCAGTACTGGCTTCAGGGCTGCGCTGAAGAGTGCAGAATTTTTCATTTTTTGACTGAATCAGATTAGTTTTTATTTTTGGCATTTTTAAAAATGAGATATGGAATTAATTGATTTTAACTAATTTAAATTTTTCTGAAGGGAACGTCACAGATGAGTAGTTCAAGGACCATTAAAAAGTTAAAAATGCAGCAGTTCTTTCTCTATTTACCATTTCTGTATCTGATGACTGGTGTTATTCACAGCATGCCTTTCAAACTCAGGGTTTTGGGGTTCACATGATTAAGTTAACTGTTGTAGATCGAAAATGACAACAGATTCAGCAACTGCTGGCTTATTTCTCATCTCACGTTGTAAACTTTGGTGAGAAACTTCACAAATTTTGGTGAACTATTTTCACAATATATAAGAAAGATTCCAAACAGGCTGCCATGCCGGTTTGGTGAGCAGACAGGCCACAAGTGAAAGGGTTCATCCTGGTGCAGCCGGTGTTTGGTTGTAGGAGGGTGTAGCCTCAACGGGCTTTCTGGTGAAGAACACCTCCCTGTTTAGCCGCACGCCCTTCAAGCATCCAAAACTGGGAATCTGTGCAACCCCTCATGTCCAACAACACTCCTGTGGACACGTACCATCAGAGCCATGCTTTCTAGTTAGCAGGGCAGCTTCACCCTGTTTGCTACCATCGTGTCTTTGATCACACTGTTGCTCCATCCCTCGTAGCCTTCAGGGATGTGGGCACTGTTGCCATAGGGACAGTCAAAGCAGCGCGTCACGTCGTAACCATAGCTACACAGCATCCTGAGAACCACCTAACACACACATCAGAAACAACATGAGTGAAGTTAGTGAACTTAAGGTTCTGATTTGACTCAGAAAGATTTTGCAGACTGACAACAGAGTCGTGACTTTACGTCGTCTTTGAGAGCGTACTGCAGCGCTGAGGGGAAGTGTGTCGTGTTTACTCTGCAGTAATAGTTGACGTTGGCTCCGTATCGCAGCAACACGTTGATCAACTCGTAGTTACCGAGACGCAGTGCAACCTTGAAAACATAGTCAACAAACAGCAAAACATCCATGATTGATCGATGGACTACTTCCTGACAAACAATTGAACGGCATGTCAGAATGGATGTACAGACACAGGCGGTGAGTGGGTTTTTGATTTCTGAACAGGCAGAAACAAGAAACCGGCTCGTACTCACTGCCCTGTTCTGATGGCCATCAACAAGTAGTTCTAGTAGTAACTCCTACACTGAATATTGCTGTAACATTTATTTTAGTGCACACATTAACACAAGCTTTTCAGGTACTGCTGAGTCAGGCTAGCAGTTTCCATTTGCTTCTAGTCTTTGTACCAAGCTAAGCTAACCACAGCCTGACTTCAGCTCACTTTCAGAGAGTAAGAAAGACGGTTCTTCTTCAAACTTTGGAGGGTGCCGAAACAAACTCTTATTTTGAGTATTTCACCAATAAAATCACATTTTGGTTCGACATCACAGCAAAAAGAAAGTTGTTTTCGTTTTGAAGAAGTGTCGACTGAAACCCCACACGCCGGTACCTGCAGACATTTGACTGGGTCTTGGTTAGCCATAGCTCCGGCCTCCAGCAGCAGCTTTGCTGTCGGCACGTCGTTATTGGTGACGGCAAAGAAGAGAGCCGACTTCCTCTCATCGTCATAGCTACGGCGAACCCAAGGATGGAGCATGTAGTTGGGGTCATAACCTGCATCCAGCAAGACCTGATGGGTGCACAACAGTTCATGCTAACACAGTGATAAAAGTGTCTTTTACAATGATATTATACAATATGAAAGCTGAAGTACATGAGACAAGATTAAAGTGACGTTTCTGATTCAGCTTCAGTGGGTTCATCACTACAAGCAGCATCATTGTACACGTAAGTATGATGGAATTATCAATTAAAACTGATTCATTGCACCAAAATATTATGTTGTTGCCTAAAAGCATACATTTAAGTCTGATGATGCTCACAGTGATTGATCACCACACTGTAGACTGACACACACACACACACACACACACACACACACACACACACACACACACACACACACACACACACACACACACATACACACACACACACACGCACACACACACACCTTGATGCAGTTTGTGTGTCCTCCTGCAGCAGCTGAGTGAAGAGGACTCATTCCACTGTCATTTACATCAGACATAGAGGTGACTGGAAGCAGCAGCTGCAGAGCCCTGACACACACAAATACACAAACACACACACAGATTAATACACACAAACACAGATAAAAACACAAACACAGATAAATACACACAAACACATACACAGATTAATACACACAAACACACACAAATACACACACACAGATTAATACACACAAACACAGATAAATACACACAAACACAGATTAATACACACAAACACAGATAAATACACACACACAGATTAATACACACAAACACACACAAATACACACACACACAGATTAATACACACAAACAGATAAAATACACACAAACGCATACACAGATTAATACACACAAACACAGATTAATACACACAAACACAGATTAATACACACAAACACAGATAAAATACACACAAACACAGATTAATACACACAAACACAGATTAATACACACAAACACAGATTAATACACACAAACACAGATAAATACACAAACACAGATAAATACACACAAACACAGATTAATACACACAAACACAGATAAATACACAAACACACACACAGATTAATACACACAAACACAGATAAAAACACAAACACAGATTAATACACACAAACACAGATAAATACACACAAACATATAAATACACACAAACACAGATTAATACACACAAACACAGATTAATACACACAAACACAGATAAAAACACAAACACAGATAAATACACACAAACACATACACAGATTAATACACACAAACACATACACAGATTAATACACACAAACACAGATAAATACACACAAACACAGATAAAATACACACAAACACAGATTAATACACACAAACACAGATAAATACACACAAACACAGATAAAAACACACAAACACAGATTAATACACATAAACACAGATAAAAACACACAAACACAGATAAATACACACAAATACATACACAGATTAATACACACAAACACAGATAAATAGACACAAACACAGATTAATACACACAAACACCGATTAATACACACAAATACATACACAGATTAATACACACAAACACAGATTAATACACACAAACACCGATTAATACACACAAATACATACACAGATTAATACACACAAACACAGATTAATACACACAAACACAGATTAATACACACAAATACATACACAGATTAATACACACAAACACAGATTAATACACACAAACACAGATAAATACACAAACACAGATAAATACACACAAACACAGATTAATACACACAAACACAGATAAATACACAAACACACACACAGATTAATACACACAAACACAGATAAAAACACAAACACAGATTAATACACACAAACACAGATAAATACACACAAACATATAAATACACACAAACACAGATTAATACACACAAACACAGATTAATACACACAAACACAGATAAAAACACAAACACAGATAAATACACACAAACACATACACAGATTAATACACACAAACACATACACAGATTAATACACACAAACACAGATAAATACACACAAACACAGATTAATACACACAAACACAGATTAATACACACAAACACAGATTAATACACACAAACACAGATTAATACACACAAACACAGATTAATACACACAAACAGATAAAATACACACAAACACAGATAAATACACACAAACACATACACAGATTAATACACACAAACACAGATTAATACACACAAACACAGATTAATACACACAAACATATAAATACACACAAATACATACACAGATTAATACACACAAACACATAAATACACACAAATACATACACAGATTAATACACACAAATATACACAAATACATACACAGATTAATACACACAAACACATAAATACACACAAATACATACACAGATTAATACACACAAACACAGATAAATACACACAAATACATACGCAGATTAATACACACAAACAGATTAATACACACAAATACATACACAGATTAATACACACAAACACAGATTAATACACACAAACACATACACACATATGTACAAAGATAAACAGAAAAATACACGAACAGATAAATACTCACACAAGCAAACACTCAAAATGAATAACACATTGACAAAATAATACACACTGACAAATAAACACAAACACATACAAAGGTAAACATGCACACACATATACACACAAATACACACATAAATGTATATACATAAACATACACACACCCAGATACATGCACAAACAATAAATTCACACACAGACAAATACACACATACACACACAGACACATGCACGATAAACACAAAAGTTAACACGCACACATAGATACACACATAAATATACACAAACACATGAACAAATGTTATAATACAGACCAACAAATACACAAATGAAAAATAAATGAACAAAGACGCCTACATAAAAACGTGTACACACAAACAGCTGTAACAATTGAGATGTTGCAATATATCAGATTGTGTAATACTTTGGATATTCTGTACTTCAGATAGTGTAAAACTGTAGAGACTGTACAGAGGCCAGTTTTAATTAGACCCTCCTGATACCTTTAAACAAGAAAACATGTTTAAATGATTGTTCGAATGTAAAAAAAAGCCATCATCTTCTATGATGAAGAGTTTACTGCAGGTGTCCTCGGTGTGCGACTCGGTGGATCGGCATGTGTCCCGAGTGTTTGGCAATGTTGGCGTCGGCGCCGTATTCCAGCAGCAGCCTGATGACGGTTGGATCTCCAGACGCAGACGCTTCGAACAAGATGGACGCCTCATCCTGGGCCTGAGACAAGACATCCGCCCCTACAGGACAAACAACATGCTAACAACATGCTAGCTGTCGGGAAAGACACAAGAATATATCTATCTGTGTAAACATTGGGTTCCTAACATTACCGACAAGGTTTAATATTTTTTTTCATTTCATGTTTTTCAACACCCAGAGGATATTGTCAGGAACACAGGTTATGTTCCAACAGGAAAAAGGAGGAACGTTCTCAAACCAACATTTAGAAAACATGTTTTCTGAGATGTTCCTGTGATGGAACATTCCTGCTGCGGCTGCAATCAGCTGATCAGCCTCCAAACGGCCTGGTTGAAGCTTCTCACCTCTCTTCAGGAGGGTCTCCACCACCTCCAGGTGTCCCCCCTGAGCAGCCAGTGCCAGCGGTGTGAGGCCGTAGTGGCTGCGGGGGTCCGGTCGTGCTCCGGCCTCCAACAGCATGGAGACCAGTCCCACTTTGCCCAGTCGTGAGGCCTCGTGGAGGGGGCAGCGGCCATGGCAGCCCTCCTGGTTCACCCTGGAGCCCCGCAGGAGCAGCAGCTTCACCAGGTCGGTGCGGTCTGAACGGATGGCTGCAGAGAAGGACAGTCCATGATCCATAGCTGAAGATGGATTACCCCATATTACAGCTTCTTGCTGTGGTTTATTTTGTAAATAAGCCTGAACAACATTGGGATCTGTTCCAGAAAACACTCGGAACCCAACCCTGTGCTCGCTCACTTTGGATCTCCGCTTGTTGCAATCACTCTGACACCAGTTCATCACAGTAGGGCTGACTTCATACACTGTTCCTGTTTCTAGGAACAGGGAGTTTCAGCAGCTGAACAGGCACTGAGACAGTCGCTCAGCCTACCTGCAAACAGTGGGGCGTCCTGGTTGTTGTCCTGGCTGTCCGGCTGGGCTCCATGTTTGAGCAGGAAGGAGGCATTTTCTATCAGACCTTGTTCCACTGCCATGAAGAGAGGAGTCTGACCACAGAGAGTACGACACTCCATGGAGTCTGGGCCTGAAGCTGGAGATCATCACACCTGATCAGTGTTACTGTAAAGCTCCACAGAGTCAGTCAAGCTGATACAAACCTTTAAATGTGAGCTCTAGGATGGTTTGGTTGCTCTGAGCTGCTGCTTCATGGAGAGGCTTCCAACCTCTATCATCTGTCTGTAAAAACGTGTATTTTTGTCGGACACATAAATCCTTCAGCAGCTTCTCGTCACCTGCAGAGACCAATAGATGACAACATTAAACTGGAGCAGTTCTCAGTAGCTACACTGGCTCAGAACTGCTGTTGATCCTCATCACAAATCAAGAATCAGTTGTAAAACTGTCTGGATAAAAAGCAACTGGCAGCAACAACAGCAGTTAAACATTTGTTAAATCTTGTGATCAGTCTTTTATCACCCTGGAGGAATTTTGGCCCACTATTCTCTTCGAAATAGTTTTAATTCAGCCACATTAGGTGGTTTTCAATCATGACCTGCCGTTTGAAAGTCTTGTCACATCATTTCAATTGGATTCAAGGCCAGACTTTGACTCGGCCGCTCCTAAACCTTCATTTAGAGCTAATAGGTCTACTGAGGACGCCGTGGTCACATCTCTCCATGCTGCTCTGTCCCACCTTCAGCAGCAGGGGAGCTACAATGTTCTTCATAGACTTTAGCTCTGCTTCCTGCCCTACAGACTGGTTTCAAAACTGATAGACATGGAGCTTCCCTATTCCACATGTCTGTGGATAAAGGACTTCCTGCTAGACGGTACTCAGATGTTCAGAGTGGACCCCCACATCTCTACAGCCCTCAGCCTCAGTACCGGCTCTCCACAGGCCTGTATGCTGAGTCCTCTGCTCTATCATCTCTACAACCCCTCATCAGTCCACAGGAGGTTATCCCAAATGTTTTAGGGTTCATCTGGATATTTTGTTTCAAATGCCAGATGAGCCTTTATGTTCTTTTTGGTCGGGAGTGGTTTGATCCTTGCAGCAAACCAATGGACCCATTGCGGGTTTGACTGGTGAAACTGAACCCAACTGCCAAATGAATTTGGTCATTTGGTAGATTGGTAGCTAAGGGGGCAATTTCTTTTTCACATACAGCAAGATGGGTTGGACAGTATTTTTCCTTTAATAAATGAAATCATCCTGTAAAAAAATGGATTTTTGTGATTTCATAGATTATCTTTGTCTTACATTAAGATTGGTTTGATATGAAACATTGAAGTGTGACCATTTATCACAACACTGTAAGCAACCTCTAGACAACCTTCAGGATACGCTCTCCAAAGGGTCCCTGAACATCATAGTTTTTGTGACCTTGTTCTGTAAGCTGTTTTTGTGGAACCTTCAGAGAACCTTCATGGAATGTTCCCTGAAGGTTGTTTTGTGAAACCTTACAAGATTCCCTAAATGTTCCAGTTCTTGATTGCTGACTCAAGATTGCTGATTTGTCGAGGTTATTTTGTGGAACCAGAGAACCTCCAGGGATACTTTATAAGGACCTTCAGAGACCTTTTAGGAAATATTCCCTAAGAATTTACAGAAGGTTTTTTGGGGGGAAACATTTAGAAGATCTTCAGGGAACGTCTTCCAAATGTTTCTAAGGTTAAGGGCTGCACAGTGGCACTTCCTGCATGGAGTCTCCATGTTCTCCTGTTCATGGTGGGTTTTCTCCAGGTTCTCCAGCTTCCTCCCACAGTCCAGAAACATGCTGAGGTTAACTGGTGATTCTAAATTATCTGTAGGTGTGAATGTGAGTGTGATTGTGATTGTTTGTCTCTATGTGTAGCCCTGTGATGGACTGTTACCTGTCCAGGTGAACCTGTGATGGACTGTTACCTGTCCAGGTGTCTCCTGCCTTCACCCTCAGTCAGCTGGGATTGACTCCAGCCTCCCATGACTGTGATGAGGATTAAGTGGTGTATAGATGATGGATGGATGTCTAAGGTTTTTATGTGGAACCTTCAGAGAACCTTCAGAGGACATTCCTGAAAGGCTCCCCAAGGTCAAGGTTGCATTTTTACCAGCTTGTTGTTCAGTAAAGGTTGTCCTAGAACCCTCCAGGATTGTTTACGAAGTATTCCAGGAACATTCAACTGAGCAGGTTTATGACAACACAGAAAGAATTGTGTGGGTGATAAAACCATTTTACCCCTTAACAACTACATTTTTGTTGATTAAATGCAAAGATGTTAGTGGTGTGACTGATAAGATTTGATTTAATCTAAATATATAGGTTACCTAAAGGTTATTTTGTAACTGTTAAGAATTGTTCCCCACAACTGCTTTTTGATAAATATTTCTGACTATACTTTTTTGTTTCTGAGCAACATTTTAAATGCTACCCTTTATATTGTAATGGAGTATTTTTACTGTGTTAGTAAATGATCTGATGATGTCGTCACTGATCTCTGTTACAGCCAAGTTTCTAAGAAACCACTTGATAGAACTGGCATTATAACATATTATTCAGTTGTAAACTATCACTAAATCAAACATTAACCAAGGAAGGCTGAAACTTGAACACCTGATAGTTTAATTTGCTTTCTTTAATAATAAATCACACCTCGTCTCACCTTGTCTGATAGCAGTGAACACCTTGATGATGTCGGCGGCCCCAGGACCAGAGCTGCATGGAAAGAAAAACACAAGAGAAACATTAAACTCTGTCACACTAAACAGGAATACTCCATTTAAATATTATTTATGCAAAACAATATCAATAACTGCAATTCTTCTAGATCCATTGCTGTCCTCTAAGTCTGTTCAGTGAGCACTGCCTCTGTTTATAAATCACATTTTAAATATGAATTAATTATTGTTATTTACTTTAATGTAAAAGCAGCTTATCACTCTGCCAGATGATCAATAAATCAGTTAGTATTTCTGTTAATTAAACACATGAAATGGAGAGTAAAAGGAAGTTCAATAAGTTGAATTTATTTTATTAATGTAATTGCATGGAAACTGCAGGAGTTCAACCACAGAAAATCAGCTATAATACTTATATCTGAGTTATATTTACTGTGATTAGATCTTTATTTATTTTATGAGCTGCTGGGTATAAAAAATAACAACAAAAAGCTTCACTGCTTTTTTAACCAAGTAATTACAGATTAAAAATCAGTATCAATATCAATACTTTCACTCATTAAAACTGATTTAACACAATAGAAATATTTATTGATCTATTTCACTATCTTTGATGTAAAATGTTACAGCTCAGATAAAATCTATCTGATTTAGAAAAGTAAATCAGTAAAAGATCAACTGATTCAGTAAAATCAGTAAAATAAACTTATTTAGACAAATGAGTTAACAGACAGAACAGTTTGGAGTCATGTTTAGTTTAGTGATTTCACAGTTTTAATGTCTTCAGCTTTGTTGTACGGTGTAAAACTAATAAAATCCCTTGAACTACCAGGTGTGTTCAAACGTCTGACTGATGCTGCACTCCAATAAACCCCTCAGAAGGAGAAATGCTAAACACTGCAGACATGATCAGATCTGTTGGATCATTTACAGAATGGAGGAGGAAGCTGAACATCTTAGAATGTGTTGCACTGACCTGCTGTGTCGCGCCGTCTCCTCTTTGTTTGTCTCCTTATGTTTGCTGCTGTCCAGCAGACTCTGTTCAATCATGTACTGAGTGGCTGCATCGTCTTCATCATCCTCATCCTCTATCCCAAATCGATCAAACTCCATGATGACGTCAACGTAGACTGTCCTGACCCTGTTGAAAACTTGTGTGTGATCATCAAGGCTCTGTTTAACCAGACTGTGTGATTCTGTACCACACGGTCATGTGGACACCAAACCATTAGTATTACCTTCAATTAATTTTATGCAAATGATTGATGGCAATGTCTCCACAACAACAGGGAAATCCTTTGTGTTAGTGGCTAATGTTTCCATAAGCTTTGATGGTGTGCCCACAAGTCAGAGTTATGTTGAAAATGTAAAGCTGAGAGACATTCAGAAATGGTAGAAACATCTGATTGTTTCTCTCCTGCTCGCTGTGCTCACATATACTGCACTTTAATACAACTAAATTAATAATAAAGCTGTTCTCGTTCATACATTTCTATGATTCATTTGTCATATAGCAGCATGAGAGTGAAATAGTACCAGAAACTCAGCAATTCAAGACGACATGTTAACCAGCAGCCACTTTCAGCTAAAACACTGCTGACTCTATATTTCTGTACAGTACTGCACTTGTACTATATTTTGTACTGCATTGTTACTTCAGCTATTGTTCTCACTTTGGCTATTGTCGTTTTGCACTACTGTGTATATATTATGTTCTAGAAGTATGTCCATATTTTTAAATTATTTTTCATTTTTTCCATTTTTTGTCAATAGTTCTGTTATTATTTGATTTTTTTTAATTCCTGGGGTGACACCAACAGCCAAAACCAAATTCCTTGTATGTTGCATACGTACTTGGCCATTAAAGAAGATTCTGATGCTGACTGTGATATTGATTTCCAGCTTGCTGTTTGGTCCTGCTAAACAACTGACTTTCTAACTACAACACTGTAAAATGAGTCAAACACATGAGTTAAAAACAATGATGAAATTAACACTCTTTGTAGTAGACGTGAGAATTTCATTGTTTGCTGACAGGGGAGCTTTAAAGCCTCCATTCATGGTTTGAATGCTGCAGCCTGTCTGAGTGTTGGTGCTGATCATGTGCATCCTCTTATGGCCACAGTTAACCGCCCTCCAGCAGGACAACACATCAGATCACGATGAGTTTTGTGGCCTGCCCAGTCTGCAGATGTGAGCCCAGTAGGATGTGGTGAAATGGGAGACTGGCAGCATGAATCATGTCAGCATGGAGCAGTTTTCCAACATCTCATCAAGAACTGAGAGCAAAGGGACTGTTCTCATTTCAGGACTTCAGTTTAGCCCAATGCTACGGTTTGAATGTTAAATATAACGCTGAGTCCTCTTCGTTTCAACTTAAAGGGTCTAAGACAAACTAAACAGATCCAGAACAAAGGAACACTTAAGCATACAGACCCTAATATTCAGTATCAGGAAGCAGGAATAATAATAACCTTCATATCGTGAGGTGAAAAGTGAATGTAAAAGAGGCAAAAGGTCCAGCAGTCAGTGTCTTCCTGACCTCAACCAGAGTTTAAAACCACACAGGCAGCAACCTGACCACCAAAACTTGAGGAATATTTCAGCTTCACTTTGTTTTTTACCTTGTGGGTTTGTGTTGGGTCGCTCTGTCCCTGCAGGTTCAAAGTTGTTGTTGTTGAGAGCTGTCAGGAGGAGGAGGAGGAAGAGGAAGAGGAGGAGGAGGAGGAGAGGTCTGAAACCAGAGCTTTGTGCCCACATGGGTCCTCAGTGCGTCTCTGGTGCTTCCTTGATCCTCCACTTGGTGTTTTTGACAGCATGACTGACACATACATTCATGTTGTTTACTCTCAAGATGAACACTAATATGTTTCGGAGGAGGGTCATGAAAGTGTGGTAATTCTGCAGGTGGAGGTTCAGGGACCTCCATGTTTCAGCTGTGTGGCTACAGCACTCTGGGTCGGGCGATCTGACACCTGCTTCTATATTTAACTGCTCCAGAAAAGTTCATGCAGTGAGACAATCATGGTGACTGCAGGAAACATTACAGCACAGTTCACTACCCTCTGTCTACTTTCTGTGCCTCTTATTGTTCATTCATCTCCCAGCTAGAACTCATTTATTCTTAAAAAATTCTGAGAAAGTTCTGCACAGTTCTAGAAATGCTTTGGCAGTAAAGTAATTGTATTTATTCCCAGGATGTTCCAATTAAAGGATGGATGATTAAAGCCATTCTAAAATTCCTTGGTGATCAGGATATTAGACAATTAGGCCCTAACATGATGAAAACACAATATTCCTTTATCTTGTTACACTGTAGAATATTTGTGGGAACTTTATATAATATTCTCTCTCAACAACATTCCAGAAACATGATAACACCTTGAAACACATGGATTGAATGTTGGTTTGAGAACATTCCTCTTTGTTATGGAGGAATATAACCTGAGGGCCTGGGAACATTCTCCAAACATGCTCTGAATGTTGCAGTTAAAATGTTTTGTCTTATTGAAGCATGTTTGAAACCATAGATATCCTTAAAATGCTGTCTGATCATTAGGATAAACCTCTAAACATTATTAGAACTTGTAGGTTATCCCAGCCAGACTTGTGGGAATGCTGTCTGCTAGATTCACTCCCTCATATACACTGTCCAAATAAAACGCCACCACCTGGATTTAACTAAACAAACTGTTTAGAGTCTTCCATTGGATAATTACTGCAGCAATGACAACAATGTATTTAACTCTAGCTGATGCAGTGAGGAGCTTCTCATGTTGGAAGACATATCCTGTGGTGATGGAAAGGATGTTAATCTGTCTCAGAAGGATCAAATTATTGACCTGCATCAAGCAAAGAAAACAACTAAGGAGATTTCTGAAACTACTAAAATCAGGTTAAGAACCGTCCAACGCATCATTAAAACCTGAAGGATAGTGGAGAACCATCATCTTCCAGGAACAAATGTGGTCTGATGAGTCCAGATTTACCCTGTTCCAGAGTGATGGGGGCATCAGGGGAAGAAGAGAGGCAGATGAAGTGATGCCCTCATCATGGCTAGTGGGGGTTAGGGTTATGATCTGGGGTTGGTCAGGTTCAACGTTATGTTCCCAAAGAATGAGGTCAGCTGACTACCTGAAGATACTGAATGACCAGGTCTTTCCATCAGTGGAGTTCTTCTTCCCTGATAGCATGAACATGTTCCAAGATGATGATACCAGGATTCATGGGGTCACGTTGAGAATGAGTGGATCAGGGAGCATGAGATGGATTGTCCTCCACAGAGTCCAGACCTCAGTCCCACTGAGAATCTTTGGGATGTTCTGGAGAAGACAAAGTCTTCTCCAGAACATCACTCAAAGCTAAAAGTGGTCCAATGAAATATTAGAGTCTGTGACTTTTTTTTGGGACGGGAAGTGTATTAATGAATGTTTTGTGTAGAAAATGTCAGAAAATATTGAAAAAAATTTGCCCTGAGTGATCAAAGGTGGTGGTCAAACAAGATAAACAGAGAAACAGCAGAATCAGCGAATTAATCAGCCATCACAATAGTTTCAGGTTAATTTTCATGCAATTAGCTAATTGATTAATGGACTAACAATTGCAGGTTTGGTTTAGTTAAATTAAACCTTATTTACAATATGAATCACATAAACACAATATACAAGACTTTAATCTTCAATAGTTTGAGATCTTGACAAACAAACATCGCCTCAAATTTCAATGTGCAAAAATAAATAAATAAATGCTGAAAGTGGATGAACTTGCTTTGTTTTTCATTTAATTACCCCGGAAAGAACGTCAACCTTAAAATTCACAGCTATCATTTTGAATATCCAGATTATTATAAAATAGTTTCAAGCAAATCTGAGCCAGTTGAGCAGAAGGTCCTTGAGGATCTGAGATGGAATAACCCATCACCTCTATCTGCAGCCTCAGTTTTAAAGAAAGTACAGGTTTCTTGTTCAGATATGTCAAAACAACAAGCCAACAATATCTAGTGGACAGGCTTGTTTTTTGCTCATGTTGCTGCTCACTGACATTTTGTTTCTGCCAACACAAGACTTTTAAAACGACATTTTGCTCCGTATTTGAGTGAAAGCAAAAACACATATTATAGATGTTATTACATCTGCTAGCACCTTAGAGTCTGTCATTTGGTCATGTTTAGTTAACGTGGAGGAAATGTACTTACACACAAATTGTCTTACCAAATTTGCAGTTAAATTACCAAAGCTGACTGGCCCCATAAATAAACGTGTTTATAAAACCACCTGTTTGATGCCATTCAATGCACACATGAACATTGTGTCTACTAAAGCTTAAAACTAAACCTATTTGTGACCCACAGCTATATTTCTGAAACACGAAACAACAGACAGGCTGGTCATCTTTACCCGTTTCCAACTTCTGTGCAGCTGATAGCAGGGATTATTCAGTAGTAACAGTTCAGACCCCAGCCTGGACTTCATGTTTGTAAGCTGCATCTCATCATGGCTCTGTCTTACTAATGAACAAGTCAGACTCACAGGTGTTTAAGAAAAAAAAAATCTGTTACCAAATATATTTGCTGCCTTTATTTCCTGTCAAAATATGTTCTGAGAAGAAATTATATTTGACACACAAACGAGAACACGAAACAAGCTGTAATTGAAAACATGTTTATTCCATTTTGTGCCTCTACATTTTATGACCTGGGCCTCTCCTTCTTGCCTTTGTAGAGCGCCAGCAGAGACACATTGGCCACTTTGACCACCTTGAAACGAACTCCAGGAATGTCACCCACGGCATGACCTTTACGTCCAAAACCTGCCACCAGAACCTCATCGTTCTCCTGCAGGACCAGAAGCAGAGAAGGGAGAGGATGTCAGGAAGGACAAGACCAATGCTTCTCTTACATGGTTACAAAAGCTAATTTATATATTCAGCAACTTTTGAGAGCAAGAAAAATAAAAATCTGATTTGTGACATGAAGGAAGGTGAAAAAAACATCTATTCTTTTGATGTAACTTGGACATTTTAGGACTAGCAGAACCTACAGACACCAGGTCAATAGAACTTTATACAAGCTGTAAAATACTCAGAGGATCAAACATTTTAGCAGAAGCATATGACGCTGAGATTACAGATTCAGCTCATCTTCTCTGCTGCAGACTTTTGACATAAACATGAAACCTGAACTGTGTTTCGCTACTTTTTGCCGTCATTTACCTCGATGAAGTTGAGGCAACCGTCATTGGGGACGAAGGCGGTGATCTTCTTGCCGTTCTTGATGAGCTGAACTCTCACACACTTCCTGATGGCAGAGTTGGGCTGCTTAGCCTCCACACCACTGCAGGGGAAACAACTGTTGTTACACTGAACTTGAAAACAACTGAGATGTACAACGTCAGTTTTATTTCATCTGTCCAGTAAAGGTCGCTGAATGACAAGCTATAATGTTAATGAAGTGGAATTCAATGCCAGGAATAAGAACAAAAAGGTTTAAAATGCTGCAAAGAAACCCTAAACTCTGTGAAATATTTCTGATACAATATTTCAACAGTGACAGCAGACTTTCCCCAACCAACACGACCAATAGACAATAATCTTTCACTAACAACAACTTAATTCAGAGGCTAACATCCAGTGTAATGACTTGAGTCAGGACCTCTGGTTAAAAAGCTCTAAAGAGACCCACATGGGTGTCAGTTCTATCTGAAGAAGAGACCAAAGCCTAAAAATGATTGGCTCTCTGCTGTTGGGTCAGGATTAGTGTTGTGGTATTACTTGAACTTCAGCAGGTCATAAAGTACTCACACTTTCTCGAGAACAATTCCCTTGGCGTGAGAAGCTCCTCCGAAGGGGTTAGCCTTCAGGGCGGTGCCCAGATGGGCCTTCTTGTACTGCTTATCGTGCCATTTCTGCTCACGGCGGTGATTGCGGAGCTTCCTGGCAGTGCGCAGACCACGACACTTTCCTGTAAGAAAGCAAAAAATAGGAAATAAAGTCTGAGCTTACTGCCTTGTAACGTTCTTGACAAATACTTTTAAAGGTCTACATCCTAGAACCTCATAGTGCTGCTGCAGATCAAAGCAATTAACTCAAGGCATTTATGGAAAAACTGCTAGACTTTCTTAATCCTTTGCAAAAGCTAAAATGAAGTATTTCTACATTCTAATGGATGTTTCCCTTCTGTGTAAGCAACACTATGGGGGCTTTCATGATAGTAACTCTAAGCGGTGTCACCTGAGACTGATGCTATGGAATTAAGGATTTGTCATTTGGCAGCTTTGCCTTTTCTGTCCTCACATTTGTTTAGCAAATCTTTCTTGCAACTTCACTGGAAGAGCCAGAATGCAAGCAAGCAACGCCAGTGAGGAACAGACTCTGATCTGCATCATGTACATCATCATTACAGATGTCAAATGTGAACACTACCAGATCTGAAAATAACCACGCATCACACACTATGGCGAGATCGTCATGACATCTGGCACGATGAAGGAGAAATGTGACTCCTCATGCCGTCTTAAGGGGAAGGAAAATGTAGGCAAAATATAAAGTTGTAAAAATACTCTAGATGATTAAATGGTTGACAAGACGCAACCAACACACGTTGTCTACTCTTAACATGAACTGGAAGTGAAATTTTAAATATCAGTATTAAAATCTATGGCTAATGTCAGTCTCCGGGCTACAATGATTAGTGTCATCATCATAACCATCCTGATTTAAACTCTTCAACATAAAACATGCTTGACATCTAGGTGAGTAGTTCAGATCCATCTGTACACTCCTCACACTACCAAGTAAACTGGCCTTAACCCCTTCAGACCAAGATCTGAGAACCCATTTCCCCTCTGACTGTTAGATAAGGTGAAACAGGTAAATCTGCCCAAAACCCCTATAGTCTGACCCCAACAGACAGTTTACACAATATAACACATTTCAGACCCATTTCTTGGCTGTGAGAAATCCAAGTTTTCCAACACAAAAAAACGTCAGGAAGAAGCTCAGTTAGATATTTATCTATTTCTACGGAAAAACTTGAGAAGCTCAGAAAACAGCAAAAACGAGTTAGAGCATCATGTCTACAGAGCACTAAGGCTCATCAGTTAAACCTCAAAATGTTAAAAAGGCACAAATATTCACCACGGAGAATGATCAAGCTATGTGACGGCTTAAAACACCGATTTAATAATCGAAAGCCAGACAAACGGCTGGTTTAACACCTAACTGATGACAACCACTTGAAATAAATGTGACATAGCCTCGCAAAAAACAGCCCTTCAGTTTATATATTCAATTAATATTCACAGATGTACCACAGAGCTAGCTGCGAGCGGCGCTACTGCTAAGCTAATCGGCTATACTAACTCAATATCTGGCTTTAAAGACAGAATTACACAAATACTTGGGACTCTAAAGCCATTTTACTAAGTTATGTTTAATCTAAACACTCTACAATGTGGGATCAGACTTAACCCTAACAGTAAAGCTCGCTATGCTAAGCTAACAGCGCTAACGTGCGCTAGCAGCTCCGACATGTCATGGCCGCTCCACGTTGCGACGAAAACCAACCACAAATACGGTCAGTTTTTAATATCTAACTCTGGGTTTTACCGACACAAACAGCCCCCAACAGTCCGTTAACTGTTTATATACAGCAGCAATGAGAAAAACCAGCGCTTCATCCAGAATTATTGAGTATTTGGGATGAAGTCGGAGCCGTACCCATGATTGCAGAAGCGAGCCTGGGTTGGAAAGGAAGGACCCAGGATGCACCGCGGCAATGTCTACTCTGAGGACCCGAACGAGGCGTGCCTACAAAAACGCCTGATTGAAATTATGCATCCTAAGTCATATACTGCACATGTTTTAAATATACAGTCTATGATGCAGGGCTGCCAACTTGTGACCAGACCTTAGAGTGAGATGTGGTTTGTGTGGGATCCTGATGGGGGGTCTGGGGGTCCTCCCCCAGAGAAATTTTGAAAATTATTGATCCTATTTCCTGCATTCTGGTGTATTTTAAGAGCATTTTGCCTGTTGAAATCTTATAGAGATAACATTAAGGGATATTAAAAAACACTGAGCTTAAAAAAAAGCAGAAAAAACAGAGCAAGGGCAGGCAGTATTGAAAATGGTTCTTCATGTAAAATATGGATGAAAGTTCTGTGGCTGGATGTGCACAACACATTTCAGTATTTTCCATAAATATCTGCATAATTGAAATAACTTCAGCAACCACTTTGTAACATTTGTCTTGGAGGATTTTAATGCACACACTCAGCAGCTTCAAGTTGACCACATCAGCCAACTAAACAATAAAAAGTGCTGAAGCAAAAACAAATCTTCATAACTTAATTTATCCATTCACTGAACAGAATTACAACCAGACACTAAACTCTGTCCCACAGGAGCAGGGTGACATGGACTAAACCCAGGACTAAACCAGGTCTGACTGGACCTCACAGGAGCAGGGTGAATAACTTATTAACTAGGCCCAAAAATAAAGACTGTAAACTCAGAATAAATGGCACAACTGTAAACAGGAAGAGGAATAGAACAGGGAAAAATGAATTCTTGTGAGCCATGTTGTCCTCCCTGGTGGCCTTTTCTGAAGCCTTGATGATCTCTGGGGTGGGTTCCCATTCATGGCATGGCTCCAAACCAGCCATTTTAATAGTCATAATAGAGGAGAGTGTTCCCTCTAGAGCCAGACTGTTCCTGGTCTGAGTCTTGTTCAGTCCAACCAGTGAAAACACTCATTCACCGTTGGCATTTGAGTGGGGTACACCCTAAAAAAAGAATAGTTGAGAAAACTTAAAATTTCAAGGCAACCTTTTGCAGTAAAATTTTGGAATTGTCTCAACGATTTGCTAGTTCATTGTCCTAAAAGTCATATTTCATTGTTGTACCAGTTACATTTACATTGTTCTGTGAATAGTCACTACTACTAATTCTTCATTTGGTCAATATAAACTTGTTTATTAGCTGAATAGTGTGAGTCACAGAACTACCAAAAGCTAAGCAACTCCAAGTTTTTTTTTCAGTTACTTTTTTGACTTTATTGAGGCAGGACAGTGGGGAGAAGAATGGTGGAAGGACCTGCAGTAAAAGGCACAAGCTGGATTCAAACCCATGACCACTACATATCGCTCCTGTTTATGAGTCGTCCACTAACCTGCTGAGCTACAGGGGATGGTAGCTGAGCTGTAGGTCAAGGGAAAGAAAGCATGACGACTTGCCCCTGCTGTGTATTCTGGGAAACCCTGTGGGTTTTTCCAACTGTGTTGTACCAACAACAAATTACATTTTCAGCTTATTCACAATTACAAATTTAGACATAATGAGGTACACACGGTTGGTCTGATGTGTATTTTCATGTCAAGTATAGCTATTTCAATTTTCATGTTAAAACAAATCAGAATAGCAACTCTGCTGAACAGACTGTAGTTTTCTCTTTTACAGTGTAGCACCAGGAGGAGCTTGGCAGTTTTGGCAAGCCTTTCAAACTGGCATTGTCCTGTCACCTGTAAACAACAAACCAGAAACACAGAAGGAATAAGCTCTTGCAGAGTTTTATGTTTAACATTTCAAATCCATCAAATTCTAAAATCAATAAAAATAAATTAACTTCAGCGGATCAGAGCTTATTTCCTTTGTGTTTTTGGTGTATAAACATGTTACCTTGGGCTTCCTGTTTGCCAATTCTGCCCAGAAGTTCTCCATGTCAAGGTCTTCTTGGCTTTGAAGAAGCACCTGCATGACCTGATAGTCGATAAACTCCTCCACAGCTTGTCTTGTTCCTGGGGTCCATGATATGGCAGCAAGTGGGGAAACCTTATGAAAGAAGGTTAAATACATGGTCAAATACATCTACATGATATTAAACAGATCTTTCACAATAGATAAGTCATAAAAATGCATAATATTTTGTGTTGTTCTGAGAAAAAACTTTTGGTAATCTTGAATTCTTTTCAACTTGGAGGTTGTGATCCCCAGAAATTCATCCATGATGCGGAAGGCAGTCTTATTTGTATAACGGTATTGTGAAAGGACAGCTCCATACTTTGCTCCATAAACAGCCACAGTTGTCCTTGGAGGTAGCAGACTGAAGCATGGCTGGACCAAAGACCACAAACCACCACACAGGCACCGTGTTTTTGCTCATAGTTTCCCATCCAACCTGCTTAGCTTCTAATATCTGATGGGATCATCACTCTCAAGGCGGTGGAGCCATAAATTAGGCTTCATTTGACACTTTAACTTGCATGTAAACTTATTATTACATTTTAAATACAGTACATTACAGTTTCTGAATAGAAAGCACATTTTGTTTGAGTTGATACTTATCTAAAAGGTTTATCTCATCTGTCTTCATATATTTCATATATTCATATTTAATTGTTTTTTTAAAACAAACGATGTAGCTGAAAATTAAACAATCAGATCACAACATCCAGCAGAATTTAGAACACAATTTAATACATGGAATGAAAGGTGCATAGCCTGAAAAATGTTGACAATCCCTGCTGTAATGTAACAGGCAAATATTTCCACCCTTTAAATATTCAACACCAACCTCTCAACAAAGTAGAGGTCATCCTCCAGCTGGCAGTCCAGCCTTGGACGCACATTGGAACAACATTCTCAGCAGTCATGTGACACCAAAACCTTTAAGCATGTGACATGTTTGAGAGTACAAGCCCACTGACACAGCAACTGAGCGATATACTTGTTCTAAAGCCTTAATACGTACCTGAAAAGAGGTTGATGTCGGTATGATGACCTGGAATCACTCCTCCACGGTCATTTAAAGCTCCCGGGCAGCAGCTTTCAAACACAGGTGCATCCCTCAGAGACATCCAGCCTGACCATAGACATGTATGTCTCTGAGCCTGACAGCCTCCCTACAGCTGCACAATGACTGGGGAGCGTGGAGGACGGAAAATGGACCGGATTTTCACAAACCTGACATTCTCTGGAGTGAAAACGCGAACTGGATTTCCCCAAAGGTTACATATTCCCATAATACGGAGCCCCGGAAGTACGGAGCCCCGGAAAGGACATGGAGAAAAAAAAACAAGAAGAATCCCAAGAAACTTCCTTGGGATCTCAAGAAAGTTTCTCAGGATCTCGCAAAAGTTTCGCTTCGGTAAAGTTGGAAAGATATTCACAGATTCGGACTTCCGGCATCAATAACTCATCAGATATACGTTGTCAAAACATAAACGGTGCCTCTTTCAAATCGTTGTAAGGTAGACAATGTGCTACAAGGCCAGTTTAATCAAAAGTAGCTGTCTTTCCAGCTGCAGAAATTACATTGATGTCTATGAGCCGCCTGCAGTGAACAGGGACCGTCTGCAAAATGCAAAACCGCTGCAACAGTGAAGAGAGACACTACACAAATATTCAATAACTGCACTCTTAAGTACTGTAGTGTCACCAAAATCACTGGAGCCAGCAGTTGTCTCCTGACTGTCATAGTACAACCCTTGGTTTGATATTAAATAAAAAAAATGTGAATTTTAAGGAACTGGCCTAAAATATAAGGACATTCAAGCAGTGCTTAGCAAAAGGCACAGTTTTCACATCAGCGAGAGATATCTCAAAAGGACACTGAGCGCAAGGGGACACACTCGTCACAAGTCATACTCTGACCTGGCCGTCCTGACAGACTTCATACACAATGAACTACAGTCCTCCGGAATGCTTCATGGATACCGCTGGATGTACACGAAGTGCAGAGAACACGGACTACGTATGAGGAAGGAGGATGTACGCTTGGTGCTGAAGGAACTGGATCCCACAGGACTGTCACTAAGACAGGCAAGGCGTCTTACAAGGCGGAACTACTTCTCTAAAGGGCCCAACTTCATCTGGCACCTCGATAAACTGAAACCATATGGCATTTGTATCAACGGGAGTATTGATGGTTTTTCTCAGAAAATTGTCTGGCTAAATGCATATACCACAAATAGTGACCCAAAGCTGATCGGAGGATACTATATTGAGGCCGTCCAGCGTTTAGGAGGCTGCCCCAGAGTAGTGAGAGGCGATCCTGGAACTGAAAATGGTCATGTCAGAGGTTTTCAGCGTGTCCTCGTCCCAACCAATGCAGACGACTCCCTCGATAGCTACTTGGAAGGAGCCAGCACCGCCAACCAAAGAATCGAGTACTGGTGGAGGTTTCTTCGAAGCGAATGCTTGGAGTTTTGGTTGTGCTTGTTTTCCGACCTGCGAGACAACAGTTCCTTTGATGGTGGTTTTCTGGACTAAAGTCTGCTTCAGTTTTGTTGCATGGGACTCATCCAGGTGAGTGTCTAAGTTCGGCTGTTATGATCCCTGCTCCAGTCTCTGCCCTTCTTCCTCCTTTTCTCCTTTTCCTTCTTTCTCCCATTGTTCCTCATCCGTTTCTGTTTTGACCTGTCTCTCTCTCTGATTCCCTCTGTCTGTCATCTCTCCCTCCTGTCTCTCTCTCCCTCCTGTCTCTCTCTCCCTGCTTCATCTGCCTGCACTCTATTTGCTGATTACTGCAATGAGTGTCACCTGCAGTAATTAGTTCACTCCATTCACCTGTTCTCTACTCCACCTCCAGTATTTAAGCTCTGTGCTTCCATTCCATCCCCGCCGGATCATAGATTCACATTTCTTCATAGCTTCTGCTGCATTCCTGGATTCAGTTTCTCCCCACCAAGCCTTCTACCCTCTGTCAGCTTCAGCCCCTTTCTGTCAGCTTCAGCCCCTTGGACTCAACTGATTCCCCCATCCTGGATTTCCCTCTCGTGGACTCTGTTTAACTCCTGTTTTTGGATACTCCCCAGTCTTCAGTCTGTCAGTTTTGTTTCTCCACTAGCTTCTGGATTCCCCGAGCCTGCCTAGCCCTTAGTTCTGTTTTACCCTGGTTTTTGTAAGTACATTGTTGTGTTGTTTGTCCAATCGCTTGCTATTCATCCTCACCAAAATCTGGCCTCAGCCTCGGAACGCGCTCTGCTTCCCCTTTGCACTGTTGAAGAAATTGCTCCCAAAATGCAGTGTAAATCCCCCTGGAAACACCAGCATCATCAAGAGCTTTTTCATTTACAAAGTCCATCTTTAGAGTTACATTCATTAAGCTGCTGTCCATAAATACGGCTAATAGATCCTCAACAACCTTTATCCTGCGAATAGATGCACGTCGTGGCCTATCTGGGTCTCCTGAGGTATGACAAAAGAACAATGAACAATCTAGTATTTTATTTTATGATCCAAACAACTTGTCATGGTTTACAAATTATTTTAAATTTACAGTTTTACAAATTTACAATCTGCAGTTAATGTCTTCTCTGTAATTTATACACTTTACAAAGTCGTCCTGCGGACCGAATTGGACCCTCTGGTGGGTTGGTTTTGGCCCTCGGGCCGCATGTTTGACAACTCTGATGTAGACTGTAATGTTTGTAATAATGTAAACATTTCACAAATGTATTAGCCTTTTAATATCATTAGAAACTTCACCATATTTAATCTTTTTAGCAATTTATACATTGCTTGTGTTTGGATTATTTACTATATTAATGTACAAGGGTACAAATCAGAATCAAATCAAAATTTATTTTATTAATCCTGAAAGAAACTGAGGTACAACACAATAAGGCACAGTGAATTATAAAAAATTAGAAGAAGCAGAAACAACATAAAATGTAATGTAAAAACTGAATAATTTGCTTAATAAAGTCCAAATACAGAACTTTTATGAACGTCTAAAATCTTGAAATTTGAGCCAAACAATAGCTTTATCAAGGAGATATTGATAGCAATGCTTCCTCCCACAGTCCAGAAACATGCAGGTTAGTTGGTGATTCTAAATTGTCTGTAGGTGTGAATGTGAGTGTGATTGTTAGTCTCTATGTGTAGCCCTGTGATAGACTGTTACCTGTCCAGGTGAACATGTGATAGACTGTTACCTGTCCAGGTGAACCTGTGATGGACTGTTACCTGTCCAGGTGAACCTGTGATAGACTGTTACCTGTCCAGGTGAACCTGTGATAGACTGTTACCTGTCCAGGTGAACCTGTGATGGACTGTTACCTGTCCAGGTGAACCTGTGATGGACTGTTACCTGTCCAGGTGAACCTGTGATAGACTGTTACCTGTCCAGGTGAACATGTGATAGACTGTTACCTGTCCAGGTGAACCTGTGATAGACTGTTACCTGTCCAGGTGAACCTGTGATGGACTGTTACCTGTCCAGGTGAACCTGTGATAGACTGTTACCTGTCCAGGTGAACCTGTGATAGACTGTTACCTGTCCAGGTGAACCTGTGATAGACTGTTACCTGTCCAGGTGAACCTCCACCCTCAGTCAGCTGGGATAGACTCCAGCCCCTCATGACACTAATGAGGATTAAACAATGTATAGATAATTAATGGAAGAATTAGAAGTTGCTAATGACAGTATTTTACATTAGTTCGGTGTCAAAAGCATCACTTTGGGTGTCTTGATTCATGAGACTCACAGGATGAATCCTATTGACTTAATCATTCACTGACTTTTCATCCACTATCATCATCTTGTCAAAATGCTTATTTCACAAAAAAAAACCAAACAATTCTGTGCTTTTAGTTTAGTGCTAATTATTATGGTGAACATCAGCATCTTTACATTCTTAACTATGGTGACATAAAGAACTTAGAGTTGCTGCTGTCGAAGCCTCTTTGCACCAGAGTCAATACAAAATGGCATGTTGTAGTGGACCATCATCGTCATACATCAGCTTTTTTTGTAATTATGAAAAGCAACAACTTAATCCACTTTTTGGGACCGTGAGACGGATATTTTTGCGCCTTAACTGACAGATACTATAGCAGATAATAGCAAAAGACATGCAGCAAATGGGAGCTAACATGTATCTAAGATCCGTACCAGGTTTCCACCATGATGTTTTCCTGAAACTGCACCTATTGGAGTCTCAAGCAGTTTGTGTTGGAAAATTTCTTGTGAGTTTCTCTAGAAACTTAATGTAACGGCTTGAGAACGCTCAGCAGTACATTCATTTTACCTTATTTCAAGACCAGAGATGAAAGAGCTCATGTTTCTGAAGTTGTCTGACTTCAAAGTAGTAACATATGTGCTTGTGGTAAAGCTCCAATGCTGGACTAACATTTGAATGAATATGCATTATATTCCAGCCAAACAGGTTCACACAATGCTGGTTAAAACTTTCACTGTCAGGCTGTATTTTTGCCAGTTTTGCAAATGAATAACTGTTTTTAGAATTCAGGTATTGATCCTAAAAGAAGTGACTAAGCAGGTAAATCTAAACCTGAAATTTTTTTTACTGTTTTTGAGTTCGGAAGTATTACATTAACTATGATGCAGACTGTTGCAGCTGCAGCACATATAGTGTAACTCCTGTGAATTTTCATCAAAGCCTATTTTATTTTTCTTCCTTAAAACACTTACAGAATGCCCTATGACCCTTCAGAATGATCTAATATCAGAGATGATTTTTCTTTTTGTTTGTACTCTTTAAGTATAAACAAAAATGCTGATTTACTTATGAATTTCCAAACAGAGCAGATTTTAGGGGGACATTTACCTGAATTCTTTTGTGGATGAGAATATTTAAAAAATAAATTGAATGTTTTTAAATTCCTAAATTCTTTGGAGGACGAAAGTATTTGGAATCAGTCAGTACCGAGCTAGAATTCTGCCACAAAGCAGCTCTAATTAAATGCATTATTCTGTGTCAAAGTAACAGTACTTATTTCTGTCACTCAAATTGAAGTGTCTGTGGAAAAGGACAAAGCTCTGAAATTTAGCAGAAGGTGAGTTCTTAGAAAGTACAGTGCAGGGAAGACAAAAGTAACGTTAGAGAATTAAAAATGGATGAAAACACTCCTGTTTGTACAGACCTTGCACACCATCACATTTACAGTGACCTTTATTGACTGGCATGATTACAGAAACTTGCTGAACAACAGAACTTTTTTTCCTGACGAAACAAATCTGTCCAGCTACAGGAAATAAATACAAACAGGACCAAAGGTTTGGAGTCCTATGTTTGGTCCTAGGGCCACTGCTTGTCCTTAAGGGATATTAATGCCAACAGTTAATCAGATAGCACTGATGAATGTCTTGTGTTCATATTCTATGTATGAAAAAGGCCTTTGATTCATCTCTATCCTCAAAGTTGTAGATTCAAAACCAGACTCTGTAGATTGTAGAGACATGTCAGATATGTATGCAGGCAGCCCCTTAGTGCTAACATCACTCTTTTTGCCTTTTATCAACATGAATGAAATGTATTTTAAATAGACAGACCTGAAAATGGCAAAATGAAGGAACAATAGTGTGTTTAAATAGTGGGCGGGGTTTACTCCTCCATGCCAAGCCCTGATTGGCTGCTTGCTCCATCTGTCAGCAGGGCTTAGAGACAGTGGGCTGATTAAAGTAGATTACAGGAAGCTGGGACAAGACAGCCTGGCTGGAATCACACTCTGGTCACCACAGCGATGGCTTCATCACCGTGGAAACGCCGCTGCTGCTGCTGCTTCCTCGTCCTCCTTCATCTGCAGTCATCAGTCTGCCTCCACCAACACCCTGCAGACAGGTAGGTGGAGAGATGGACTCCATACAGGTGGAGCTTTACCTTCATGGTGGCCATCTGTCACCTCTCCTGACCCGCTTATCTTTGACTCTTGACAGTTCCAGCAATGCTGCTGTGTTTCTGGTAACCTGGACTGTTTTCATCATTTACATACAGTTCTGTGAAATGATTCATTTTATTTGGAAAACAGATGAACAAGCTGATCTGTTGTCACCATTTACAGTCTAAGTTGGTGTCTACAGAGCAATATTATCATCCTGATGTATTTGTGTTTGTGTCGACCTCAATAATCTAAACCTGATGTTCACTCGGCTTTTAGTTCCACCTGAGAAAATGCTACCTGCTAGAAACAATGCATGCGAGTGGACAGTTAGCCAAAAAAATCTAAACTAAAACCTGAAAGAGGTTAAAAGTGGATGAGAATTCCATGTGGACCTGTTAAACCAGAGTTAACAAAAGACTCAACAGTACACCTGTATTTGCTGGCCTCACGGTTTGCATCCACTGAACAGTTGAAACTATTTTTTTTCTTGAAACTTTGTAGAAATATTTGCATTTTACTGAAAACCAAGCGATGGATGGCAAAAGAGACATTTCAGCAGTTGATTATTTTGACCACTGAATGTGTTGACATTTTAGTGTTTACTGCTACGCACTCTGACAATTGTTGCTCATATATTTCAACTACTTTCATTTTTGATCACTGTCTAATCCATTTTTTAGTTAAATTTAAATTGCCTTGAACACTGGAACCAACAAGAACAATGAACAAAACACAAAGTGCTGCAACATGTCACTAATATTTGCAGTAGGCTAGTTGTTTTCAGAGGAAGTGTCACCAGTGAAAACTATATTAAATTATCGTGGTTGAAATGTCAGTGCTGACTACAGTTACATGCACTATTTTTTTCTTTGGTATTGCTAATGTAACTCACTGGATTGCAAAGAACGTGGAATCTGCTCTGAAATGTAAAGAAAAATATTGCACCTTCTACTAAAAATGGATGCTGTTACATGATTTTTGTTTTGATTTGATGATTTTGAGATCCACAAACATTCTTTTTTCTCTTTAAACATCTCAAGACATTTTAAATGCAAATAAAAATGCATTTGATTGACAGCAATTCTACTGAGTCAAATGAGGTTGTACAACAGATATGTATACTCTACAACATGTGGGATCCTAATCTTCTCTGTAAGATTTTGCAGCTACTGTTTTTGATTCAAAGGCCATATGGAGGATTGTGCTATTGTCATACCAGAGGTGCACTTACTCACAATCCTCCATTTTCAATGTAAATCAAAAGGAAGAAAAAGTCCATTATCCAAAGATCATCATTGAATACAAAAGATAAAATGAGTTAAATTGCCATTTACAAAAGCTAAGATGAGGAGTCCAGGTTTTGTCACCTCCTCAGGTCCTCAGTCTTGCAGTCTGAACCCAGTTACCTCTCTGCTACATCCACCTCACCTGCTGCCGTTCTCCCTACCAGCTCAACTTTATATACTCCAGCCATCGTACCTTTGTTTGCTGCCTCACTCCTGTAAACATCAGAACTGCTGGGATTCTCTGATCTTACTACATGAAGTACTCTGAGATGACTTGAATTGGATCCTGGTTCCTGCAATAATATTTGTTGATGTTGTCTGTTCTCTGCCTGTCTTTCCACCAACCTGTCAGACTATTTTTACCTGTCTGCTGGATGAGTCTGCACTCAGGTCCTCCTCTCTGCTTTTGTGACACAACTAAATCCAATCAAAGAACCCACAAAATGGCAAATTTAGCATCCCTACAGTGCTTACCTGTATGTTCTAGATTTGAATTGATGTTTTTAATGATTGCCTGTCTGCCTCCATGCAGCCTTTAATTATCTGCTAGCACTGTGCCTATGAAGAGCATTCAAGTCTTTAATGAAAAATAAGCAATTGCATAGATTTTCTCTACCTTTCAGTCAGTTAGTGCTAGAAGTCTCAAAGTTAGTGAAATGGAATTCATCTGAGTGCAGTGAATGTGGCCCAAGTGATTGCAGTATAAAGACAGCTGTACAGGGAAGGTTCATTTCTCACTATGACTACATCATGAAAACAACCCCTCCAAGCAACTCTGTGAAAAGATTATTGCAAATCAAAAGTCAAGGGATGGAGAAAAGAAAATTTCCAGGTCACCAAATATCCCTTAGAGTACAGTTAAACCCATAATTTAGAAATAGAAGGAATGTGGCACATGTAAATGTGCCTAAAGCTGGTCGTCCTCAAAAACTGAGTGACTGAACAATAAAGAGGCGAGTGCAGGCCACCAAGACACCTGTGACTCTTCTGAAGGAGTTACAAGCTTCAGTGGCTGATGTGAGAGACTGTGTATACAACAACATCAACAGTCAAGATTTATGGATGAGTGACAAAGCAAAAATCACCAAGATCATATAAAATCTGGGCTAGAGGTCTCCAGAAGGCATATGAGAGACTCTTAAATCAACAGGAAGAACGTTCGTTGGCCTGATGATGACCAAAACTGAGCTTTTTAGGCATCAGACTAGACTCATCATTTGGTAGACACCAAACACTGCACATCATCGCAAACACAACATCCCCACCATGAAGCACGGTGGTGGCAGCATCATGATGTGGGCATACTTCTGGAAGGCTTGTAAAGGTAGAGAGTAAAATGAATGCAGCAAAGTGTAGGGAAACCTGATTCAGTCTGCAAGAGAACTGTGACTGAGAAGGTGTGTTTTCAACAAGACAATGACCTGAAGCATACAGATAAACTACATAGAAATGCTTTAAAGACAACAAGGGGAATGTTTTGGAGTCAATCCAACTGAGAATCTGTGGCTGGACTTGAAAAGGGTTGCTCACTCCTGATCCCTGTGATACCTGACAGAGCTTGAACAGTTTTGCAAAGAAGAATGAGGTAAACTTGCAGCATCCAGACTCAGATTCAGGTTGATTTATGTCTATAGACACAGGCACAATGCTGGACTTGCCCCTAAGGGTGCATCTACTAAATACTGACTTGAAGGGGGTGAATATTTATGCAATGGCATATTTTGCTCCTTTTTTAATGTTTTAATTAATTGATATTACTTTGTAGAACTCTGTTTTCAGTTTAACATGAATCAATCGAACAACTTTCTTTATGAGATCAGACAGGCAGCTGTTCTTTTAAAAATATCTGTTCAAACCCAACTTTTCAGAGTTATTTCTGCTTTTACTCTGCTTTTATTAATTTATGTCTGATTGTTACTATTTTCTTTCTAGTGAAATTGCAGGCGTTGAAAGTCTAGATTTGAAGTCTAACTAGGTTTGAGCAAAATTGTACAGCGTTTCTGTTTTCGTCCTGCAATAGAGATCTCCTAAAGGATGATGATGTTGCTGTCTGCTGGATGTGTACATTACACAGGCGACTGTTTGTGGTGTGTGTGTGTGTGTGTGTGTGTGTGTGTGTGTGTGTGTGTGTGTGTGTGTGTGTGTGTGTGTGTGTGTGTGTGTGTGTGTGTGTGTGTGTGTGTGTGTGTGTGTGTGTGTGTGTGTTTACAGTGTGCAGCTGTTAAGGATTGAGGAGCTGTAAAATCTCCTTTTGGCTGGGAGCCACCCCATCCGTCATGACCTGAGTGTCAGTGCGATTATATGATTATGCAATCAGTGCAATCCCACAATCCCACAATCCACAGTCAATTGCTCTGACCCAGGACACAGAGCAGCTAAACCTTTTTTTTTCTGGCTGCAGGGATTGGGTAGATCAGGGAGGATTTGACAGCTCGATTGTCAGTTTTTCTGAACAATGCACATTCACAATATAACACATTCAGAATGGCATCAAACAGATTAGACACATTTTATTTGACATCAACTCAGAGGATTCTCACCCTGAGTGGGAGAAAACCCCCAGATATCTGTGTAGTGTGCTTTGGGTTCATTTAGATTAGACTATACAGTTTTGACAGAGTATCCAGAAATCAGGTTCCTTTAGAACAGTATGGTTCATGGATATAGTTTACAGGTTTGTTGAACTCCTACTCCTATGAAAACATTGTGCAGTACATAGTAATTTAACAAGTACCTCAATAGTGACAGAGAATGTGACAAACTACCATTTAATGTGTATGCACTTAATTAAAAAATAAGGAGCTTATGCTGCTGTGTTATTGGTATCTTTGCGCTTTGAAATAATAATATAATTTGTCAAATTGGGCTGAAAATGGACTGCTGCCACTCCAAATGGCTGGTGAGTATTAAGAGGCTATTAAACATACTGATGAGTGAAAAAAAAAACCCTGAAATTTAAACGCAGGACTGAAAGGCACCTCATCTTTAAAAAATGAAATAAAATTACACCATTTATCAGAGCCACAACCTGTAAATACAACAAGAATTGTCAGATTTTCTCCTTTCTGATGGTTCTTGATCTCATCATCTCTGAGGGACGGTTCTATCCTGAAGGTTATCCAAATCTAAACTTAAAATCCTGATATTTCATGAGAATCAATTAATTCTATTTGTCTCATTTAGCAATTAAAAATAAGCCATTTACACTTATCAGATGATGTAAACAGACTCAGGAGACAAGTTTAAACATTTTACAGAGACTGAGAGCGAAAAAAAACATACTTGATATCACATAGATACAAACAGGAAATAGTTCAAAAATGTTCAGTAAAACTCAAAATATTCATTGCACTATGGAGCACAATAATCAGGCAGAGGTATCCAGATCACAGTAGTCTGGCGAAGGAGTGGCCAGTGCAAACAGAGTTTCCCTGGATGTCTTGACATGCCTGACATGGAACACGGTGTGGATTTTCATGGATCTCGGGTGTTTTAGCGTCACATCAGAGGAATTAAGAACTTTTGACAAAAAGTCAATTTATGAGACTGTGTGAGGAGGGAGCTGAGTGGCAGCCACACACTGTCTTCATCTTCTCAAGACACATAGCAGAAGTCAACACTGGTGTGGCTCATTGAGAGAGCGCCATCGTCTACGGTCAGCAGCAGCTCTAGTAGCCTCCATAATTCCACTTCCTGTGATCTCTTGGATGTTGTGAAGCCAAATCGCTGCAGGTCTACCTGTCTATTTGTTAACCGTCCCTTGAATGATTGTTTTCTCAAGGCAGTGATGTCTGGTAGCATGACCAAAGCTGTTGAGTTTCTTTATGATGATGTTAGCCCACAGTGTTTTCAACTCCTAGCTCCTTCAGTACAGATGCATTTGTTCTCTTGTCTGTCCATGGTATCCTCAGGATCCTGCAGCGGCACCACATTTCAAAAGAATCCAATCTTATTTTATCTGCTGACTTCATAGTCCAGGATTCGGAGCCATATGATGCCACTGCAAAGGCTGTTGATCTGAGTAGTCTGACCTTGAGGGATGAAGGAAGTTTACTTTTCCATAGCTTGGTCATATTTTGCACTGCGGGCCACTGCTAGTCTTCTTTTGAGCTCTTGGGCGCAGTTCCCTTTTGTGTTAATGACCGAACCTGGGAACTCAAAGGTTGCCACCTCTTCTATTACATCACCATCCAGAGAAAAGATTCTGCCTCACTGTGGCTATCGTCAACCGTGAGCACACTGTCACCCACCTTATACTGGGGAGCAACCATGCTAGCGCGGTCCACTGCCTGCTTGTAGTGGCCAACATTTCAGGAGGATCTGACGGGTATGTGTCCATGTGCTCCTACATCGAATTAGGACCATGGCTGACAGGACCTTAACCTCCTATTGGAGGGCAGAGAACAGGGGTGGTTGGTATCTATAGGTGATAGGTCAGTGGAGCAGCAGGACAGGGTGTTGTGGGCGTATTCAATGCAGAGGAGCTGTTTACTACAAGAGTAACTGGTAACTAGTACCAGGACTGACATTTCTGGAGACTGATGACCTCTTTGTCTCCCTCTCTCTGCAGCTGTTTGTCAAACGGGATTTGTTTACATTTTCACCAGAGTTCCAACTTACATCTATCTGTATGATTGGAACTCTGACACAAGTCAAGGACCCGCTGTGTACCGCTTTATCCTCATTAGGGTCACAAGAAAGCTGGAGTCTTTTAACCGATTTATAGCCAAGGTAGGGTTTATTTTTTACAGGAACCACCAAGCACATTCACACCTACAGACACTGTAGAATCATCAATTATCCTCAGCTCCACCTCAAGCTGAGATTTGAACCCAGGACCTTCTAGCTGAGTCAGTGCTCACTGACATATAAGGACTGATATGCACAGGACTTTATGACAGTCAGACGACGTGCCGAAAATAAGAACTGTCGGGGTTACCTTGGCAACACCCACGCGACTGCTGTTGTTGTTGTTATTGTGCTGTTTGTGTGCTGTGTCCGAGCGGTTCCGAGCCAGAAGTAAACGCCACAGTTATTGCAAAAAGCTTTGAGTGGACATTCGATTACTTTACACTCACCACCACAGCAGTACAGTACATGTATAAATATACTCATTTTGGCTGTTATGGTTTTCGAGGAGGTGCAGGGAATGAGAAAAGACAATTAAAAGTACAAGGTTTTGTTTACAGAATAATCAAATAATTCAGACTAACAGGACTACAAGTGGAAGTGATGTACCGTCACCCAGAATATAGCCCAAGGCAGAAACGGGGACCTAAACCCTCTAGCAGGCAGGTGGAGAAACTACACCAATACTGAAAGTGAACTACAAGCAGAATGACTCACAGAGGGTAAAACCCAGGCAGGAGAGCAAGAGGAATACACTAAATAACCATGAGGAATAACTACAGGAGTAAGCAGAACACTACAAACCCAAAGGCTCTGCTGAGCAGAGCAACTATACAGACCTAGGATTCTGCTAAGCAGACTAACAATGCAGGTCTAAGAATTGTGCTCGGCAGAGTACAATACAAAACGAAGATACTAAGCAGGGAAACACTAAATCAGGGAGCCACACTGAAGGGCATAATGCTTTACTAACCTCCAAGGAGTACAGAAACAAATACACACTATGAAACTAGTACACAAAATAAATTACTACCAGCCTGGCTCAGGAGTTGAGAACTTAGCTGATGGGGAACCAAGTGGGGAATTGGTTAGTCTTCAGCAGGTGGCAGATAGACGGAATGGCAGGAGGTGGCAGGATGAAGCATGTGGCGGCCAGATGAGGGGGTGAATGATCTGTAGATGGGGCTGAGGTTGGAGTGGCAATGGACAGCAGAGGCTTGAGGTGATTGGATCACAGAAGGAGAATTAGTAAAGGCAAAAAAAACAAACCAGCACACTAAATTGAACAAAGATACAAACTGACTGCTGCTTATTCACAGTCCAGCATCAAGTGGTGAATGAGGTCTGCTTTTATGGCCCAGGGAGGATGTGATTGAACCACTCCCACCTGCTCGCTCTAGATCAGCTGATTACAGGTGCAGAACACCTGCCGCCTCCTGCATCACCTGCACCTGTTGATTAGACTCAGGAATGGAGGGAGAGCGCTGCCAGCGGCTGCATGTTTATTTATGCATCAGAGAACAGTAGCTGCAGACGGAAAGATGAATTTAATCATTTTGACCAAGTATGTAGTTACTGTGTTTTGTCCTTGCAGGTAAAAAATGTGGAGAAAGAAACTAAGAAAAAATGTGATTTTTCAGTCAGTGTTCTACTAGGGCTGCTATTTAGGAAGATTTTCATACTCAATATGTCAGCTATTTTCTTGCTTCATTCATTAGTTCTTTGTTCTATAAAATGTCAGAATATATTCAAAAATAAAATGTTGATTTGTGTTTCTTTTGAATAGTTGGCATTTAATTTAATAGTTAATAGCTAATTGTTGGAGCTCCACCTCTTATTAGAAGGGTTTTGCTCCAAAGTTAAAGCAATTTCTGCAAATTTTTAGAAAGTTTCTTGTGTTTACTTTCTCTACCTAGAGAAATAAAACACTAGAACCATCTTATTTGTTGCTTTTAGCCATTTCTCACAGCCTCCCTCAACAGGTGGAGTTGCTCAGTTGTCATGGAGATGGTTTAGTTGTCACCAGGTGGGACAGCAGGTGATTACATGGTGTTTGGAGAGCTTTATCCTTTGTGTTTATTTGTGTACCTTCACAGTGGATATTCACAGGCAGCAATGTCAGGAATGAACTTTCAGACTTGTAGATATACCGCCTAGATCCGTGAGAATTTCATCCCAACATGAGAGTTGTGGTTTCAATCGCTAACGTTTAACAAATCTGATCTGTATGAAGAAGATTTCCTGATTTTTTTTGAGCCTTAAACTCTTTATAATCAATCAGTCAGGATAATTTTAAAAAGTGGAAGCACTGACGCCTGGTTGATGCTGATCTGTTTATGCTCAGGACTCCTTATGTAAAGCCTGCATGCTTTTATATCTATAGAAAAACATTAATCAGATCTGCTGCTCGGTGTTAAGCTGATTGTAGTATTAAATCTTGAGCCGTTATTTTTCAATGGAAAGACTGTGTGTGTAATCCGGGTCAGACCGGGTCTCCAACGCTCACTGTGCCAGACTGAATGTGTTTGTTACCTGAAGCACTAATCCACCAGGTCAGCGGCTGGGTCACTGGACTATCCAGGTGCTTCTCAAAGTAGAGGAGGATGACAGGTTCATCTCCTGTCATTCTCATCTATTTTCATATTAGTTACTGGAATTCTTTAAGCTGTCAGTCCATTTGATTTTATTTTGCATTATTTCTGGCTTTCTTTCAAGTTGTTAATTGTGTCTAAAAATCTACATTATTATCTAAAGACAAACTAGTTCACTGACAGAACTAAATATTGTTTTCCCCTGGCAGTCTTGAAGTTTAAAATGAAATTTGACTATACTTTTCTTTATATATTCTAACTAAATAAGACCATTTTGCTGCTCCCCAAACAAGAAATTACAACATGCAATGCATTTCACTTTATTTCTGTTAGTATTTTAGATCTTCCAACAGTGACTGCTAATATATTAGTGTAGCAGCAAATTTATCTTAAGTTTTTAACTTACCTTTTAAAAGACTAAAAAAAAAATAAAAATTTGAAAAATGATGAACATCATTAACGATTGTCCTGTCTCTTCTATTTGCAGTGCTGCTGGGTCTCCAGTCCTCGGTAAGACGTGTCTATCAGTCTATTTCATTCTTTATGGATGGACCAGTATGACTGAAGAATTATGATTTAAATCCATGATATACTTCAATCACAAAGAAGAGCAAAGCTTAGAGACTGAGATCATTCTTACAGGAGGTGTGACGCTGTGAGAGGAAAGAAAGAGGAGGTTGGAAGGACAGCTGTAGAAAGAGAAGGATACAAGGACATAGGGAAGGAAGGAAGGGAGGGAGAAGATCATCACAGGCAGCACATAGCAGGAGAGGAAAAACTAATGAAAATCTATAACAAGCGGCAACAAGCAAATTATGAGCTGCCTGAACCATCAGGTGAAGCCTTGTATCTCCAAAGGTTGACAAAAGAGGTCAATTTTCACATTTATTATAGTCGAAAGGGGCTTCCATGATGTTCATTACCTTCATGGTTATGAAGGATATTTTAGAGAATTCATCTGGTTTTCTTTCCCCAGATGAGGGAAGCGATGGAAGGATGAAGATGGAGCAACAGTTTAGACAACAGCAGGTAAACCTGAAGTGGGATTTAGTTTTTTAAATTAGAGTACAGATACTGTTTCTGATTCTTTCAAAACAAAACAAAACCAAAAAAAAACTTCTGTGAAACCATTTTCACTTCAACCACAATTATATAATGACAACAACAATAATAACATATATTTCGTAACATCTTGGGAGTGAAGAATGGTGGTATTTTTAGCCATTTCACCAATTGTTGAGTCCTCTAACAGCAGAATTTGAAATTAGTTAGTTTTATTTCATTCATTGACAAAATAAAAATAAAAATTCAATACAATACAAAAGTTTCCAAACTTCTGAATGAAAGTGAGCAGAAAGAAAAATAAACTGATGTAATCTGCCCTTTTATAACAAACAGCCAGTTACAATGAGGATTATAAAAACAAACAACAAAATGACTATGAAGTCTGAGAGGCCTCCACAGCCACTCACTGCAATCACTTTTCTCTCATAACAAACACTGTGATGCTTCATTTCTTTCTATTTTAATAATATGCTGATTTTAATTTTTAAATCTTCCGTGTGAAGCGTGACACAGTTACAAGTTGCTTCCATGTTGTCTTCATGTTGAAATTCATTTGAATGCCTCTACCGTGAATTTAAAGGCAGGTTAAATTAGAAATACATTTAAAATCTTGTTTCATGTGATAATAAGTACTTTTCTTTCTGTTCCTCTACTGCCTGCAGTCTTCAGATGTATCACGGAGGAAGTTACTTCAGATGCAAGGAGCTGCAGTTCCCTTTCCTCCTCTCAAGGTGGCGTATTCTCTGCATGAGGAACATTTACTGTCACGGCCTAATGTTTGACACCCCTGACATAGACGTACGATGAATCAATGGCAATTCTAATTATTTTAACACAATATAGAGACTTCAGTTGTTAATATTAAATATTTGCAGTTGTTTGTGTCAAAGAAAATCCGTAACTAAAATTGGTTGGGCTAAAAGGCTGGAATTAGATATAGTGCTCAGGGGTACAGCATTTGTAAAACATGCAAACACACACCTCCTGTTTGCTAACTGATGATTTTAAAGTGCAGGAATATTTAATTTAAACGCAATCTGTCTTCTGAACTACGACATCTTGAACACCTTTGTTGAAAGCTGGTTTCAGAACGTTCTTTTTATCATGGAAAATAGTCTGACAATATCCTGCAAACATCCTCAGAATGTTGAAACGTTCTAGTTACATTTTAAAGGAACATTATTTGAGATGATTATTATCCTTACAATGTACTTTGAACATTAGATTAACATCCTGAGAGACGTTGAACACATCAGTGAATGTTGTGGGAACGTTCCCTGCTTGCGTTGTGCAGTAACCCAGCCGTGTCCGTCCTCCAGGTGTTGTCTGATGGGGAGCCGTGCATCTTATTCCAGGCCAGGAAACTGTCTCTCCGCTATGACAAGCAGAAGCAGCTGGACCTGACAGAGCGAGCCTTTTCCCCTCAGAAAACTGTGGACACCAGCCAGTCTGTCTGCAGTGGGGATAAAGCCACGTATGTACACCTCTCTTTACCTACCGCCTGTCTGCTATCTGATCACCTTCAGAGGCTCTGATTTACACACAGGACCACTAGAACAATGTGAGGAAAGCAGGTGATAACTCAGTCCAGCTGCAATGTCTCATGTCAAGTCCACAAAGCAACAAAACCAGCACCAAAAAGGTTTGTCACATAAGTCTGACCCTTTATCTGTGTGAGTTTGTCTGTCCCCTGCAGGTTGGTCATGAGGTTTGGAGATGTGGAAGATCTGAAAGGTCTGACCATCAGGTTAGTCGAACTACCTGTCATCCACTCAAATGCAACTTTATACGGTCGTTCCATCTCAGATCATCACATTTTAAAACAATTTCTGCTCATCCATCTCTGATTCTGAACTTTGATAGTATAAAATATGAATATTCAAAAAGATGTTTGCAAAATTTTACATTGATATGTCAAATGTTTTCTGAGATATTATTTTCTGAAAACTGCCTGTCATCCCACTTTCAGCATGTTGGAACTTTGAGGCTATGTTTGAACAACGACATCTCAACAACTTCTAAGATAAAAGTCTGAACGTTTTATGGTTATTTCTCACTGTGCCACTGATTCATAATCTGCAATATTGCAGAGCAGATCAAATAACCTCTGATTATGGGCGAGTTAAAACATTGAAGTCCCATCTCTGCACACACATAAACAAAAAATCTGGTAATACAGAAGTCAGTTAGTGTTATTTTCTGAACCATTTTTCTCATTTTTGCAATCAAGTAATTTATATTTAAAAAATATTCTTTGTGCTTTGTATTATTGTGACATTTAGCTATATATGGTTCAACTAGTTGACTTCTATAAAATTGTATCTGTAAAATCTTTACACAAACCATTTAAAACATTCATAGTTTATGATAAAAAGAAGTTTCAAGCAGATGAGAGCTGGTCCAGGAGAAGGCTCTGATAATTAAGGAAGGAATCACTCTATAATATTAGTAAATTCATATATATGATTAAATCTTATGTAACAGTGCAACACATTGTTTTCTGTAGAAGAAAAATGAATACATTTTTGCACTGGGTGTCACAAAACTCTCTGTTTGCACCACTGAGGCTCAAGAAATGTGATGATGCCGTTCGTTCCCCACTAAACACATGCAGAGGTGATTTTTGGAGCAACTGGACATCATCTATAATGTTGATTAGTGTAAATAAAGTCCAATTTGTGTCTCACTGCTTACACCACACTTGAAGGGTAGAAATGTACAGTCATGCTATCTGCCTACTGAAAAGCATTTTGCAAACCCAGAAACAAAATGGTTCTGTAAATGCTGTTCTTAGACATTTACCACTAGTGGGGTAAATCTTCTTCTCTCATCCCTCTTACTTCAGACTGCAGCTCTCCAACACTTTATACGAGTCTTCAGGCCAGTGGTGGTTCTCTGTTGACAGCGTCTCGCTGCTCTACAACACCTCTGAGGAGGCTGTGTTCAATGCAAGCGACGTTTACGCTCCGGCCTCTGCCTCCTACCGCTGCCTCCATGTCAGCAGCCTGCAGCGGTACAGCGCCCTGCTGCTGCCCAGCAGCGACCATGCCCGCCGCTGGGCCATCACCTTCACCGACTTCCAGGTATCTGTCTGTTCACCAAGCTGACTCACTGTCTGATCAACAGGAAACGATATTCGCTCAGGAGTGACGGTAAAACGGAGCAAGAGATGGACCGATGGATTGTTGCAGCATCAGCAGTAGTGTGGGAGTTGTGCTGGACTGTCATGGTAAAGACAATGCTGAGTGGAAGGGCAAAGCTCCTGATAGCCAACTTTCACCCTAACCCTCATGAACTCCGTGTACAGTGACTGAAAGAATGAGATTGCAGATACAAGCAGCTGAAATGAGCTACGCTCGTAGGGTTAGTCTTTAGAGACACGAGGAGACATCTGAAGGAAGGTCAGGGTAAAGTCGATGCTCCTTCTCATTGAAAGGAGTCATATACAGAATATATCCCCCACAGTGTCTAGAATACCATCCCCATCTTCCAAGCATGATATCTGATTTTCCTAACTGGAAGTCTGAATGAACGGCTGGTTTTACTCCTTTGGGAATCAGGAGAAAGAAAGACCTGAGTGGCTCTACAGGGAGACAAAAAAGGCTCTGCAACTGGTCAATGTTCAGAGAAATATTCCTACTTGAAATCTAATTTTATTCTTATGTATGAATATTATGAATATACAGTAATGATATTTATTCACATTTTATTTGTTGAACTGTTTTACATTTGCAGAAATTGATTAGTATTAGAGCTGCACAGTGGGTCAGTGGTTAGTACTGTCGCCTTGCAGTTAGAAGATCCTGGCCTTCCTGGGATCTTCCTGCATGGAGTCTCCATGTTCTCCTGTACATGGTGGGTTTTCTCCAGGTTCTCCAGCTTCCTCCCACAGTCCACAAACATGCTGAGGTTAATTGGTGATTCTAAATTGTCTGTAGGTGTGAATGTGAGTGTGATTGTTTGTCTCTATGTGTAGCCCTGTGATAGACTGTTACCTGTCCAGGTGAACCTGTGATAGACTGTTACCTGTCCAGGTGAACCTGTGATAGACTGTTACCTGTCCAGGTGAACCTGTGATAGACTGTTACCTGTCCAGGTGTCTCCTGCCTTCACCCTCAGTCAGCTGGGATAAACTCCAGCCTCCCATGACTCTAATGAGGATTAAACGGTGTATAGATGATGGATGGATAGTATTAGTTTTTGGATTGGACACTGCATTGGTGAAGACAGTGAATTAAGCCAATATCATCATACTCATTATTAAACAGGCTTTGTATTTGTAGCTCACATAGCAGGCAGTTGTTGATCATTGCGGGGGTTTTTTCACAACCTTGAATCTGTACCAAGATTTTGTCTGATTTCACCATCTATGTGAATCTGATATTACCACATAATAATTATCTTTCACTTTGATATAATGTGGTTTGAGTATTTTAATGGTTATTTGAGCAGGGATCAACAACAGATCACTGGATGGACCTTAATGTAATGAGTTCATGAATGAATCCAAATGTTTAACTGATTAATGCTGCATGAAAACGATCATTTATTAAATATCAAAGTCTCAGAAATGTTACTATCTAACCTTCAAAAAGCCAGAGTATTCTTATCATAGATTTTAATTTCCATAGAGGATCTCCTTCAACAAATAGTTGTGTGAGGATGAATGAAGATGATGATGTTATTTTCACCATGTGTCTGTGCCTTCCTCAGATTCAGGCCTTCAGTGTCTCATCCGGTAAGTTTTCCCCGGCGAGCGACTGTGTCACCTTCCTGACGCCGGCTATCCTGATGGGCCTCATCACCTCCCTCATCCTGCTGCTGGTCCTGGCCTACGCCCTGCACATGGTCATCCACCTGAAACACATTGAGCACGAGGACGAACACAAGGCTGACATCTACTACCCACAAACTCCCGAACAGCACGAACACTACTGTGCAGAAAACGCCACTGAGAAAAATGTCATGTAGCGTAACCAGCGAGATGATTGGAGACTTTAAACACTGCATGAAGAGACACAACTGATCTGATACCTGCACCAAACCTCCAGAGTCATGTACTTCCAGCTCAGGATTTCTTTTTTTTTTTTTTTTAAAACAGATATTTCTAGTGTTTTGTAATTTACCCATTCATGAAATTCTGGTTTTGTCTTTATAACAAAATAAATAAAAATATACATCAAAAAATAGCTTCTGTTGTGTTCTGGCTCCCTTTATGTTTGCAGCGTGGTCATTTTAAACCCAAGGGCAGTCTTTGCACATCTCTTACCTGAGGCAGTTGCATAGGAGAGGGTTGAGCATATCCACCAGGTACAACAGACACCGTCTAACTTGCAATGATAAATTTATTAATGCAACGTTTCGGTGCTAGACCTTCATCAGGCAAATATGTTCCGTTTTGTACCAGTGTGAAAATTTTCCCATCACTTTGCTGCATTGTTGCAGCACATATTGCATTCATTCATCGTTCATGTTGTTTGTCACGCTAGCTGTTAGCCACTCTGGCAGTAGACCTCACAATTTGAAAAACACATAGAAAATAGAATTTAAGTTTGGCTAAATAATCTAAAAGTAACGTGTGCCGAAAATTTCTTTGTTACAGCATCTACTATTACAGTCGAGGACCCACATCTGACACATTTCCAGCATGAAACCTGTTTACAGAAACTGTACAGAAGACTTAAGGCAAGATCATAAAAAATATCTGTAATATGTACGGTGCGATATATGACATCCACATTATTAACTGCAAATGCTGTATAATCAATGTACTGGAGTCTAAAGCATTGTATTTATTTAAAGTGATATAAAAAGGTATTCAGAGAAATTAAAAGTAACATAAAAATTATTTCACTTATGACCTAGCAACTGTACTTTCAACCACTCCATCAAAGAAAAACCATTAAAATACTTATTTAACACTTGGATGTGTTGAACTGTGTCACAGAGGTTTTCTGTAGTGGAGTCAAAAGCACAATATTTCATGTGGCCTGAAACTCAAAAGCATTCATGACATTTACATTGAAAGTGTCTTTACTTTTTCAAAGCTCTGTAGAAGTAATAAATGTTGTAAAATGATTCTTTCTACAGAGATAAATGGGTCAACATTTTTGCTGTTTTCAGGCCTAAAATCAACCTATAACCAAACACCACATGGCATATTTAAAGAGAGACTGTTCTAAATATTATCTGTGCAATTGAGTAAAACTGAAACTGAAAGTTATTTCTAAAGATATTGTAGTAAACCTGTTGACTACTTTATATTAAATAACTCAGAAAGCCTTGGAGTCTGGCCAGTCTTTTATTCAGGAGGAAATGACATCATGTGGAGCAGGTCATGTGATCTGGAATTAACACACTTCCTGGAGAGGTGTTTTTGTAATGGGGAACTTAGTGGAAAGTGATTTCTTGGGCACAGATACAGTTTGTTATTTTCCATACAAAATTTGATATATTGCCAAAAAAGAAATATCTGTCATGATTATCTCAACTTAATAAAAAGAACACAATCCAAACTATTTCTGAATCAGCTCATTTTATTATTGTTTAGCTAATTAGAAGGTGGTTCAGACGGTTATTTAGTTGACATTTTAGTGATATCTAGTCATTTTTCATAAGTGATTGTTTCCATAATAAATAGTTATGGAACATGCAAAGACATGATCATCACGAACATAAAAACATTAGTTTTTTAAAATTATTAATAAAAACGTATAGACATACTATTGCCCCATGGACCCAATTCATGTTATTTGAACACTGAGGTCTGGTGTAATTCTAATTATGTCCGGTGGGGGCGCTCTGGTGCCTGTAGGAGGAGTCAACCTCCCGAGTATTAAAGAAATAGAAGAAGACGCTCAGCTTGACTTCATACAGACAGAAAAGTAACTCATGTTTTCTAAATATTAAAAACGTATTCAAACTACGTTTTTATCACCGGACCCTGTGCGCTTTTTAGTCTATATCGGTACCGCTGAAGGCTGACTCAAACTCTCCATTTTAACGGGTTTCTGTTCCGATTAGCATTGGCTTATTAGCATTTAGCTAACCGGACATCAGCAGAACACAACAGTCCCGCGAGACCAGCGCCGCATACCTGCTGACCGTTACCGGTTCCGGTGATCCCGTTCAGCCCCGCTGTCTTCCTCCTGCCACCGGGAGCTTCATGTTCAACCGCCTCCCCGCCTCTCTCTCGCTGTTCCCCCGCCTCCTGCTCTCGTCCTCACCGAGGACTCTGACCGGAGCCTGCCGCCTCCTGGGCAGGATGGAGGCGGCCGTGGTGAGGTGCCTCCCCGGGGAGCCCAAGCTCACCATCTCCTTCTGCCTCGACGGCAGCCACAAGCACATGCTGCGGGACCAGGGCGAGGCGGTGGGGAAGGTGCTGGCCCGGATCTCAAACAGCATCGCCAAGAGTCAAGGAAAGGCGAAGAAGTCGAAGAAGAACAGAGGCCAGCAGCCGGGAGAAGCCGCGGAGCCCGCCGTGGTGAAGCTCTTCTACGACGGGGACGAGGTGCCCGACACGGCGCTGAACTCCGAGGCGTGGCGGGACGGATCCGTGCTGCAGGTGGGAGACGTCCGGTACTCGGTGCAGAGGAACGCTCCCACTTTCACCACCGCCGAGCTGCCGGTGTCGCTGCTGGCCGGTTTCCCCGTCTGCCCCAAGCTGGAGGTGGAGTTTGGGAACCTCCAGGACTGCGAGTTCACATGGTTGAAAGAAAACATCCCAGATTCAAGGTGATTACACGGAACAGAGGTGGTGTTGACAGTTAATGTGCTGCAAAGTGCAGGGAAATGCAACCTGAGTTTACTAATAATCAGCTGTACCCCTCACCTGGACGGATCAGGGGACAGTGACCCTGGAAAAAGGCTCTCAGACACAGGAGCAGAACATACAGGAGACTCCATCAGTTTGGAGTCTCTTGTTATTATAGGAAAAGGTTCCAACTTTGAACCAGTTCTACCAGAACAATTACAGGAATCATCAAGAAAGTTTAATTTTGATTTGGGTCACTGGTTATTAAACAATTTTCAGTCATACTAGTTTATAAACGGTGCACTGCAGACACCTACTCATGTATTGTTTACTCAGTTTAATTCAATATACTTTGCTGGCATTTAGTTTGTTAACCTGATATTAATGCAGTTATTTGTTTTTCTCCTTTTTTAAAATCTTTTTCTGCTCCTTCTCGTGAATTTTGTTCTTCTCTTAACTTTTCTTCTCTGCTTCTCTTCTGTCCTCTTCTTTTCTGTCATTTTCTTCTTTAGCTTTTGAGCCTTAGATGGTTCTTCCAATGTTCGTGATCAGCCTCTTCTATTAATATAACAGTTTTGTGACTGCAGTAATATGTGGTTCTGCAGTGGTGTGTTGTAGGATGGGTCACAAGAGCTGGGCTCCATAACGAAATCTAAAAAACTGGAAAACGCAAAAGCAAAATAAAAACATCTTTCTCCAGGTCATCAGAGGGTAAAAAATACTTCACGTTGACGATATTATCAATTTGCTTTAGTTTCAACACTTGAATCTTTTTTGTTCACCTCCTTCCTGTTCTTGTTGTAGGCCTGAAGCTGGTCAGGATGGTGGCTGGACGCAGGTCGGACGTGAGCGCGTGCACGTACCGTCCAATCAGGACATCGGCTGCAGATTCAAACTGATCTGTACGCCCAAAGATGGAAGTCGCAGCGGCCCGGCAAAGGAGCTGGTCTCAGTAGGAGCCGTGGAGGCTGGACCAGGCGTGTGCACGTTTGACAACCGTCACGCCTACACCGTGAGAGCGGCAGAGTGGCCGGCTGTCAGGGTGGTGTCGTACAACATCCTGGCTGACGTCTACGCCCAGACGGACCTGTCTAAGACGGTGCTGTATCCCTACTGCGCCCCCTACGCCCTGCAGCTGGACTACAGGCAGAACCTGATCAAGAAGGAGCTGGCCGGGTACAACGCCGACATCATCTGTCTGCAGGAGGTCGACAAAGGTAACCGATGGCAGAACAGCCTGCTGAGAGAAAATCCATCAGCCCACTTGTTCTCCAGTGTGACTGTTATTTTTCTCTCTCAAATGATTGTCCGCTGCCACCTTCAGGTTTTTTTGACAGCAGAAGCAGTTCAGCTGTTATTGAGGAGTCGATTAATTGTGATGCTCATAACGGACACTGCCACACAGTCATATTTACAAAACACATTTTCAAGTATCGCATTAGAAAAAGTTCATGGAAGCAGCACAATCAAACATTTCCCCAGCTTCCCAAGACATTTTTGCACTTTTGATTTTGTTCGATGTGTGTGTCCTATAAGATGAGTTCAGACACAGAAAACATTTCATCTGTTTCTGATTTTTTTTCTTTTTTAATTTGTCCCCAGACAGCATTAAACATGACAATACCAGCTGACATTAGAGAATAATTAGAACTCTCCTGACAGAAAACATCCATCCATCCATCCATTATCTATACACCGCTTAATCCTCATCAGGGTCATGGGGGGCTGGAGTCTGTCCCAGCTGACTGAGGGTGAAGGTTCACCTGGACAGGTAACAGTCTATCACAGGTTCACCTGGACAGGTAACAGTCTATCACAGGTTCACCTGGACAGGTAACAGTCTATCACGGGGCTACATATAGAGACAAACAATCACACTCACATTCACACCTACAGACTATTTAGAATCACCAGTTAACCTCAGCATGTTTCTGGACTGTGGGAGGAAGCTGGAGAACCTGGAGAAAACCCACCATGAACAGGAGAACATGGAGACTCCATGCAGAAAGATCCCAGGAAGGCCAGGATGTGAACCAGGGATCTTCTAGCTGCAAGGCGACAGTGCTAACCACTGATCCACTGTACAGCCTGACTGAAAACATCCATCCATCCATTATCTATACACCGCTTAATCCTAACTAGGGTCGCGGGGGGGGTGGAGCCTATCCCAGCTGACTCGGGTGAAGGCAGGGGACACCCTAGACAGGTCACCAGTCTGTCGCAGGGCTACATACAAAGACAAACAATCACTCTCACATTCACACCTACGGGCAATTTAGAATGATCAATTAACCTCAGCATGTTTTTGGACTGTGGGAGGAAGCCGGAGTACCCGGAGAAAACCCACGCATGCACAGGGAGAACATGCAAACTCCATGTAGAAAGATCCCAGGTCCGAGCTGGGACGTGAACCAGGGATCTTCTCGCTGCAAGGCGACAGTGCTAGCCACTGATCCACTGTACAGCCTGACTGAAAACAGTTTCTATTAAATGAAAAATAGTTACCAGAGGAGGAGCTACTGTGCTCGTCTGCAAAGGCGTCATCTGGACGTATGAGTTTGTCTTCTGACCGTCTTCGTGTCTTCTGGACTCTTCAGGTGTGTTCGTGGACAGCCTGGTTCCGGCTCTGGATGCCTTCGGCCTGGACGGTGTTTTTAGGATAAAAGAGAAGCAGCATGAAGGGCTGGCCACTTTCTACCGCAGGTGAGGTCCAACACCAGCCATAATCTGTAATTCTAGGTATTAATTTTTTGATGTGGGGTTCTGCAGTAGTTAGTAGCTACCAGAAGTAGTCGAAGGAAAGATTCTGCTCTGAGCAAAGTTCTGCTGGGAACGTTGGGTTCTACATCCAGTGGATGTTACTTTGACACGTAGTACCTTCCTGAACAAGATGCCAGAGCTCATTTACAGCAGCATAATACTCCCTCCTGCACTGCAAACATTTTTCAGGAAAGTTGGAAGAACCTCATGTGTTCATCGTGTTGTTTAGGTGGCTAAATTACTATAAGTCGTACTTACTGAACGACATCTTGCTGTGTTTTAGGTCAAAGTTTCGGCTGCTGAGCCGTCATGACGTCATGCTGAGTGAGGCGTTGACCTCTGAACCCATCCACTCTGATCTGCTGGAGAAGCTTTCTGCTAACAGCGTCCTGAAGGACAGGATCCTGCAGAGGTCCACCTCGCTGCAGGTACTGCTGCTCACCTGTCTGAGAATAAACTGGAAGAAGATGCAGGCCGTTTACATTACTGACTACCCAATATCTAATCACACACAGTTTGTTGCTGACAGATTATGTATTTCAAGGCAGTTTTTAGTCGCTGTAACTAGATTTTCATACCAGCTGAAGTTTACTGGAACACCAGATGGAGGTCATAGATACCACTGAGGATGTTGTGGTCGTGTCTTCTGTATTATATCTGGGAATTTAATACACATGAAAATGTTGTATCTTATGATGTTCTTTTTTTAAGCCACATAAAATGTTTTTTATACTAAGTAACATAGAACTGTTGTTTGTCTGCAAACATGTGAATGAAAGTGTGTTTGCTGGCGTCTGCTCTCCGGTGGTTTAAATGGGGACAAACAGGAGCCAGCATTTTAAAATCACACTAATAATCAGCAGTTTGATCTTTAATGAAAATAGTTTTTGATCCATCTTTAACCAACTGTGTGAATCGTTTGTCTCTCCAAAGGTCAGTGTGCTTGAGGATGTCAGTAAACCAGGCAGGAAGGTGTGTGTGGCCAACACTCACCTGTACTGGCACCCCAAAGGTAAAACCACACACCAGAGGCAAGGTGGTGATCTGTACAAGAACCAACTTCTAAAGAACGGAATTACTTTCCTTTGAAGGGGGGAACGTTCGCTTGGTCCAGATGGACGTGACTCTGCAGCACCTGAGGCGTGTGATCAGCGAGGTCACACCTGAAGCCCCGCTGCTCTTCTGTGGCGACTTTAACTCCACCCCAAACTCAGGTAACTTCAGCTGAAGCTTATTGAACTGACTTCAAACAAAGAAAGCACCTCTCAGGGCTCCAGACTGTGACCTAAATGTTTGCATACTGACACCCTCTTAAAGTAATTTCCTAAATAATTTTGTCAGGTTTTTCAGAAAACACACAAAAACTGAACCACACATGATATAATGTTGGTAGAATATATATATATATATATATATATATATATATATATATATATATATATATATATATATATATATATATATATATATATATATATATATATATATATAAAAAAGCTTTGTAATAATAAAACACAAAATGACAAGATGGATTTGAATTAAGAGAGAAACTGTAGTTCGTATATACAGGATGAATATTGGATATTGCACATGAGGTAGTGGCAGTTGCATTTATTGCACGTATTATGGACCAGTGTTGTTTAGGGCTCTTACAGCTGTTGGAAAAAAAGCTGTTTTTCAGTCTGTTTGTCTGGGTTTTGATGGCCCTGTACCGTCTGCCCGATGGCAGCAGCTCAATCAGAAAGTGGCCCGGGTGGTAGGAGTCCTTCAGGATGGTGTTGGCTCTCCTGAGGCAGTAGGAGCCATGAAGGTCCTCCAGTGTGGGCAGAGGGCACCCAATGACCTTCTCAGCCATTTTGGTGACCCTCTGGAGTTCTTTCCTGTTTGCCACTGTGCAGCTGAGGATGCAGTGATTTTACCAGAGGTGACCAGCACCATGACGAGAGGATCTAGGCAAAGCAATAACTTTTGTCAAAAAATGACTTGCGCCATTATTTTAGGAATTTTATGATTTTCGTCTATCTGGGGTCTGAAACATAACCCCCCCGATAGATGAGGAACCACTGTACCGGTTAAATTTCATGTAGCATGACGATCGTTAGGCTGATCTGGTGACCTCCTGGCAGGACGGGAAGCTGTTGTGTTGGCGATTGTGGTTGAAATAATACTTTTCCTCCTTCACTGGCTCTCGGCAGTGTCCCCTGCCTGATGCCTTTTGTGTGTTTTGCTGTTCCCGTGTTGCAATAATGAACTGATGCGGTGCTGATATTCAACTAAACAAAATGAGGAGAGAGAAGGCAGCTGGTGGAGAGGGAGAACTCCACCTCAGACACTCCTGATGATCAGAGTGCAGATGCAGGCTGGGAAATGATGACCATTTGTGAAGAAAAGGCAGCGGGCTCCGTTCAGTCATGATGGTAACACAGAGCTGGAGCTGCAAAATGAAATGATTACTAACAGTCATTAGGGGTTTGGATTCCACAACTATATAAACATGATCAGCTGCGGTATTGAAATGCACGCTGCACATAGAAAACAGTCCGAGTAGATAAAATCACACGTTTTATCTACATGGGCATTAAAATGTGTCAGGAGAATTCTTCAGTGGAGTCCTGACTTCTCCAAATGAACGCTCAGAGTCGTCTCTCAGGTCAAAGAAGGTTTTACTTGCGCAGGGAATCAACCTGAACAGAACCCAGTCTGAACAAGTGACTGACAGGTGAGAAACAGCGTAGCTTTTCTACAGGCATATAAGCATGAGTCACACAGCTGGTATGTGTTATCTACAGCGATTACACCTCAGTTCCTCAGTGCTTTATGGACAATTACTGCACACATGAATCCACACGTCACACACTTATAAATGAATAAGAACATTCAATCATCAAATACAATCATTTAATGACAAAATGCCTTATTTCACTCTTTTCCAATAAATTTCTGATCACACACCTGGCTGAACTGCATCTGCCTTCATCGGAGGCGTTTCGGGACATCGGTAAAATGCAGGTTCTATCAGCAAGTGACTAGTTTATCCTGTGCACAGTTTCTAGCAGTGACATCAGACAAGCTCACTGAAACGACATTAATGTATTTCCTGAGTAAAATATTTTACAAATATCAAGTGCTGAGTCAGGTCAGAACAGGTTTGCATGTTTGTCAAACAGAAACCGAACTAACTTGGTGAATGTTGTTGGAAGTTCGTGGCGCTGTGTGAGTCCTGTCTGTCGTCGTGCTCTCAGGTGTGTTCCAGCTGCTCAGTGAGGCTGTGGTTCCTCAGCATCATGCAGACTGGAGCAGCTCAGGGCCGGAGGAGGCCTGCAGCATGGAGCTGCTGTCTGCCTTCCCCCCTCTGCTGAGCGCCTGCGGTCAGCCGGCCTACACCAACTACGTGGGAGGATTCCACGGCTGCCTGGACTACGTCTTCATACAGCCGGACAGCATGCAGGTACTGATGCTGATTCATGACAGCATCATCATCCAACACTGTTAATTAGCTGCTGTCCACCACGTCATCCAGGTACTGGTTTGGGATTAGTTTTAGTGCTGGTTTAACTGATGAGCCTCCTAAGTTTACCACAGAGCCACGATGATGCCACATCACTACAGAACTGTGTACAAACATCAGTTTTAATATTAAAACTCCCTGAAAGTATTCTGAGGGCATCAGTGCAGCGAGATAGTTGGACGTCATTATTTGTCTCATTTTTCTGCCTGTCGAGGTGCTAATATCACCAGGTGGTGTTTATAAAATGTCTTTGCAAGTTGCAGTTGGTGTTTGAAAATTTGCAGTTTTTTGAAAGTATCCTGTATTATTATTTATGTTTATTTAGCATTTATTTAACCAGGTTAGTCCCACTGAGATCAGAGATCTCCTTTACAAGGGAGACCTGGCCAAGAGGGCATCAGCATAGTCACATTAGAAACAGTAAACAACAGATAAAATTATCAACATTAAAACTTCTCACACATAGAACACCTAAACACAGACCAGGTAGACTGTAATGATCTCACCAGAGCTTGAAACTCATTCAGTGGAACATTGAAGTTGACGTTTAGATTGTAGTTTATTCCAAGCATCAGGGGCAGAAAACCTGAATGCTTTCTTGCCCAGTTCAGATTGTATTTTGGGGACGACAAATAGCAGTTTCCATGGATGGGAGATTGTGACTTCCATGTTTCCTTGTTAAAAGACAAATAGGAAAGAACAATACCTAGAATGGTTCTGGAAATAAACACCAATGACTGAGATGTCGACACTTAAAGATGTCCAGCTAACTTTAGAGTGGAGCACATGTTATTGATATCCATTTGGTTTTTGTAGAAACACATTATCTAAAAATGTACTTGATATGCCACAAATACTTTTTCTATCCTATAGAACTGAGGAAAATCATCTTTCAAAATGTAACTTTTTTTGTTATTTCCTGCCTTTTTGGAGCTAAAAAAATCTCTCAATTTAGAATTTTATGAAAACATTTTTCTTTTAGATTTTCCAGCATGTCCACTGTAGTAGACGACACAATGATTTTACCGTAAAAAAACAAAACCGCGACACTTTGAAATCAAAGCTGACAAGAAAAAATGCTGATGCATTTTCTAATTAAACTTTGTGAAACTAAATTACATAACAATAGTGTAAAATTTAAGAGGCTGAATGAAACATAGTTATAAACAACTATTTATTTATTTATTTATCATTAATTACTTTACATAGAACATATATTAAATTGTTCTCATGTCCATAACAGCTGACATTCATAAAAGGGAGATTATTTTTCCTGACCTAAAGTTTAACTGAACTCTGACCCTAATTTATAATTCCTGACATGTTCATAAACAAGAAGATATATGATGATCATAAGTAAAACAGCGATATCTTAATATTTGACTTCACTTTTCTCTTTTCCTGGCAGGCGAGTTCTGCTGCAGTCTCCGTTTTATCTCAGCATAAAAACAAAGTTCCCATTTTCCCGCCCAATCCAGAGATATCATTGGAGAGGCCAGGGTTTCCTCTATTGAACATGAGGTTTTTTAGGGGAGCTGAAATGAGTCAAAGATAGAGAGCAAAGACAGACGTCCAGTACAGAGGACCTAAATGAATGGGCTGGATCTCGGGAGGATATGTCCATCGTTTATGATAAAAATATTTCCAGCAGTCTAGAGACGATGGAGCAGGAGGCCCCTGATGATATTTACATGCATTAACCCATCAGCCATTTCAAGTCCTGCTAGAAATGAGTGATAATGTGGTAAACGTGGATCATTGCAGCTGGACTGAGGCTAACATGCTGCTGTGTCTGTGCAGGTGGAGCAGGTGATTCCTCTGCCCAGCCACCAGGAGGTGACCACCTACGAGGCTCTGCCCAGCGTGGCCCACCCCTCTGACCACATCGCCCTGGTCTGTGACCTGCGCTGGAACCTCTGACCTCCAGACCGGAAGCTGCTGAAGAACCGGCCTCCACACGCTGCCTTTGGTTGCTTTAAAATGTCTTCTTACATGTTTACTGATGAACAGTCAACAGAACTGTCTTCAATACAGCATCATAAATTGTTGTGGTTAAGTTTGTATTGCATTATTTACAGTCCTCATTAGAAAATAATGAATTTTCATCACTGATATTCAGTGTTGAGGTGTAAAAGACAATTAATTGCATGATTCTTGTTTTTTTTAAGGGAATCTAAGTAATGATTCTTCCTTTTAATCAGCTGTTGTCAAAGAATTAATGGCTTTAATTCTGCTGTGTTATGGTTAATGACTATATAATAACATTTTATTATAAGTATTTATAATATGACCGGTTAGTTTTTTAATAAAACTTCACTTGACAACATGAACTTCTGCTGTTGAATTATTGTCGGGATTTCTGAAACAAATACACTGAAAAGCAACAGGAGAGAAGTTGAATCTAAATGATGGTGAACAATCAAACACAAAATACGACACAGTGACAAAATAAATTAATTCCATTAAATAAATCAAGAATAGTACAAAAAAGTTGAAAAAATGAAATTTGTGCCTGTAACTTTATTAACATAATTACATTGACTAAGACAGGAGAGTGACTAAATAATTTGAAGTATAATAGTAAATGTTCCAAGTATGCTGCAAAAACACATTTAAATAAATACATTGAAAGCTGTCAGAGATCACGAATAGGACTTTTTCCAACCTCATATGTAAATCGGATGTTTTCTCCACCCTCCATCGCCACGCTGTTTTTCTCTGATTGGTCAGAAGTAATTGCAGAGCGGAACGAGGGTGTGTGGGACATACCATTGTATAATACGTTAGGGGTGTACAAGACAGTTTAGATAAAGTTGATGGAGTAGGTGTGACGGCCCTGACGTTTGACGTTTTTATTTAGCTGAAATTTAAAGTTTCAATTTCTTCTGAATTCAGTATGAAATACAGGAAAATGTGAGGTGTTCATTTAAGACTCCGTGTAATTTGCACATCCCCGAGTCAACAACTGCAGTTAGGATCGACCGTTAAGTTCCCCAGAATGTCCCCGTTCATAGCAGGAACAGAACGATTTGATCTTCAAAATAAATGCTTGATAATTACCCTTCTTATTGCAGTGGGGTTGACCGTCAGTCATTTTCATGTCAGCAGTCAGTGACTATACAGTGATGGAAAAAATGATTAGACCACCCTTGTTTTCTTCAATTTCTTGTTCATTTTAATTCCTGGTACCACTAAAGGTACATTTATTTGGACAAATATAATGATGACAACAAAAGTAGCTCATAAGAGTTTAATTTCAGAGCTGATATCAGACATTTTCCATGGTTTTCTAGATAATAACCAATCATCAATAGCTATGGCACTGTTCTGCCATAAACAGCTTTTAGGATTCCATGTTTTCTTTTCTGTCTGTTTTAGTCCCATGGTCCACACAGGAGTTAGTACTGATTCATAACCATTGTTTCTGATGACTGCATCCATGCGTCTTGGCTGCTCTCCACCAGCTTCTGACATTGTTCTGCTGTCACAGCAGCCCATTCCTGTTGCACTCATTCTAACTAATCTGCATTGTTTTTGGACTCGTGGTTCTCCATTTAGAGTTTGATGATTTTCCTCAGGTTTTCAGTTGGATTTCAATTCAATTCAATTTTATTTATATAGCGCCAATTACAGTCAAATTGTCTTGAAACGCTTTACAGAACCCATATGCCTGACCCCTAGAGCAAGCCAAAAGGTGACAGTGGCAAGGAAAACACCCTTTTAACAGGAAAAAAAACCTCGAGCAGAACCCAGCTCTAATGTGGGGGGACCCATCTGCTGCTGGCCGGGTGGGTTGAGAGGGACAGAAGAAGTAGAGAGGTAGAGGTACAGGGTTAGAGGTAGAGGGTTACAGGGATTTAGATCTGGTGATTGAGCAGCCAAGGTATGGTTCCAGTGTTCTAGTTCTCCATCCAGTCATTGGAGGCAGGAAAGAGTTTTCCAGCTGATGGAAGAAGACTGTTTTCAAGAGTAGCTCCAAACATGACCTGGTTCATTGACCCTGTTCCACCCAGACTGAAACTACCCCAGATGCTAACTGATCCACCCCCATGTTTTACTGTAGGGGCAGACAGTCTGGTTTGTTGCTTCTCCAGGCTTCCTCCTAACCAGGAAGTTGGCTGGAGTGGGCATCAACTGAAAACTGGATTCATCCCTGAAGAGAACCTTAGTCCAATCATCAACAGTCCAATCCTTGTGATTCCAGCAAAGAGTAATCGGCTTTCCTCTGCCTTTCCTTGATGAAGGGCTTCTTCCTGCCCTGTGTGACTTCAGACCAGCTTCAACAAGTTGCTTTCCAGCTGTCCTTGCTGAACAAGTCCCATTTCTCCACAGTGTCCACTCATTTTTAAGGTCCCTGGAGGTCTGAGGATGATTCCTGACACAGTAATGGATGAGTGACGGTCATCTGGTGGGTAGAAAGACATTTCCTGACCAGCTAGCAGTTTGGTAGAACCATGTTGGGCTTGTTTTTTCTTGGTGTCTTGGAGTCTTGGAGATCTTCAGTTTTTTCTCTGCCTGTCTCTCACTCATACTAATTTCCAGCAGTGCCAAGATGGCGGCTTTTCTGGCTTCACATAATTCTTTAGTTTTAGGCGTTATGTGAGATCTGACAACTTCTGAGTTGTGCTACGGATTGAATATCAGCAGGAAACCACTCTAGGCCTTTACATGTGCAGTGCTGCTGATGACAGGAAATGTCCTCTTATATACTCTGGAATACAATGAAGCTGAAGCAGGTCAAATAGGACATAAAGTATTATGGAATCAGCTGCATTTTTTGTCGTGTTCATTATATTCTACAGGTAATATACCTTTAGTTGTACCAGGCATTAAAATGAACAATAAATTGAAGAAAACAAGGGTGGTCTATTCATTTTTTTCCATGACTGTAGGTAGATAGATAGATAGATAGATAGATAGATAGATAGATAGATAGATAGATAGATAGATAGATAGATAGATAGATAGATAGATAGATAGATAGATAGATAGATAGATAGATAGATAGATAGATAGATAGATAGATAGATAGATAGATAGATAGATAGGTTCATTGAACAGGTTCATGTAAAATTACAGGGCAAATGACATTCTTTAATGGTCACATCTATTAAATAAAAATATTCATGACATTTGTTTATTTAAGGAAAACTCATTTTAAAATAGTGTAAAAAAAAACAACAAAAAAAAAAACAAACAAAACAAAACCCTACCCTATTATTGTTTTGAAAAGTCGGACCGGATATTGTACGTGTAATGATGTCACAATTGACGCACTGCGGCGGCACCGGAAACAAACACGGAATTCTTGCTTGGACGGGCTTACGTGTCATTACGAGAGTTCCAGTGATTTACGAACCTCCCGGGGACGTCTGCTGAACAAATCCAGGTGGGTTTTTATCCTCTTTAGTCACTTACACCAAGACTGGAGACTTTAGCAAACGTGTCCGAAGCGGCCCACAGGCGGTTCGTAGCTGTACATGAAGTCAGAGGCCAGTTAGCTCGCTGTGCTAACGGGAGCTAACTGCACTTCAATGAGACCAAAACATGAGCGCAGTCTGTGTTCGTCTCTGAACTCACTGTTCACACTCAAACACTAAAGTTTTCTCACATGTACCGTTGGCGTTATGTTCGATATAACAAGAGGAATCCACTGTGTTGATCTGTGATGGTTTCCTACACTATAGAGGGATTTAAGTAGGACATTAACTCTGGTGCTCAGTCAGACTTCTGTAAAGAATGAATGAAATGATGAATAACAAAACCAGAACTAACAGCCACGACATGCTTCACTAAGGAGACATGTTTACTTTTTTGGTTCATCTACTGGAAAATTGGGGTTGGATTCAGGTTTAGGAAGTTGATTAGGAAGTGATTTTGTCTTACACTTAAATAGCCATAATGATGCTTTAACCCACTCTAGTGTCTGTTTTAAACATATTTCTAATCTTCAAAGTAGCCTGTGTGCCACTCCTAGTGAAAATAAAAGTTAACGTTTTAGTTTTTAACAAGTTTCACTGGGTGTTTTCTTTGTTATTTGACTCAAACAAGGAGGCAAACTGAGATGTGAGCAGTTAAATCTCTTTTTCTGAGGATCCAATCTGCCCCTGGCTCAGTGTCAACCCCTCTGAACTGAAGGATGAGCCGGCAGAGCTGATGGACGGATACAGAGAAGAACTTCTGATTCCCTTTCAAATAGGTTTCAGCTGGCGCCAAAGGAGAATCTATGTGATAGACTGGAGACCTGTCCAGGGTTGTCCATAGTTGTCCACAACTATTAAATGGAATCTACTGCCGATATTCATGGTTACCAGAAAATATGGACATTTGAGAAGCTCAAATCAGACAATTTCTATGTTTCTTTTTTTTTTTAAATCACTCATACAGTGATGAAAACAGTTGCAGAATAATTTGAAAGTTGACGACTAGTTGAGAAATAGTTGCAGCCCGATAGGCAAACTGAACGTTAGCGTGTTAAATAAAAGGTTTTCAGTTTATCCCTCTGAACCCCAAAACCAGCTGGTTTGAAAAACATTACATCTCTAAATATATCACCAAAATGACAACAGATTTTCAACTTTCCAACATTCCATGAATGCATCATGTGTGACATAAGTTAACTGTCGGGAAAAAAGTCAGAAGTGAGCTGAAAATTCTGATAATTCTTCAAAATGACTTTCTTCTGCTTCTGTCATTTATAAATTTGCCAAAAAAAAAATCAAGCGTTTGCAATGAAAACATTCTATAAAAGACACAAATTCAGAGTTTTTAGGTTGAACTGCAGGCAGTATTTCCAAAATTACACCGTCTACCAGCCAGAAACTGTAAAAACAGAGCAAATCATCTGATTTCAAAAGGGAGAAGATTTCAGGTTTTTATCTTTAATAACTGAAATAAACTGAAACAAATTTACATGTGAGAAAAAACCTGCTGAAAGAGGGCCGTAAAAAAAATAGATAAAAGTGTTTGGAAATATGCCGTGCCTTCACCTTCAATCAGCCAGGATAGACCCACAGCCCCATGACCCCACAGAGGATAAAGTGGTGTATAGATGATGGACGGATTTAAGCACAAATGACATTCTTGTTTGTCAGTGATCAGAAATACCAGGAAAATCCATGCATACACTCTTTTCTTTACACTTACCGTTGCATGTCGTGGCCTCTGTGAACCAGGACACACCGTGGCATCGATGTGTGTTTGTTCCGACCCAATAGTGCCTCTGTTTGGCCCAGTGGAGAAACATGAAATCATTCCTCCTAAAGAATAAATAGTAAAGTTTTTAACGGTATGGTCTCATCCAAACACTCTGCTTCTAGACCTGCTGCTATCAGTGACAAATAGAGCCGCTGTCTTCAGACACAGGGACTGTTCGTCTGAACTTTCAACCTGTTTTTCAGGTTTGGCTCATAGTTCGATAGTTGAAAGAAAGACAGCTGCATGTCAGCCTTGCTCTTTGTGTAACACTCAAGCAGACATTTTTAGTGTGAAAATATAGAGAGGAAACATAACTGACAATAAAATAAAACCACTGAGCTGAGAAAATGTGCATTTCTTTTGTCTTGCAGGTTGTAAGTAATTCATGTGATGGCAGTTTGCTGGACTCTAGACTCTGAATATGACAAATATGGTCTTCAGAGTAATAAAAGTAAACTTTGAGTCAACTCAAATGTGATAATCTGTCATAGAAATGCTGCTTTGGAAAACGTCTGCTTGTGTAATCATTGTAGCTTTTTCCTTTTCCAGGCAGGTTGATGTGTCGGTGTTGATGAACTGTGTCCTCCTTGGTAACTGTTGCTAACGGCAGAAGAATGAAGGCTCTGATCCTGGTTGGGGGCTACGGGACTCGGCTGCGACCGCTCACCCTGAGCGTTCCCAAACCGCTGGTGGAGTTCTGTAACAAACCCATCCTGCTGCACCAGGTGGAGGCGCTGGTCAAGGTACGGAGGCGACATTCGGCTGTACTGCTGACAGATGGCTGTGAGCTTTCCTCATCGGTGGTTGTGTGTTTTTGTAGGCCGGTGTGGACCACGTGGTTCTGGCTGTGAGCTACATGTCAGAGCTGCTGGAGAGAGAGATGAGAGTCCAGGAGCAGAGAGTACGTACATCAATCAGCACCCTGACACACACTGACAGCAGATACAGCAAGAAGAGCACTGACAGCGCAGTCCTCCTCCAAGGCTGCTCATTCCCCCATATGGCATTGTCAGAAATGCAGCATTTATTAGTTATTGATGATCAGAAATCAAGGCAACATAGAATGTGTCCATTTGGTTTTCAGTCATTTTTAGTAATTTTCTGTTATTTCTGAACAGATTTAAGTAATTTTGCTCAATTTTTGAGACATTTTGGAAAGATTTTTGTCATTTCTGACAATTTTTGTGTAATTCTAGACAAATTTTCTGTAATTTTGGATCATTTTCAAGTCATTTTCGATGATTTTTACAGCATCTTGGACAAGTTTAGTGTCATTCTGCAAATTTTCAGTCATTCTGAATGCTTTCTAATCATTTGAGAGAAATTCTGACTGATTTTGGATAATTTTCCAGTCATTTTAGACCATTTTTATTTCATTCTGAATGAATTTCCATCGTTTTAGATCATTTCTGGAAAATCTTCTGTAATTCTGGATCATTTTCAAATAATTTTGGATCATTTTTAAAGCATCTTGGACAACAAGAAAAACACTCAGATAGTGCAGTACTCCTCCAAGGCTGCTCAGTCGTTGTATCATTGTCGTCGTGGCGGGAATTGATGGGACTCAGAAAAACCCCCACAATTTAATCAGTTGTTCCTTGCATCATTTCTGATGGATAAGTCCTGATAAGTCCTCAGTGGTGGATTTGTAGTAGGATCACAATCACGTGATCATGTAATGTTCACTTGTTGTCATGGTTACAGTGACGCTGTGCCGCTATCTCACAATGATACAGAAATCTTTAACAAATCCATGGATCCAGAGTATAAGCTGCATCACTGCCAAAATCTAATCACTTGGTCCTTGAGTCATTTCTCACCTTCCCTGAAAATTTCATCCAAATCTGTTATTCTGTTTTGCTAATGTTGCTAACAGACAGACAGACAAACCACCGCCAATTGTCACATAACTTCACCGCATTCCTTGGCGGAGTAACAACGTAGGGGATGTAATGGTACACAACACTCACAGTTTAATGTTAACTTGGCTGGAGTTGTTGTTTAAGCTGGTAGGTGAACATTTTTTTCATTTATGTTCAAAAAATAAAAACAATGAAAAGTTTCTAGTTGGCCAAAATTCTTCCAGTAAATTTAAGGTGCTAAAATTCTGTATACTGTCAATAAGAAAAAACTGCTAACTGTTTCCTCTCCAGTACAAAACAAATAAAATGTTTATTAAATCATCTGAACCATATTTATAATTTCCCATCAAAGCCAGAAGTAGTTTCAGTTTTAGAACTCCACAAAATAACACTGTGTTTCTGTCAATACTAAGGACAACCATCTTATTTTAATCAACTTTACTGCATGGTTAGAGGATGAAGTGAGCTCCACAATCACAGGTTGTAGCTGCAGGAGTTCAAACATAGAATGGGAGTCGTACAAGATTCATACTAGTCACACAGAGTCTGCAGCATCACAGGCCAACCCTGCTAGCATGCTAAAGGGGGTAAACAACTGGTACGCTGCCAAAACCTTCCTGGTGGAATTCAAGTTCTAGAGTTTCTATTCCAGGAGGTGTGCTACATCTAGAACTATTTAACCTTATATATACAGACGAAACCAGAAGTTTACATACACTGTATACAAAGACATATACGCTTTTTTTGCTCACTGACATTAAATCAGACTAAACGTTTCCTGTTTTAGGTCACTTGGGATTACCAAAATTATTTCTATTTGATAAATGGTAGAATAATGAGAGAGAGATTTTTGTCATTGTTTTTGCAAATGTAAATATTCTACATTAAACATGAAAAATGCACATGATCTCATGTTAAAGTCAGGCTAGAGAATGTAGTTTAATGAAATCACTGCTGACTTCATTTTTAAAAGATGATTGTTTTTCATCATGTTGCAGTGTTCTTTGATACCTCATTACTTTTTTCAGTGTAGACAACGCTTGGTGATTAGTCTTTAGTTATATACTTTTGAAAATAGGGTGAAGCCAGTGTTCTCATTCTACTCAAACCTTGGATGTGCTCTGTTTGTTTCCCCATCATGCTTTTGTGTCCAAATCATTCCTCAACATTTTTACTCTGTCAAGGAACGGAGTTATGTGACGATCGGCGTACATTTGTCCATCTGTGATTCTGTCTGTCTGTGCTGAACATTACTCAAAAACGGACAAGTAGATTCAGATGAAATTTTCAGGGAAGGTCAGAAATGACACAAGGACCAAGTGATTAGATTTTGGCAGCGATGCAGCTTATAGTCTGGATCCATGGATTAGTTAAAGATTTCTGGATCATTGTGAGATAGCGGCATGGCGTCACTGTAACCATGACAACAAGTGAACACTACATCAGCTGCCTACTGATGATCACATGATTGTGATCCAACTATAAATCGTCCACTGAGGACTTATCAGGACTTATCTGTGTGAAATGATCCAAGGAACAACTGATTAAATTGTGGGGGTGTTTCTGAGTCCCATCAATTCCCGCCTCCCGCTACATATTTAGGTCACATGATTTGGTATCTGTACATAACGTACACATGTATAACACACGCCTGTGCTCAGCGCGAGGTCATTTTTTATTAAAGATTCCATCTGTCTGAAATGATACGACCTAGCAGCCTTGGCGGAGTACTGCACCCTCTGAGTGCTCGTCTTCTCTATTTGCTCTGATCTGATGTGATTAGAAGTGATTTTGGTGCTGCACTGCTCTGAACATTTCTCTGTTTTCTTCTCAGCTCGGGATTCGTATTTCTTTGTCTCATGAGAAGGAGCCTTTGGGAACCGGTGAGTTTCTGTTCATCTCAGACCAGTTCTTCCTCCTTAATTGACCAAATACCTTTTGTGGATGGAGGTTCTGTCAAACTGCACACCTTTCTCGGAAACGTTCTTGTATGCTGTGGTGTGTTTGGGATCCAAGCACACACATGCTTTAGGACAAATATCGTGGCGTTTCTGATGCAGAGATTGGACTTAATAAATGTGTTTCTACAGCGGGTCCCCTGGCTTTGGCTCGAGAGCTGCTGAACATCGACAACGAGCCGTTCTTCGTCCTCAACTCGGACGTCATCTGTGATTTTCCCTTCAAAGATCTGCTTCAGTTTCACCGCAACCACAGCAAGGAGGGAACCATCGTGGTGAGAGAGACGGAGCCACAGAGGGCATTTTATTTTGTCAGGTTTTAGGGATTTTACAACAAACAATGTTGATAAAACAGAGGGAAATCTGTCAGGTTAAAAGGTGAAAGCTGTTCACCAGTGGATAATTCAGTCAGACTGAAAACGTCAGAATCTATCAATGTGTATTCATAATTTTCTAAATCAATATTTATTTTCTGTTGGTCTTGCTCTCGGTGAGACTCTGCAGTTTTTCCATTTTCCCTTTCATGGTGATAAATATTAATTCATTCATTCATTCCAACAGGTATACTGTAAAAAATAAAAATAAAAATCTGTAATTTTACAGATTTTAAACACACACAAATATATCAATAAAATAAAATGAAAATCTCGTAAAAAATCGATTTATTTTAAGATATGTCACTTCAAAATGGTGAAATACGTGCACCAGACAGACTGAAAACAAAGGTTAAAAATGAATTATGCAGAAATCACTTTATGAGCTCCTTCTTTTTGCCACAGCGTTTGCTGTTTTTACGCCTCCTTGTTTCCTTGGAGCTCTTTAGAGACCTTAAACTCCTGAAATAGAACATAAACTTTAATGTATATAACCTCAAACACTTTCAGACGATTCCCCTCTACAAGTCAGCTACTGCATGTGACCACTTCAGTGAATATAATAATAACATTTAGTACATATTCTTTTCCACCATCATGGTTCTGATAGTTCCAGATTCAAAACAATCTCCCCTACACAATTATGAAACTATCTCTACTCCAAGCCTTTAATAGTGAGAAACATGTAAAAACATAACAATTTCATAATACTAATGTTTTTTTTCCTTGATGTGAAGGCTAATATAAAACATCTGCAAGTACTTTCCTATCAAATGATGGACGAGCCAAGACTGTTCTGAATAGAAACGTCCGTACAGTTTGTACTGCTAGCCCTTATAATGACCAAGGGTACAATCACTCTGGAAATAGACTGAGTTATTGCTTTTAAGTAATGAAAATCAAAGTAACTGACAATGAAAAAATATCACAAATGTTTATACTTCATATTTCCCCCTTATTTCATCCCTTGTATCAATGTCAGTAAATAGAAGCAACTGAAAGAACCACAGTTTTGATTTCTGAGTGAACAACTTCCAGAACTATGCAAAACGTACCAGTGATTATTGTATTTTCTAACAACTTCTCATTTGAGAGATTTCGTGTTTTTGTGCGAGTGCTGATACGATGCTGATGTGTGTGCAGGTGACGCGGGTGGAGGAACCCTCCAAGTACGGCGTGGTGGTGTTCGAGTCGGACAGCGGGAGGATCCATCGCTTCGTTGAGAAGCCGCAGGTGTTTGTGTCCAACAAGATTAATGCCGGGATGTACATCTTCAATCCCAGCATGCTCAGCAGGATCCAGGTGACCACCTCACTCTGTCGCTGTGTTACTGGCTGGCGTTGAAGTATTACAATACTATGAAGTGTACTTCTGGTTGTGCATAATGGTGTGTAGGTTTTCTGATTCATGTGTGTTTGTGTGCAGCTGAGACCAACATCCATAGAGAAAGAAATCTTTCCAGTCATGGCAGAGGAGGGACAGCTGTACGCCATGGAACTGCAGGGTAAAAACTACTTCATCTTCTTCTTCATCTCCTTCATCTTGTTCTTCTCCATCTCCTTCTTCTTCTTATTCATCTTCTTCTTATTCATTTTCATCTTCTCCATCTCCTTCTTATTCATCTTCTTCATTTTCATCTTCTTCGTCTTCTTTTTCATCATCTTCTTCTTATTCATCTTCTTCGTCTTCTCCTTCACCTTCTCCTTCACCTTCTCCTTCATGTTCTTCTTCTCCTTCTTCTTCCTCTTCTTTTCCTTCTTCTTCATTTTCATCTTCTTCATCTTGTTCTACTTCATCTTGTTCTTCTTTTTCTTCTTCTTTTTCTCCTTCATCATCATCTTCTTCATTTTCATCTTGTTCTTCTTCTCCTTCATCTTGTTCTTCTTCTTGTCCTTCATCTTCTCCTTCATCTTCTTCTTTCTTCTCTCTTCTTTGTCCCTCTGATGCCCTCATCTCTGATCCTATCCATCCAGTGCAGATTTTAGCACTGGATTAGTTTATCTGGATCTCAGCTGGCTTTACCACCATCCTCCTCCTTCCTTTTCTTCTCCTGCTGCTGCCTTTCTTCTCCACTCACTCCAACCTGCCTTCTCTCTCTTTTTTCAGCACAGTACTAGAATATGACAGGTGATCAATAAGTTTAGAGACTGCACCTATAAAAATGATAAACCTGATTTCAATTTTGCCACCATCTCAAATATACTCAAACTCAAACTCAGAATAGTCAAATTCTAGTATTTGATAGATTAACTCTTACAGTAAGTAAGTGACTAATTAATAATTATGACAGATACTGTCAAGAAAGAAAGACGTTCAGGTGTAAAATAGGTCAAATATAAGATGTGAAACTGCAGCTTGTGTCTAAAGAAGATGCTATGTGATCCATCAGCAGCGGTTCCTACTGAAACACTGTGGCTGTTCTTACTAAGAAGCTCAGCCGTACCGTCAGTATAGTGGAACATCTTGTCGCTGTATTCTTGTTGATTCTTGTGCTGTATTCTCTGTTCTGTGTGCCTGTTCTGGTCTCTGCAGCTCACAGCTCCACCAGACGTAAGTGTTTGGGCTTTTCTTCTCACCCAAACTCGTGTAGTTCTGGAGAGGAATCGTTTGTAGAGAAGCACTGACACCGAAATACAGGACGTTTGTAACAGGATTGATCTTTATACCCAAACCTGAAGGTTCACTAGTGTTCAGATAAACATCAGAAGAGATCAGAACCGACCCGTGTCTGCTGTTGGTGCTTCTCTAGATCCTCATCCCTCTCTGGGAGGCTGAAACAGAGGAACTCCTAGCTGGCAGTCAAACCTCCCTCCATCCTGTAGTCCAGGCAGCAGACTGGTCCCAGTTAGTCTCTGGTCCCAGTCAGTCTCTGGTCCCAGTTAGTCTCTGGTCCCAGTCAGTCTCTGGTCCCAGTCAGTCTCTGGTCCCAGTCAGTCTCTGGTCCCAGTCAGTCTCTGGTCCCAGTCAGTCTCTGGTCCCAGTCAGTCTCTGGTCCCAGTCAGTCTCTGGTCCCAGTTAGTCTCTGGTCCCAGTCAGTCTCTGGTCCCACTTAGTCTCTGGTCCCAGTCAGTCTCTGGTCCCAGTTAGTCTCTGGTCCCAGTTAGTCTCTGGTCCCAGTCAGTCTCTGGTCCCAGTCAGTCTCTGGTCCCAGTCAGTCTCTGGTCCCAGTTAGTCTCTGGTCCCAGTCAGTCTCTGGTCCCAGTTAGTCTCTGGTCCCAGTTAGTCTCTGGTCCCAGTCAGTCTCTGGTCCCAGTTAGTCTCTGGTCCCAGTCAGTCTCTGGTCCCAGTCAGTCTCTGGTCCCAGTCAGTCTCTGGTCCCAGTCAGTCTCTGGTCCCAGTTAGTCTCTGGTCCCAGCAGTAGAGGGTTTGTTTCCCTCTGCAACTGTAAAAGAATGACTGAGGTTTTGGGATTTCCTGCAGGGGATTTATTGAACTATTGGAGCTCAGAACAAAGAAATATTTTATTCTTTAACGATGACTTCAAATATATGTGGATCTATTGTCCCAGCAACAATCCTTTAAATGATTTATTTCCCAGTAATGTTCCTGTTGGGCTGTGCTTTGAGCTCCAACCTGCAGGCTGCTGCACAGCTAGCTCTACAACTACTGATTTGTTGTGTTCATGTGATGCATTGATAGTTTTTCCTTAGATGAACAGAAGTTAGTAGAGTTCTCTAAAAATCTGGTAAATGAGACAGATGTTTAGGGGATTCAAACATATCCAGAGGTTTCAAACAGACTCCTGCACACCGTCATAAATACATTTATTTATGACATGTTGGTGCTGGCGTTTGACTTTTGGGGTTTTAAGCACCACATCCTAGTATTTTGTCCATTTAATGTGAACTTGATCCATTTGTGATTGTATCTGTAGAGAGTTTTTCTGCTGTCATTGAAAATTGCTTTCTTTTACTCCATATTTAGCTCGGCTTCTCTGTGTAACAAACCATTTTCTGGCAGCAGAATACGTGTTTTTGCAAGTTAAACTCAGTCACCTGTTGGAAATCACAAGGAAACTAACTGCTCATGTCTCTATGTGTGCATGTTGTTTGTCTGCTGGTCTTTCTCTCTGTCTGTCTGTAGGTTTCTGGATGGACATTGGACAGCCCAAAGACTTCCTGACAGGGATGTGTATGTACCTCCAGTCGCTACGACAACACGCTCCCGAGAGGCTGCATACGGGGCCCGGTTTCCTTGGCAACGTCATGGTGGTGAGTGCAGCGTGTTGACGCTACACATCAGGTACAGGATGCTACTGCATGATGCTGATGGTCTGTGCTCACTTCCTCCCCTGCAGGACCCGACGGCGCAGATCGGGGAGAACTGCACCATCGGTCCCAACGTCACCATCGGCGCCGGCGTGGTCGTGGAGGACGGCGTGAGGATAAAGCGGTGCACGGTGCTGAAAGGGTCGAGGGTTCGGTCGCACTCCTGGCTGGAGAGCTGCATCGTGGGGTGGAGCTCCTCGGTCGGCCAGTGGGTAAGTAGAGGGGAGGAGCTGCCGGCATTTTCCAAACATCCAGATATGAGCCAAGATCAGAAAACATCTCCAGTGAGAGTTCACATCGGTCTGTGACTGACTAAACATTTCAGACAGAAAGAGGTGCAGTACGAGGTACTAATTTATGGTTTATTGATAATGTGTTGAGAAGCAGAAGAGTTTTAGAGAGCACATTAAACTGTGATCACAAAGAAAAACACAGAATCTCCAAGATGTAAGTCATAAATTTATAAGGAAAAACTTAAATATTGTCAGAAATTAAAGTAGTAAATCTACCAGACAAAAACTCTGCTATTTTCTGTTAATTAACTAAATCTAAAAACTAAAAGTCAAGTATTGCTTGAAATGAAATTTTAAAATTTACAAGAAAAAAAGTGAGGGTATTCTGACATTAATGTTATGAATGTATATTTTAAAAACTTGGATGCTTTCTGAGATTACTTGTAAATTTAGAAGCAAATAAAGCAAAAAAACTGGATTAAAGCTTTAAATTTACAAGAAACAAATTTGGGTCTCCTGAAGTCGGTCGTAAATTTATTAGAAAAAACTCTTTCTGCCGTATAATTAAATTATAATGTCAGAAATATTGAACCAAAGAAACAACAATAGTTCCATTTATTTGGTTACTTCTAATACTTCTTATCCAGTGTCCAATACTGGATGCATTGATGTTCTGAGGCATTACAGGAAACGCTACCATGTAGAATTATTTTAAAAGAAGGATTAAAAGATTCAGAACCAAAAGAAAACAAAAAAAATGAAGTGTTGGAAGTCAGTGGACAGTATGCTGGAGATGAGTTGGTTCTGTTTGGATCACAGAAAGTAAAGAATGGATGAGGATGAAAATGGTTTCAGCTCTTCTTCGGTCGTTGCATCAAATCAGTTTGATCTCATTCTGAAAACGTAGAGACTTGCTCCAGCTGCTGTCAGGTTCACCGATGACTCGTCTGTCTTCAGGTCCGCATGGAGAACGTGACGGTGCTGGGGGAGGATGTGATCGTGAACGACGAGCTTTACCTGAACGGAGCTAACGTCCTGCCGCACAAATCCATCAACGAGTCCGTCCCAGAGCCACGCATCATCATGTAGCGAAACTCCCCATGCCTTTTCTATGAACTGAACACCCAAACTGTGCCAGAGGAACACAGGGACGAACAATCGGGCTGGGGGAGAAGGAGGAACAAAGGGCCGCTTTTTGTTTCTTTTTAAAAATTGATTTGGACTGGTTTTAGCCCTGCTTGGCTGCATCTTCCACCAGTAAGACAAAAACAGACAGCGGGGAGGTTCATGCTAATTATAGAGGTTAAACGCTGGTGGACGATAAATACAAGGAAGACGGGGGGTGAGGAGGTGAGAGCAGCATGGACGCTGCTGTTTAGATTCCCTATGCATTTACACTGAAGGATCAAACCACATGTTGAAATCATGACTAACGAAGCTGATCAGACCTATTCAACAAAATGCAGTATTCAACAGAGTTCAGTGCAGTTTAGTTTAATGTGGACAGCACAACTGTAGCTGTGAAAAAGCAAAGAGTTAGGAACCATGTTTGCGTCTACCAGATGAATGTACCGCCTCTTCCTCATCGCATCACAACGTGTAATTTGATCCATTTTTATGTAGAAATACTAATTAGTGCATCTTTAATTAGCATCACTGTCAGTTTTGTGCTGTTGCCTTGACAACGGTTTTTCCGTACGTAAAAAATGAACAAGATGTAGCTGCAGTTTATAGTCTGTTTACATGTGTTTGAATGAGATTGAATCAACGGCATATGAAGGCCACTAAATAAGTACATCAGTAGAAATACTACTGAGCTGACGGAGGAGAGTCATTTTCTGAGAAAAAAACTAAATGAGATTAAAGTTGTGAATTTATGACAAAATCTTGTCTGAGTTTGAAGTTGTAAAGAACAACCCTCTCATATTTGTTGAGATTAAAGTGGTAAATTTATGACAAAAAAAGACTATTCTCTGAGATTAAAGTAGTAAATTTAGAAAGAATTTGGATATTCTCTTACATTGAACTTGTAAATTTCCAAGGAAAAAACTTGAATGTTCTGTAAGATTGAAGTGCTGGAAATGGACATTCTGAGATTAAAATTGTAAATTTACGAGAGTAAAAACTCTATTCTGACATTAAAGCCAAAAAAAAGATTTACAAGAAAAACACAAATTCCCTGAGATTAACACCAAAATTTAAGATGGAAAAAACGTGGATCTTCCCTGAGATTGAGGCGGTAAATGGATGAGATTAAAGCTCTGATATGCTCTGAGATTAAAGTCAGAAAAAACCTCAGATATTCCCTGAAATCCAAATCTTCAATATACAAGACAAAAGCGTGAATATTCTCTGAGATTAATATTGTTCATTTATGCGACAAACAAACTTCTCTGACATGTACAACATGTAAATATACAAGAATTTATTCTTACTTTATTATTATTTTTTTTTAAACGTGGTTTTTCTGGCCTCAATCAAATTGATTTCCTTATTGTTGGATCTGAATATACAGTTTAATGAATTAAATGAAAAGTACGTGGAATTTTTTCTCTCAATCTCAGATAATTTCTCAGAATCTTTCTCCTCCTCCAGCTGGATAAATTTTTATTATTATTTTTTTTTTAAATAATTGAATCTACAGTGGTGTGCATGTGGACTGATTTAGTTATGTTTCAGTCCTTTCTGAAAGTCATGTTGTGGTTGAACTCATGCTGTATGGATGTCCAGGTGTATGCCAGGACCTGGTGACATCACAGGGGGGCGTGGTTACAGGTGCAGCAGAAGTTTGAGGGAATTTATTCTTTGGATTAATTGTGATGAAAGTTCTTAGTTCTGCTGAAGTTCATTCATGTTCTTTAAACCAGAAGTATTTGTTCTCTGTACGGTGGCCGTGTTGGGACATTTCAGACTCCTCAGCAGCACATCAGTTAGCTACAGCTAGCTCACCTGCCATTTGTTAGCATGCTCCACCAGACTTCAGTTCTTCCTAGTGTTACCTCCAGCTTTGTTGTACATTTGGCTAAAACTCAGTGGGCTGTGATGTGGATTTTGCCATTAGAACTGTGTTGGATGACTTATTTAAAAGTCATGAATGAACTCAAACCTTCAACTTGTAAGCTAATGTGATCAAAATATATTTAAAATACTCAGGAAAGATTAAATCTGGATGTGTTGGTCAACAGTTCCTCTCTAAAAAGTGATAAATATGCAAATGTTTAGCCCGTTGGAACGCCGTTTTAGCATTCATCTCAAGTTGAGGCTGCTGGGAATTCACCGTTTACTGAAACGTTGGTCAGCTAAAAACTGTTATTAGTGACACAAGTAGAAATTAGGATGACTGTCTGATTTATAAGCTGTTTCACCGGCTGACTGACGACTATAATAGACATTTAAAATGATGTTCTTTATGAACATAAGGGAACAGTCTGCTTGAGACAGACTCTATTCCTGATTTGTGTCGTCCTGGTTGTAAAAACGAGGCGGGTGTTACGTCATCAAACGGCTGATAGAGTGAAATAAATGGTTCCTGGAGCTTCTCCTTGTTTCAGATCAGGACTAATGATTCTTCTACATACTGACAGTGAACATATGCAGCAGGTGGTTCAGACGCTCAGCACTGGACAGTTGTACGGTTGTTATGAAGTCAGTGATGAACAGTGTGAAAATCTAAACATGTAAAGGCTTTATGTCGGAATTAATGAAGTCAATTCTTGTTATGAAGTCTTTTTAAAAAGAATAATGGAATCTATTGCTCTGTCTTTCTTTTTCTGTCTTTTAGGGGATATTTCACACAAGAGGGTCAGCCTTTTATAAATGGCATAAAACAACAAAACATGACACGTTAACACATACATATATATCTTAATCAAATATATATATATATATATATATATATACATATATATATATGTATATAGGTACACTTATAAAAAAAAAAACATGTATATCATGGCAGTCTTGAGTTTCCAATTACTATTATAACTCTTAATTTTATACACTGGAACAATTAAAATGTCACAAAAAGCAACAAACAAACATGCATTTTGTTTCTTTCATAGATTTATTACAAGTCTTCTGGAAATATGACAAAATCTGCTGGGTCAAAAATATACAAAACAACTTGAATAATCAGTTTTGGTGGTATAGAAGGCTACGCCCTAACTTCTCATGAGTAAATATGATTGACTACAGCTGGTGACTCCGCTGAGCCAACTTAAATAGCTCATTTTATTCACTCATTAGACTTGGCCACAAACACTAAAGTGGAAAAGTCTGAGACGCTCACCACAGATCTGAAAAAGCAAATAATAGACTTGAATAAGTCAAGAGAGAGGGTTGCACAGTGGCTCAGTGGTTAGCACTTTCACCTTGCAGCTAGAAGATCCCTGGTTCCCGTTCCCATGTTCTCTCTGTTCATGGTGGGTTTCCTCCAGGTTCTCCAGCTTCCTCCCACAGTCCAGAAACATGCTGAGGTTAACTGGTGATTCTAAATAGTCTGTAGGTGTGAATGTGAGTGTGATTGTTTGTCTCTATGGCACTTTCCCACCAGCACCTACTTGGCTCGACTCGGTTCTCCATCAGGACTTAGTACCTGGTACCAGCTACTATTTTAGTACCTACTTGGCCGGGGTTCCAAGCGAGCTGAGTTGAGCTGATAATGTGACGTCTACAGAGTGCAGGCCTCTGATTGGACGAGGAGTGACGACACGAGAGCAACTCCTTCATGGAAACCACACCCGCCATTCTAGAAAAAACTGGCAACAGTGATGGTGTGCATTGCTCTCCACAGAACTGACAAACAACTGATGGAATCTGACAAAAAGCCACAGACTGAGCAGCAGGTATACCATCACCATGATGTCCTCCATGACGTTAAGGGACTCCCTGGCTGCCGTGCTGCGACGACTCCACCCACGATGAGGTGGTGCTCAATGTAGTGGAAAATGACCTAAACTGAGTGGAGTCGAGCAGAGTAGGTGCTACTGGAAATCACCATAAGTGTAGCCCTGTGACAGACTGTTACCTGTCCAGGTGAACCTGTGACAGACTGTTACCTGTCCAGGTGAACCTGTGACAGACTGTTACCTGTCCAGGTGAACCTGTGACAGACTGTTACCTGTCCAGGTGAACCTGTGACAGACTGTTACCTGTCCAGGTGAACCTGTGACAGACTGTTACCTGTCCAGGTGAACCTGTGATAGACTGTTACCTGTCCAGGTGAACCTGTGGTAGACTGCTACCTGTCCAGGTGAACCTGTGGTAGACTGCTACCTGTCCAGGTGAACCTGTGATAGACTGTTACCTGTCCAGGTGTCCCTGCCTTCACCCTCAGTCAGCTGGGACAGACTCCAGCCCCCCACGACCCTACAGAGAATAAAGTGGTGTATAGATGATGGATGGATGCCATGCAAGAAGGAAGCGCTTTCTCCAGAAATAGCACCTTAAGGCTTGTGTCAAGTTTGCTTCTGATCACATGGACAAAGGTTCTAGACTGGTCTCCCTGAAAGACATTTAACCAAAGATTAGCATTGTTTATTTTAGTAGATCTTGTCATATTTGCAGAAGACCCAGAATCCATCTCTGGAGTAAATCATAGGAGTCACTGGAAGAAAATGTATATCAAGACTATCATGATAATATATCATCTTAACATGTAAACTTTTGTTCACAACTGTATATATTTGTGTGTGGCAGAGGCTACTTTGCTTGCATTTTTTGTTTATTTTTTTAAAGACTGTCATATTTCATTTTTAATTTACACATTTAAAAAAATATATTATAAATCCTATTGTGGTATAAAATGTTAAATCGAAGTTTAAACTGGTAAAGGAGAACATCTCACACATCAGTATCAGCAATGAAAAACACACGGGGCTGAACCAACACCTCAGGTTTAATCAACATTTATGACATGTTCACTCATTCATCAAACATAATATCAGCCCTGTCAAACCCTGAATCAAACAAAGGAATATATACACAACAGTATCAAAACAACTCGAGTCCCCCTTCTTCTCAAAAATAAAGAAAATAATAAATCTCTTTGCAAAGTTTTCAGTGCAGCAAATAAATAAATATCACAAATTATTTCTCACGCATTGGTATCAAAATGGCCGCTGTTCCCGCCTTAACAGGTGAGGAGTTTAACAACAGACTTTGTTTTATGTTGTCACTTAATATTCTCATGTAATTGGACAGTAAGCAGATATTTTTCACTTCACATGAAAATCCATTTATTGCAGTTAGAAACGTTTGATTTTTTCACATCTGAAAGTAACTGAAACCGTAACTTTTTTAATCTGCTGTCTTCATAATATAGAGTAAAATATTTTGGAAAAGTTCATCTTTCAGTCCTTTCCTGACACTTCAGAGGCTGTTTAAGGCTTTTTAAGATTGTGAATTCAGTCCACACTCAGTGACCTCTACTGAAAGCAGAAATGTTGTGGCATGTCAGGATGAAACTACAGTCAGACGTTTTCTGCTTTCCTGATAAAGAAAGGAGGAAAATCAAACGCTAAAAGAAGGAAATAACATGAGTGATTTCATGCCTCAGTTCCACAATACAAACTGTTTCTGATTATTTTCATCATCAGTTCATCTGTTGATCATTTTCTGTAGTAGTTCATTAGTTGTTTAGTCTATAAAATGTCATAAAATAGTGTTTCTCAAAGCCCAAGACGACCACCTCAAATGTCTTTTTTTGTCCACCAATCAAAGATATTCAGTTCATTGCCATAGAGGTACAAGAACAAGAAATTATTCAGATTTAAGAGGCTTTTCTTTAAAAAAACAGTCATCCAATCTGATGAATCAGTAGTCAACTATGTGATGATTAGTTCAGTAGTTGAAGACTAACTGAACTATCTTTAGAGGGAGTTCTGCTGCTCATCTGAGAACAAAACAAATCAGAAGTCAAGAAAGACATTTTGTGACTCTAATCATTGATTCACCAGCGTATGAAGCAACAATATGAACGTTTGCTCGGAAGGATGAACCCTCAGAGATTAATCTGCAGCTCCTCCAGGCTTCACGGAGCTTAGAGTGAAATTCAGCTTCACCTTCACCCTTTTAGTTCACTCTCTGGACCTTTTATTTTTTTGGCAGCAGCTATTTTCACCAACTGATGAACAAACTGGAGTATTTTGCAGCTAAATAGATGTTGGATGAAAAAGGAACTGGGCTGGTACAACCTCGACTGTGAATGAATGATAATGGAACTCATTTATGGAGGGAAACATTTAGACTCATCTGAGCAGGGAAAGCACAGCCGTCCTGCTTGTGTTTATGCTGGTTCAGCTTACTGGGACTCCTAATGGAACTGGGTGTTAATTACATCTCTGCTTTCACACCTGTAGCAAGTTAAAATGCCTCCCATAAAAAAGGTCTGCGCGTGTTGGATAATTTCCAAATGTGTTCATTTTTCAGACCCTTACAGCTAAAACAGTGATTTTAGTCTGGAGTAAATTCTCCTTTAGTGTGTAGAGTGGATTTTGGACACTCTAAGACTCTAATAAGCTTTAAAGTTTAGAAATACAGACATTTAGTCTGTGCTGGAGAGTTGTCTATACAGTGACTGCAGAGGAGAGAGTTAGCTTAGCTTAGCATAAAGTCAGGAAATGGGGGCAAACAGCTAAACTCTACCTACCAGCACCTCTAAAAGTCACCAGTTAACATGTTAGAACTAACTGGTTTAGTCCACTCAGTACTGTCTGTGCACTGGGGCTTTGTTTCCAGTCTTTATGCTAAGCTAACTTCCTGGCTGTAGCTTTGTATTTTCCACACAGACATCAGAGTTTTTTTTTTTTTTATCTCATTCTCAGCAAGAAGGCGAATATTTCCTAAAAATTCTACACTAGTCTTTAAGCTGTTGATCCGCCTCACATCCTAAAACGCCTCTAAGCGCATGCAATGATAATGATTCATTTTAAATGTGAAAATTAGCTAGAGTTAACAAAGAATTCACCGATTACATGCAAAAAACAGAGGACTACTTCCCTCATTACTGATTCATTTGGTGGATTCTATAGGATTAAAATGGGACTAGATAACATTAATGTGGTCATTAATTATAACGATGGTGATATTTATCTGTTTCCTGTCTCCAGATGCTGCAGTTGTTAAAACACATTCACTGTTGTCTTTGCTCTCCTCTCTGTTAGCAGTAAGATGTTAGCTATGAATCTAAGTCATGTTGGAGGTTTTAGTGACTTCAGTTTTGAGGCAGCTGAAAAGATCACAATCTCTAGTAGTACATTTGTACCAGGTATGAGGTCTGACTGGTTTCTACTTGAGATGAGATGCAACACTGACCATGTAGGATTTGTTAATCAGAAATGAAATAGAAAACAGTGGGGAAGAGAATGTTTCTAGATCTTCTTCTTGCTTTTCCCTCACACAGACGTTAACAGGTAAACAGAAAACAACACAAAATAGTGTGTGTGGGTGAGCTGGGAATTAGAAATGATCAAATTAGTGTCAGATTTCCACATTTTTGTAACTCCTCTTGGTGTTTACACAAGGCTTCAAAATAAAAGCCTACCCCTTTGGGACGTTTTATTCTGTGTTGGAAGTTGGTTCTTCATAGTAAAAGCAGGAACTGACGGATAAACAAAATAAAATTCATCCAGAGTGGCTGATAGGAGGAAGAAACCTTCAAAATAAAAGCCACCCTCACAGGTAGGTTCCAGGTGGAATGAGGCTTCAAAATAAGAGCACTCCAGAAGAGACGGAGCCTCGTGTCTACATCCCACATATGTCAGTCATGTAGTTTGTTGCAGTTCTGTTGTTTGCATATGACGCTGTACCGTGCACACTGTCTGCATGTGTGCTTTTGATCGGTTTGAGGATCAGAGAGTGTTTTATCCTCCTCACTTGGTGTTTGTTCGAGCAGTTTCCTCCTCCCTGCAGAGGCGGGAAGGGAGCGTTTTATTTCAGGACGAGCGTCGCCTCGGACCCGTCCTTCCTCTTCAGATACAGTCCGTAGGTAAGGTGGTGTTCCCTCCTCAGGAAGGCATAGAAATAATCAGACACCAGCAGGATCTATGGAGAAACAAAGACCAGGACAGTAATAAATACTCACTGAGAGAGAGCAGGGAATTGAGGGAGTTCTCTCAAAGAAATGTATTAAATAGCAAATGAGGAAGCAAAATAGCACATTCAAAATATGTATCTTTGTCTTATACACCTTTATCAGAGGAGCTTTCATTGACAAAATGAAATCTTCACTAAATTTAGCTAACTTAACATTGGTACAATAGTTGAAGAATTATTTAATTAGTCTATGAGAAATGATTTTCTTTTCTGTTATGTAGCATTCAGAAAGTAAACTGAAAGTCACACCTGATTGACAAGCATAACAGCGTGCAGCTCTCTGTCAGATGGATCCTGCTGCTATCTGATGCATATTTTAAGAAGTCAGAGGAAATATTCCTGAACAGCAGGAAACAACAAACTAATCTTCAGCTCCTGGTAACATTTTGTTAAAACCTGGACTGCATTCATTACTGGTGAGTCACACTAAAGCAGACTCTGTCTTCAACACAGTCAAGTATTATCTTCATGGACATTCCCGTTCGTTTGCACCATCGTGCTTCACATCTTCACGTCATTATGCTGCCGCCACCATGCTTCACAGTGGGGATGGTGTGGTGACGTACAGCATTTGGTGTCCACCAAACATAGTGTCTAGTCTGATGGACAAAAAGCTCCACTTTGCCTTTTATTTTGAAGGGTATGTTATGTGTAACTCTTATTTACATTATATGACAGGTAAAAGATCATTCACCCTTTCCTTGGTCTGCAAACAGTGTTGATTACATCAGTCCTGCCTGAGTTAAAACATAAAGTTAGTGATATCATAGGTATTCACTTGCATGATGCTGCCACCACCATGCCTCCCATCATGATGCTGCCACCACCATGCCTCACATCATGATGCTGCCACCACCATGCCTCACATCATGATGCTGCCACCACCATGCCTCACATCATGATGCTGCCACCACCATGACTCCCATCATGATGCTGCCACCACCATGCCTCCCATCATGATGCTACCACCACCATGACTCGTGCAATGGAAAAAACCCATGAAAAAGCTGTTTTCTAATTTTGGCCTCACACTGTATCTGGTGCTTTTTGTGAAGTATATGGACAAATATTGGTGCTGAAATATGGATAAATCCTCCTCCAAATTGCTTCACACAACTTGCAGGATGTCGCTTGTGTGTTCCTATTGGTCAGTGTGACAGTACGCAATTCAGACTTGTGTTGGAAGAAAGTTCATACAAAAAGAGTCTGACTCAGTAGGACTTCTCGTTCTGACTTTTACGGAGAGGTGAGCAGGGTGTTTCTGTTGAACTTTCTCTTGTGTGGCAGCTGGAACTTCTTGGATTCCCTGCTGGTTGTCGGGGATCAAGCCAAATACCCAGTAAGATGCTTTAGGAACTGTATGGAGGGAGCTTTACAGGTTCTAGTAGGTGGATATTTAATCAATGCAAATAAGTCAAAGTGATATCTGTCTGAACATTCAACTCTCCAACAAAAAGCAAATAAAATGTAGAACTTTTCCAGTAAGTTCTGGAGGAAACAGCTGCTATAAATCCTGGATTGTCTCCAGATGCTACACATCCCTTCTGCAACTCAGACCTCTAAATAAAGTTAGTGGCAGATTTAACAGGATCACATAACTTGTATTTTGAAAATGTTCTATAAATAAAGATTACTATTGTTGTTGTTGTTGTTGTTGTTGTTGTTGTTATTATTATTATTATTATTATTATATTGTTATTATTATTATTATTATTATTATTATTATTATTATTATTATTATTATTATTATTATTATTATTATTATTATTATTATTATTATTATTATTATTATTGTTAATAAGAGTCCCAGCGAGCCACAACATACACCACCACCCAGACACTGAAGCAGCTAAATGGAATTCAGCCGTCATCACTTTTCATTATCTCCATCCCCGGCTGTCCTACCTGCGCCACGTTGAACAGCAGAGTTATAGCGTAGTAGAAGTTGGAGTTGGCGCTGCCGGCGTAGATCCAGAGGTGCCACAGGACGGGGAACAGAGTGGAACAGGCCAGCAGGACGCAGGACACCAGGAAGGTGTTCCTCAAGACTGGACGAGGAGAAAAACCAAAAAAGCACTCAAGCTTCGACTGATGCAACAGTTCTGGTCCATGACTATGTCTTAACAGTTTAAATGTTCATTATTTTCATTCAGTAAAAGGACAAAAGTCACATAATAATGAATCTTTTCTAAATGAGACTATAGTCAGTGTGTTTATGTCAACTCTGCTTCTTTTGCTATTATGACCCACAGAAGGCAGCTAATTTCAGTTAAAAACCTCTAGAAAAGCCAATTAAAAGAAGATCATTCTTTGATTATTAATGCAGGACAGGGAGCAGCTCACTTCACAGTAGCACAGGAAGAACTTGACAGAAATGCTCTCTGTTTAGCTGGAGGATGAGGTCAGTCTGCCACACGCTTACAAACCCAACAACTGCTAGTCCAACTGTGTGCTGGAACACCTGAGGACCCTAAACCACCTCCACAGTTCCTTCTATCTTCTTTCTGTGGATGCATTTTGTCCAAAGGGTCCTCAAGGCAATTTATAGGAGGAAAATTCACCTTAAATTGAAAATTCTAAAATTTGACACTTCATCCATCTGTATAATGCGGCTGTGGCTCAGGTGGTTGAGCAGGTCGTCCAATGATCAAAGTGTCGGCGGTTCGATTCCCGCTCTGTCCTTGTCATGTGCTGTTGTGTCCTTGGACAAGACACTTTATCCACCTGGCCTCCAGTGCTGCTACTCACACTGGAGTATGAATGTTGGGGATTGGCAGCCACGCTTCTGTCAGCCTGCCCCAGGGCAGCTGTGGCTACAAATGTAGTTTACCACCATCAGAGTGAGAATGTGTGAGTGAATGAATAATGGATTCATTGTACGTGCTTTGAGTATGCCTTAATAGAAAAGCGCTATATAAATCTAATCCATTATTAATGCCTTTTTGTTGCCAGATATTTAACGTACATGAGGAGCCCAGAATCTCAGGAAACTAGTATACCACCACCCCTACTACAAACCCAATAATTCACCTAAAATCCCCTTTTCAATAAACTGGCAAAAACTGAAGCTGCGTAAGCTTCAGGGCTTTGAATTGGACTGCACTAGATTACTAGATTACAGTGAGTTTGTATTATGGATGTGGCTGATAGATGCTCTCATCTGATGAAATTCTCTAAAGTCGGACAATCGCCGGTGTTACTGTCAGAAAGAGAAAAGCGCCACATCTGGGATGGCTACTGAAGCATCACTGGTATGTGAATGGATAAATGAATGAGAACTACTGTAGAACGCTTTGAGTACCACTCAGGTAGTGATGAAGAAAACAGCACACCTTTTGCTACAGATACCTTCTAGTGTCACTCCTTCATTCCATTTCCCACGGTTATCCAGTTCTTTGTTACTGTCTGTCAGATCCCTCATCTCTTACCTTTAGTTGTTGTACCTTTGCTATTTGCAACTGTTTGCCAGACTCCTCATCTCTTATCTTTTACTGTCTGCCAGACGTCTTGATTCAACCAGCTTTTGTTCTTTGTTGTCTTCCCCTCTGATTCTGATTAGTAACCATATGCAAATTAACCACTATTCATCCTGTATTTACATACAGCCTCCACCTCCCTCCAAGTTTAAATTTGGCAGTTTTTATATCGCAGCTCAACGACCAACATGGCAGAAAAACAGCAGCTAACTTGTCTGTGTTCTATTTCTCAGTAATTCTTCTGCTGGGATCAATCAATGTAGTTCTCTTTTTAGCATTTACTAGGTTAGAATTATTTAATAATCTGCATTATGTTATGTATGATTCATTTAGGCTAAAATGGCCAGCAGAAAGGCTCATGTAGTTCACCTCCAGATAATGTGCAAATCATTATTTTTTCCCTGCAACCAATCGATTGGTTGAAGAGTTCGTATGATTTTAGGGAACCAAGGTTTTCTGTGGTTAACTGCAGCCCTGGTGGACCTGTTGTTTTATATACTCACATCTGTGCAGATGACTCCAGACAGGGAGGAAGGCCATGTAGAGTGCGATGTCTCCCACTGTGGGGTAGGACTTAAAGATGGAGATCACAGCTAACTGCATGAAGATCAGAAACACAGGATGCTCCCTGTAGCACACACAAACACACACACACACACACAGAGCAGCATGATGGGACCGACTGAAGAAGAAAGACAGATGGACTTGGAAGGACCGATGGGGTGACAGGGACATAGAGGGCTTACTTGAGTTTGACGGACAGGGGGATGGTGTAGAAGAAAACATTGATCTGGAAGACGCAGAGGAAGAAGAGGCGGAAATGTTCAAACATCTCAGCGAAGAAATACCAGAAGAGGCCGATGTTCGGGGTCAAGTCAGGAACGGAGAGACTGAAGGGAGAGAAAACAGAAACTCTTAGAGCAGACTGGCCAGGATTAGCTAACATTTCAGTGTTATTTAACACTTTTGAACAATATGTGCTCTGACAGGGACTTTTAAAGGTGATAAAACATAGATTCACAACATTCAAGATACCCTCATTCTGTGTAGACTAATAAAAGGAAAAACACTGAGAGCGCAGTACTCCACCAAGGCTGCTCAGTCATATGATTTTATTAAGGATTTCGAAATCTTTAATAAAAAATGACCTTGCGCTGGGCACAGGTGTATTATGCATGTGTACATTATATAGGGATACCGGATCACGTGACCTAAATATGTAGCGGGAGGCGGGAATTGATGGGATTCAGAAACACCCCCACAATTTAATCAGTTGTTCCTTGGATCATTTCTGATGGATAAGTCCTGATAAGTCCTCAGTGGTGGATTTGTAGTAGGATCACAATCATGTGATCGTCAGCAGGCAGCTGATGTAGTGTTCACTTGTCATGGTTACAGTGACGTGCCGCTATCTGGCAATGATACAGAAATCTTTAACAAATCTGTGGATCCAGACTATAAGCTGCATCACTGCCAAAATCTAATCACTTGTTCCTTGAGTCATTTCTGACCTTCCCTGAAAATTTCATCTTAATCCGTTTTTTTTTTTGGCGTAATGTTGTTTGGACAATGACAGCCCTGACTGGGACAAACGTTCATGCATGAGGCAAACCAAACTAATTGAAGCTCCTCCACAGTGCTACTTAAACGTTCTTTTCTCCGCTTACATGAAGCCGTAGACAGACGGCATGTAGTCCCAGGAGCCGAGAAGAAAAAATGAGAGACAGATGAGGACAAACAGGCTGCCGAGGTACATGAAGAGGTACTGAGCGATGAACCACCAGAAGCTGGCTCGCCGAAAATTCACTGGGATGTACTGACGCTGGAGGAGGAGAAACAGAATCATAGACAGACATTAAAGAAAGGCATAAAAACAAGAAGTAATACTCTGATATTTACCTTCTGGATCCTAAAACCTGCAACTGGTTGTTAAATGCACGTGATTGTTTTTAAAAAATTATCAGAGTCCAAAACTAAAAAAACAGAAAGACTCCCTGGATTTCTAACTACTCACTGAGTTAGTCATCTGTGACGTGCTGTTCCATCAAAAAATTCTATATTCTACACGTCGAAACAAACTTCACCACAAATAAACCATTCACACTAACCAGATTCTTTAAAAAACAAAGAAGTCTCCACTTCTCCACGAAATGAAGAAGCCACTAGTGATTCAGCTCGTTGTCTACACAGAGCAGAAAGCAGCCAAGCATGAAAAAGTAAGTAGTAAAATATCCATAACCACGTTGTTCCTTGTGTTGGTAACAGTACTGTAGGCACTTTTGACAGTTTTTGTAAAGTAAATTTAAAAAAAATTAACATTTGTTTGTTTTTTTAATGATTTATGGAATAAATGTTGATAAAAGCCATTTTTTGAGTCCTCTCTACCTCTGACCATGGTTGTGCTGTTTACATAGAGGTGTGAGACTTTATACTGCAGTAAAACATGAGGCTCCAGTGAGAAAAATGTGACCAAAGGTTACAAAAAGGACAGTGAGAAAGGCTGGGTGGAAGAACAGGAGAGAACTACAAACCAGAGATAAATTAATGAAGACGAGGGATGCAAATTCTGAAAAATGTTCTTAACCGATAGTCAACAGTGTTATCAGGCAATAACTGATTAATCGATAACACATGTTGAGCTGTACTCAACATGTGTTATCAATTAATCAATTATTGCCTGGAGACCATTCTATACCCTGACAACCAGAAGCCACTTGGTTATAGGGACACTGTCCTAATAGACTTTAGCTTATCTTGAAATATAAGACTATCTTTTAGCATGAACATTATTCATCACAAAAGTCTCTGTCATGGTGGCTGTTTCTAGCTAATCCATCCCATACAACGCTGGCCAACACAGAACTCCCCATAGTCTCAGTGACGCCTCCTGAAGTTGAAGCTAAACACATCAAACAGGCTGCAGGCTTCCATTGGTGGAACTACGAGCTGCTACTTGTGGTGAGCGATACTGCAAGATGTGGTATGGACTGAGTGTTCTGGAGAAGTCAAGACTCCATGGAAGAATTTCCCTGACATTCAGACTAACTTTTTCAGTAGTCACACTGGTACGACAGACATTGTCATTTGGTCGCGCCCACCTGGTCCTACCTGGCTACAGGTGAAACACCTCACTAGCTGCACATTTGCTTTTCACAGACACAACATTTACCGATGTTCCCTAAACGCCTCACAGTGCAGACTTATGCTGCTCAGGAAGGTGTGTGAGCAAAGCGAGGATGGGAAAGACCCCGTAAAGTTCATGTCAGATGTTTTGATGGAAGCAATGGGCCCCGCTGTCTTTTCTACACCGCCTGAACTGGAGAGAGCACACCGTACCCCGACCTCCAGAGCCGGGCAGAGATCCACCCCCCACATGTTCCTGGTCTGCTTCTCCAGATCCCAGCAGAAGGAAGCTTAAATACCAGGGTGCCACTATAAGGATCTACCAGGATGTCAGCGCAACACTCACTAAAAGAGAGGCGAGTTTAACTGCATCAAGCAGGCCTTGTACCACAAGAACATCAGGTTCCACCAGCTCCACCCAGCCTGGCTGCGAGTGATGTACGAACACGACGTGTTCACCTTCCACTCACCTGATGAAGCACACAAGTTTTTCAACCGGAGGTTCGGTAAAGAATAAGACTTTGTGTCAGAGAGAGAGGGGAAGGCTCTACAGCCTGACGATGATTAATCACCTGAGATCGATGACGTCTAAGTTCACCTTGTCGCATCGCTGCCAGCCTGCGGTCCGCGGACCCGAGGTATGGACATTCAGTGATGTTAGTGCTGGACTAATCAATATTATGCTTGAGGTTATATACGGCTTCATAGAAGTGTGTGTATCTGCCCACTTGTTTGACAGTTATTGTGCTGCTTAACCATCTCGTTTTTATTTCTACCTTAGTGTTAAGAGGTATTAATTTAGCTTATCACAGGAACTGGGAGCCTCCCCAGGTAGACCTGTTGAGAAAACGTGCTACCAGAAGTTATTTGAAATAGTGTTTAGCCTGCAGCTTGGCTCAAAGAGAGCGACAAGTGAAGGCTTAGTTCTAGTTTTGTCTTTGTTTTTGGACAGGGTTAGGGATAGGGACACCACCATATTTTTGCAATGTATACTCGCCTTTATTCATGTAAGAGAAGAAATGATCCAAACTGTGCACTCTAACATGATCACTGCATTACCTTTTTATTACTCCTTTTCTCATTTTATTTTACTTAGCTAAACATGGTGAATGGTATTGATGCAAAGACGGCTGCTTTAAGATTCATTAGTTGGAATGTGGAGGGTTTAAATGGGCCTGTTAAAAGAGCCAGGATATTTAATCATCTTAAGTACTTAAAATGTGATGTTGCATTTCTCCAGGAAACTCACCTGCTAGTAAAAGATCAAGTCAGACTTAAAAAAGGATGGGTGGGGAATATATTCCATTCCAATCTTAACTCTAAAACTCGTGGTACAGCCACATTGGTTCATAAAAAAATTCAGTTTAATGCAACCACTGTTATTTCAGATCCACAAGGACGATTTGTGATAGTCCCTGGGCGCCTTTACCACAAGCTGGTGGTCCTGGTAAATATATATGCCCCGAACTGGGATGACCATAAGTTTATTCACAAAATTATATCATTAATTCCAGATTTGAATTCACAACAATTGATTTTTGGTGGAGACCTAAACTGCGTGATGAATCCAGCATCTGACCACTCTAGTTCTAAACCTAAAAATCTTTCTAAAAAAGCCAAGCTATTATTGCTTTTTATGGACCAGATAGGAAGTGTTGACCCCTGGCATTTTTTATTTCCACAGAGTAAATCCTTTTCATTTTTCTAATGTACACCACTCATATTCTGGGATAGACTATTTTTTCATTGATCAGAACCTTCTTCCCTTTTTCAAAAAAGTTGAATATTCATCTATAACAGAGTCAGATCAAGCCCCTGTAGTTTTGGATCTTGTATTCCTCTATACCAATTAGAACACCCCTCCTGGAGATTAGACAGAAATCTCCTCGCTGATGAGAGCTTTTGTGAAATGATTTCACAAAAAATAGATGACTTTATAAATTCCAACCAAAAAGATGACATTTCCCCTTCTCTCCTCTGGGAAACACTAAAGGCTGTAATCAGGGGTGAAATTATATCGTATTTAGCTAAAATAAATAAAATGAAAAGAATGAAGCATGAGGAGCTCATTAAAGACATATCTATGGTGGATGCTCAGTACTCTGTTTCTCCCACCCCTGAGCTCTACAAAAGGAAGCTGGACCTCCAAACACAATATAATTTGCTATCAACTGAAAAAACAGAACGTCTCCTATTAAAAGCACAAAGATATGTTTATGAGCATGGCGACAAAGCCAGGTGTTTAATAGCACACCAACTAAAATTCCGCTCAGCCTCTCAGCAAATCCCACAAATACGGAAAGACGATGATGAACCAACTATTGACTCAGAAGAAATTAAAGAAACATTCACCACATTTTATTCAAATCTGTATGCTTCAGAGATGACAAATGATTGCTCTGACATGGAACATTTCTTCAATAACCTCCAGGCTCCTTCTATAACAACAGTTCATAGGACTGAAACTGAGCTTCCACTAAATCGGATAGAAATCTTACCTGCCATGAGGGCAATGCAGAACGGCAAGGCACCAGGCCCCGATGGGTATCCTATAGAATTCTATAAAAAGTTCTCTGATAAACTGTTAACAATTTTACTTGATATGTTTAATGACTCTTTGTCTCATGGGTCACTCCCACAGACATTGACTGAAGCATCAATTAGCCAGGTAAAGATAGCACAGAATGTGGCTCTCCTAAACTACGATGTGAAGATCTTGGCCAAAGCCCTTGCCGTACGCCTAGAAACTACAATACACGACGTGATACCTGCTGACCAAACTGGTTTTATATCAGGCCGCCATTCATTTACAAACATTCCCGGCTCCTAAATGTTATCCACTCTCCTGTGTCCAGCACGGTACCAGAAGTGGTCATCATGCTGGACACAGAGAAAGCATGTGATAGGGTAGAATGGGGTTATTTATTTGCTTGTTTAAAGAAATTTGGATATGGCCCTAATTTTATATCATGGATCAAACTTTTGTATACCTCACCCAAAGCCTCTGTAACCACAAATGGTAAGCGCTCACAATATTTCCAACTGTCAAGGGGCACCCGTCAGGGCTGTCCACTCAGTCCATTGCTATTTGCCTTCGCCATAGAGCCCTTATCTTTAACACTTAAAACGTCATCATCAATCACTGGGATTCATAGAGGGGGGAGAATAGAGTATCTCTTTACGCAGATGATTTAATAATGTATGTGTCTGACCCTGTTTCATGTGCTCCCCATATTACCCATGCCCTGAGGAGATTTGGTGTTCTTTCTGGGTACAAACTCAACTTTAGTAAAAGTGAACGTTATCCTGTTAATGATCTGGCTCTTCAAATACAGGATGGTACTCTACCATTCAAAATGTCTAGGAATGGCTTTAAATACCTAGGCATTAATATTACACAGGACATACAAAATCTCTATCAAGAAAACTTCTGTTTACTATTTGATAGTCAAATTAGACCTAAAGAAATGGAAACCACTCCATCTATCCTTAGCGGGGAAAGTGAACTGTATTAAAATGAATGTGCTCCCCAAGTTTCTTTACCTGTTTCAATGTATTCTTCTTTATCTTCGTAAATCTTTTAAAAATCTATTGATAAGGCCTTAATCTCATTCATATGGGACGGGAAGAAACCTAGAACACGGTTAGAACTGTTACAGAGACCCAAAAATCAAGGTGGTTTAGTGCTTCCAAATTTTTGTCATTTTTATTGGGCCTCAAATGTTCAAAAAATTATGTACTGGCTCCATACTTCTGATGCAGACTGGTGCCAGCTTGAAGCTGCATCTTGCATCTCCACCTCTCTTAGAGCCCTGGTCACCTCCAGCCTTCCCCTCTCTCTCTTACAATACACTAACAATCCTGTAGTCAAAAACACCCTCAAAATATGGGTTCAGCTTAGACACAACTTTGGGTTTAAAAACCTTCTCTATTTAAGTCCCATACAAAATAATCACCTTTCCCCCCCAGCTAGGTTAGACTCTGAATTTAGTTTCTGGCAGAGACGAGGCATTCATAATTTAAAGGATATGTACATAAACTCTATTTTTGCAAGCTTTGATGAGTTATCGCACAAATTTGGCCTTCCTCGGTCCAGCCTGTTTTGATATTTCCAAGTCCGCCACTTCCTTCAACATCATGATCCCAACTTTCCATACATAACATCACCTTCTGGTTTAGATGATCTGTTAAAATCCCCATTCAATTCGAAAAGACTTATCTCAAGGATCAGTGATTGTATAACCTCCTTAAAAAACACAACACTGGCAAAGATCAGAGCAGACTGGGTGAATGAGCTGGGGGAAGACTTGGAAGAAGACAAGCTCAAGAACAGTGCTTCAGCAGAGAGCTTCATGGAATGGGTTTCCAAGACCGAGCAGCTGCATCCAAGCCATACATCACCAAGTGCAATGCAAAGCGTGGGATGCAGTGGTGTAAAGCAGCCACCACTGGACTCTAGAGCAGTGGAGATGCCTTCTCTGGAGTGACCAATCACGCTTCTCCATCTGGCAATCTGATGGACCAGTCTGGGTTTGGCGGTTGCCAGAAGAACCATACTTGTGGGACTGCATTGTGCCAAGTGTAAAGTTTGGTGGAGGGGGGATTATGGTGTGGGCTTGTTTTTCAGGAGCTGGGCTTGGCCCCTTAGTTCCAGTGAAAGGAACTCTGAATGCTTCAGCATACCAAGACATTTTGGACAATTCCATGCTCCCAACTTTGTGGGAACAGTTTGGAGCTGGCCCCTTCCTCTTCCAACATGACTGTGCACCAGTGCACAAAGCAAGGTCCATATAGACATGGATGACAGAGTCTGGTGTGGATGAACTTGACTGGCCTGCACAGAGTCCTGACCTCAACCCCATAGAACACCTTTGGGATGAATTAGAGCAGAGACTGAGAGCCAGACCTTCTGGTCCAACATCAGTGTGTGACCTCACAATTGTGCTTCTGGAAGAATGGTCAAAAATACCCATAAACACACTCCTAAACCTTGTGGACAGCTTTCCCAGAAGAGTTGAAGCTGTTCTAGCTGCAAAGGGTGGACCGACGTCCTATTGAACCCTATGGATTAGGAATGGGATGTCAAGGCAGGTGAGCGAATACTTTTGGCAGTATAGTGTATGTTTTGGTCATGTCCAGCCCTGGCTACCTATTGGTCTACCATCTTTAAAATGCTGTCAGAAGCAATGAATATAGATATTCAACCCAACGCAGCTATGACCATATTTGGTACCCCAGATAGAAGACACACAACTTTAAGGGAAAGTTACAAATTGCTTTTACGACACTGCTGGCACGTAGAAGAATATTATTACATTGGAAATCAAAAAATCCACCTAAAGTATCTTTGTGGTTTAGCAAAAATAAAATAAAATATACTCTCAGGGGTTCCAGGGATAAATTCTTCTCTGTCTGGGATTCAGTGTTGAAATATCTTGGTAAACTCAAAACTGTAAACACTTAATGACCACCTTGCAGTTATGTTGCATCTACATTAATGTTTATGATTGATTCCATGTGAACCACGTCTGGTTTAGTGCACAGCTTCACTGTTGGCGAGTTTAGGCATATGGTTTTTGTTTCTTAGTGTTTTTTGTTTTTTTTTAGGTGGATGAATGTATGTCTGTGTATATATGTATATGTATATGTATATATATATATATATATATATATATATATATATATATATATATGTATATGTATATGTATATATATATATATATATATATATATATACACATATATATGTATGTATGTATGTATGTATGTATGTATGTATGTATGTATGTGTATATATATATATATATATATATATATATATATTATATATATATATATATATATATATATATATATATATATATATATATATATATATATAAATATTTTATTTTATTTTATTTATTCATTTAGTTTCATCTCATTCAATCATACATTCTTTATGGATTGGTGTCCAACATGTTCTTGGGGGTGGGAGAAAAGTTAAAATATAAACATGAGCATTATGATCACTCTGTATATGTATCTATGTACCATACTGTTGATGCTCAATAAAAAGAAAATGAAAAAAAAAAAAAAGAAAGGTGTGTGAGCAAAAAATACTTTGAAAAGTGTGTGCTCCATCTTTTAAGAGCGGGGCGCATTTTTAAATGTAAAGATCGCAGTCAGTCATTTTTGTATCGTGGATAAAAGCTAAAATCATGATTGTGTTGAATGGTCATTTCATTTCGTAGCCCTCTGATGGCACTAGCCTTTGCAGTATCTTCCTGCCTGCAGTCTGATCATCAGATGTGTCTCAGTCAGACTCCTTCTCTGCCTCCTCTTTGTTCAGTGTTGGTTGAGGAACGTCCAACAGCTGAACAGCTCATTTTACACATCAGGCAGGAACAGACTGACAGAGCCATGGAAGAAACTAAAGTTACACTTTCCACCACTATGATTTATCATGTAGCTGAGCCTGTTTGATTGTTTGTCTGGTGCCGCTAAGTCACGTGACGGAACAACATCCAATCACAAGAGGAGGATTAGCAAAGTGCTGCTGCTCTGTGATAGGAGGAGTTCTGTCAGACAGGTCGCCTCTTTGATGAAACCACAGCAGTTCAGGCATACAGGAGAGAACTGAAACTAAAGTATCAATCTCAGTAGACCGGTATCGTTCAATATCAGAACCAACGCTGGAATCGATACTTGGATCGATCCACCACTAGCTGCTTCAGCTAATCTACAAAATATGTTCTGATATGAAAGTACTTCATTTTCTGCCTTATCAGTTAATATATTAATAAATCATTAATGGCATTTAATCTATTAATCACTAACATACCTACTGAAGGCGGTGAAACAAACCACTAGATGCTGTTTAAATGCATGTGTCCATTCAAATGCTACATACCTGCATCAAATACAGCATTGCTGGAGCGCACAGAGTCAGAGGATAGATGGACTGATAGGTGGCCAAGCACAGAAATATGGCACTCAGCAGAGTGTTTCCTGAAACCCAAACAGAGTTACTCAAAGCAAGTTCATCTAGATCAGAAGAGTTAGCCAACTTTGTAACAAATTACTAGAGCTCGGTACAGCACTAACCCTGCAGTGAATTTCTGAATGGAGTAAACAACATAACACAGTCAAATCCTGCTCAGACAGAAAAGGATGAGGATCTGTGGTTTACCCTTTATGGTAGAGAAGATGAACAGGGCGACGACAGCGTTGTTCAAGCCGCATGTCGACTTGGCAACACAGGACAGGATGGTGAACGGGTTCAACAGGTAACTGTAAGAGAAGGTGACAGTAAATTATTTGGCTGCAACTCTGGAGATCGATGCACAAAACTCAAAAGTCAGAGTTAAGGTTTCTTCAAAGCAAATCAGTTGCATAAATACCCTCAAGTCTTCTCCTTGACATTACCTTGTAAAGTATTTAGGGTTTTCTCCTTATTTTGGGGTTATACTAGAATCATTTAAAGTTAGTTAAACTCCTGCACAAAGACCTTCTCATTCTAACTTAACATGGTCAACTTTACGTCGATATAAACTAATGGAATAAACTGTCAAGCCTTCTTGAATGAATCCGTGTTGCAGTTTCCTTCCACAATTGTTCTTTTCTTTTTGCTTTTATTCGCGGATCAAATAAATTAATTGTACTTTCTTTTCTCTTTGTCTTCTATTCTTCTGCCATTTGTTTGAAACTTTCCAAAGACCAACTTTGCGAGACAACACCAATCACCAGGCTATGAACGTGCTCACTTAAAAGGCTTGTCAGGAGTTTTAGCAGCGTAAAGAGGACCAACACAACATTAGACAGGTGGTCATAACGTTATTCCTGATCGGTGTATACTATACCTCAATACAGCTGCACATTACAGCTCTTAAATGTTAAATTTAAACATGGCATTAAAGAAGTGACACTGTCCCGTAATGAAGGATACGTGGAAATCAGTGTAGTTGTTGGACAGATCTGACTGAATGTGATTTATACCAGTTAACTCATCGGTTTTCTAATCTGTGCTCTATCAGCTGCAGCACCAGCAGTGGAAAACTGACAGGACAGCAGATCAGGACCAAATTTAAAAACATATTTATGCATGTTCTGCATCACCAGCTGAAAACATGTGGGTTACCATGGCAACGCAATGCATACAGCGTGCCTGTTGTAACTGCACTGCTTCGTTAAGTGGGATTAGTAATGCACAGCTCAACAGGTTTGCAGATACAACATGGTCCTCAGCTGACAATTGCTTACAGACAGTAACTTAAATGCCAAACTCTTAACAGAACCTCTAGAGAAGGTTTCCTGTGCAGCATCAGTTACCATGGTGATCTAGCAGGCTAACAGAGTGCCACCTTCATGACAATGATAACTCTGACATCTCCTTAACACACCAATCTTGTTTCGTAGTCCATCCCTGTGGTGTCACAAGAGAGGAAGTGCAAGCAAACAAATGTTCTCCATGTAACCTGCGGCGTTTCACTGCGGTAGAATCCCTTTCAATGAAGCAAATGTCTAAATAGATTCCTTAAGTAAGGGAAGTTTATAAGTGATTTGGCCATTAAGTAAATCCCTTATCTAAGGAGAGTGTCAGACTTGAGGAGAAGACTGAAGGAGTTCTGTGCAGCAGCTCCCAGGTTCAAAAGGCTTCAGTGTTGGGTTTAGCGCCCTCTGGGGGCCGATGGCACTTACAACATGGCTACTTTGAGAGGGATGTAGTACATTTCTTTGGGGCTTCTGATGAGCTCCAGACAGTCCAGAGGATAGCGGTCTGCCTCCAAGGCAAACTTCTGCTTTCTGAACTGAAACAGAATCAAAGACAGGTCAGTAAATGTCAGAGTTGTTTTTATATCCAACTACTAAAATGAACAAAATGCTCTATCCAAAGGAATGATAAAGGTAGTGTCTGTCATTTCTTGGCCATATGTGAAAAAAGGAGTGAAGTTCAGTACACAGCAATCAATATTTCATCACAACCTGATGTTAGTAAAACAAATGATAACAGAGTTTTTGCACGTCTCTATATTGAACATGGCTACAGCTACCAGTTCTTTCCATTGTTGAATAATCTATTTTCTCCAACTATTAGTTGTCAAAAATGGTGAAAAATGTTAAATTGTGTTTCTCAAATCCCAAGATGATGTCCTCAAATGTGTCGTTTGTTTCCACAAACCAAAGATACTCAGTCTACTGTTACAGTAGAGTCAAGAAACTAGAAAATATTATAGAAACAATGTCAGGAGTTGGGATCAGGATCTACACTTTTTTCTTTAGGAAATCACTCAAACTGATTAACTGATTTTCAAAACATTTAACGTAAGAGTGGACAACCAACTGAATAATCATTACTGTACATATATGAACACGTATATTTTTAATTGCTTTCTCTGGATAATTTGCTGCATACTTACCACCTGTTTGTTGTAGTCCTTGACGGCCATGTAGAGAGCCACAGCAGTGATCACATCTGCCAACTGAAGACACACAAACGGTTAAAAAACAAAATCCTTTTACTTTCTTTTTAAATCACAGCAGCAACAGTCCAGCTTGTGTTCACTGTGGATCCTACTGGAAAAATGTTCTTTGTCTTCACTCACCATAAATGTGATCTCTGCATAGTCCACCACAAAGTGGAAGAGGTAAATGATGAGGGGAGTCTGAAGGCAACAGAAGAGGACATTTGGAGTAGAAACACATATTTAGAGTACAGCTGAGATATGGCTGAACTAAAAACTCATCCCAACTCATCACACTTACAAATGTAACATTTTTTAACATTAAAACAATCCCTTTGTGCATTAAAAAGGCTTATATTCAGGCGCCCAGATAGCTGAACTGGTTGAGTGGGCGACCCATGAACAGAGGCTATGGACCCCGACTCAGCAGCCTGGGTTTGATACCAGCTCATGGCCCTTTACTGCAGGTCTTCCCCCTTTCTTCTCCCTACTTTCCTGTCTGCTGCTCCTCAAACCAGTCTAATTCAGTCTAACCAGTCTAGATACACCTTCTCCAGAATGCGCAGACCGAAACAGCAAAGATTGAGGATGAACAAGCCTCAAACTAGTTAATCAGTTCTTCACTGGAAGGATGCAACTCAATAAAATCTTACCTCTGGACAAACAACGCTGCTTTAGTCCGGCTGAGAAACGGAGCCAAATCTAAAATATTTCTTCTCCAGTTTTCAAGCCAGAACTTGTGTTTTTAAACATCTTTAATGTTTTCTTTAGAATATTTCCCAGGTTTCTAGGTGTAGGTTGACAACCGCTCAGCGTTTTGAATGCCTCGCTACGTGTGTGTGGATCCCTCACCTCATGGAAAACATCTCCAGAATACGGTGAAACTCCCAAGTCGAGCAGAGCCAAACCTTCAACCACTGCAAACAAACAAACAAACAGAGAAAGTGAGCTTCCTGTTCGGGCTGCCTCGTGAACACTTCATGAAGGGTTGTGGTGTTTTGTGTGATTAACAGCATGCAGCTCATGTATTGTGCTTTCTCCTGCATTTCGTACAGCTTTATTACTTCACATTTTCAGTGTACAGTTGCATGCAAAATGATTCAACCCCCTGACATTTTTGACATTCTGGCACAATGAGCAACATCACAACTGCAGGCGACTAAATCATATAAGACAGGAGAGTCAAACTCATTTAGTCCAGGGGCCACATTCAGCCCAATTTGATCTCAAGTGGGCCGGACCAGTAAAATCACAGCATATTTATAGTAACCTATAAATAACCACAACTCCACATTTTCCCTTTGTTTTAGTGCAAAAAAGTACATTCTGAAAATGTTCACACTTAATGAATTATCTTTTTGCAAAACATCATGAAGAACCTGAAATTTCTTAAGAAAAATAAGTGAAATATATGCCTATATATAATATATTACACATTACAACTTCCAGATCACAGAGTGTCTACAAAGACACAGAACATTTAGTCACAGCTATCTGGAACTGAACTATGTAGTATTTTATTTTATGAGCAAAATGACAGAAGTCAAACAAAAGAAGACCAAAAACAAGACAAAATATTACAAAATGACAAAAACTAGACACAAAACGACAAAAGCCAAATACAAAATGAGACAAATGACAGGAAAGAAAACAAAAAAGACAAAAAAATTGACAAAAAAAGGTACAAAGCGACAAAAAAATGGACAATTGACAAAAACAAGACAAAAAACAATGAACAAAGCAAAACACAAAATGGCAAAAATAAGACAAACAACACAAGCGAGACAAAAAGGAAACACAAAACGACAACATGTCTCTCTGTAATTTCTACACTTTACAAAGTTGTCCTGTGGGCCGGACTGGACCCTCTGGAGGGCCGGTTTTGGCCTGCAGGCCGCATGTTTGGACACCTCTGATATAAGAGCTGAACAGTTAGTTTATTGAATTATAATACCAAAGCAAAAATCAACATTTAATTCATAATCCATCCAAAATCTCAACTTTGTATTCTTTACAAAAGCAGGTTGCAAAATGATTGAACCCCCTATAAAGAATGACAATCCCTTATTTTCTCAATGCTTCATATGTTCAGCTTCATTTCTGATGACGGACTGTTGTTCCTTAGAGACATTCGTTTGGGATCTATTGGATTCAGGCCAGACAGCAGGCTGGTCCAGGTCATAGTTCCTCCTGCTGTCATGTTTCTGCAGACTGGGAGTCATCCTGTCAGCCAGTACTTTGCTATATTTACAGACATTCATTTTACTATCTGTAAACGTCAGCCCCATATCTTCACACTTCCACCCCCGTGCTTCACTGTCAGGACTAAGTGTTCACTGTGGAGGTGCTGGGCCATACATGCTAAATAAACCCCACTGGAACCAAAACAGAAAAAGAGATTTTGGTCTCATCGGACCACAGAACGTGCTCCCAGGATTCATTATTTTTTAAAATTCTTTTCACGTCACTTAGGAAAGTTTAATGTTGCAATTTTGTGTGAAAGCAGGAGCAATGGTGGATGTTGTGTCATTTTCAGTGTCTGATTTCTCAGATTTCTGTTGATAAACCCTGTGCCAAGTCTGAACCAGTGTTTTGCAGAGCTAGAAGAACGACTTTAGGAGGATCCCTGCATCTCTGCTGAGTGCTACTATGTCCTGATCACTGCTGCAGCTGTCTTCCGTGAGGACTCTCTCCGGTTGTGGACTGAATGAAGGGTTTTTATGTTTGTCTCTTCTAATCAAACACAGGAATAAGACACGAGTCAGCTCGAATTTAAACCTTCACCCACAGAAATCCCGGTCTGCTGTTGAGGCTCTTTGTAGCAAAAGGCTCATGGAGTTTCTAACGTGTTCAGATTGCTGCAGCTAAACCGGTTTGACGTTACCGACGTCCCTCAGTCACCGGATAACAGCGCCGAGCTGAGGCAGCAGGAGGGAACCGGAGCGGCGTTCCAGCGACCAAACCGGGCTCCGGACCGCCGCCGAACCCCCGCTTACCTCTCTTCCAGGCGGTGATCGGAGACACCACCTCCACCCTCTCCGCGATCAGCTCCGCCAAGCTGGATCTGAACAGAGCCGCCCGGATCGTAACAGCTACAACCAACAGCAGAGTCAAGGGAGCCGCCATCTCGACAAGGAAGCGCTGTCCGCCCTGCGAAGGGCACGATGGGAAATGAAGTCTGTCATCAATGAGGAAACCCGGAAGTCCACTCTGAAAAGCACGATACGTAATTAAATTAATGAAAAAAACTTCCACATCATTTACTTATCATTTACATATCACTCTTGAATATTATTATTGTTATTATTATTATCATCATCATTATTATTAGTAGTAGTAGTGGCAGTAGCAGTATTACCATGTTATTAGTTTATTATTTTTTGGGAGAAATTTAGGAGAAATAAACACGATTAAGGAAATATACTCAAATTGCTGTCTTGCCAAGCGGAACAATGCCATTCTGTAATTTTGTGGATGTTTTCACCCGGAAACTTTTTGTGTTGGATCAAAACAAAACCGACAAAGCTGTGTAAAGCTGCAGATAGTAAATCTGATGTTTTCCGCTAATGAGGTTTCCTGTTATCAAAACAAACTAAGTCTGATAAAAAACTGATTTAGTTTGATGTGTGAGCATATTTTATTAACAAACGGTCACGTGCTTTTAGAACAAATCAAGACACGTCTCATAAAATCGTGAAATGTGAACTACATTTATAAAAAACTTCCAACATTCCAATGAAACTTGGGCCTGCAAAAACATAAAAAATTAAAAAGCTTTCTACAAAACGCAATTTTTAATAGTTCCATAACTCATCTTAAGAAAAATCAACGTGATAAGTTCATTAATTTAAGGCTTGAAAATTTTTTTCTTTACTTTTAAACCACAGTTCAGGATTTGCATGAATATTATAATTAGCATTTTCCTCATCATCTAATAAGAATGACAATGATAATAATAATAATAATAATAATAATAATAATAATAAGAAGAAGAAGAAGAAGAAGAAGAAGATCAAGAAGAAGAAGAAGGAAAATAATTGCTACTTATTTTCAGATCTGTGTGGACTTAAATTATTACCTTTTTTGTTTATTGAGAATTTATTGTAAATATTTACTGCTCATTTTTTTGTTTTGCTTTTTTGACCATGTATATTTTACTTTAGTGATATCCAGTCATTTCTTATTAATAAGTGATTGTCTCCATAATAAATAATCATGGAATTTGTAAAGACATGATCATAATGAACATAAAAACTTTTTTTTTTTTTTTTTTTTTACTTTTAATAAAAATGTTTGCAAGATATATCCCATGGACTTAAAAAGTCCCTCAATTATACATTGACCCAGACAATTTTCGAATCATTTTGGACAAATTTTGAGTCATTTTGGACAATTTTCTTGTCATTTTCATCAAATTTTATGTCAGCTTGGATCTTTTCTCATCATTGTGGATAATTTTTGTGTCTTTGGGATAATTTTCAAGTCATTAGGTACAAATTTCATGTCATTCTAGACCAATTTTCTGTAATTATGGATCATTTTCAAGTCATGCGGGACAGGTCAATATAAAATTGCGGGACTTTTTGTAACATTTTAGTGATATCCAGTCATTTTTTATTAATAAGTGATTGTTTCCATAGTAAATAATTATGGAATTTGTAAAAACATGTTCCTAATAAGCATAAAAACGTAATTTTTCAACTCTTAATTTAAAAAAAAAATGTGTTCGATATATCCTATGAACTTCAAAAGTCCCTCAATTATATATTGACCCTTAGGTTAGTATTTAGCTCAGAATTCAATGGAACTGTTCTGTGGTGCTTTTATACTGAAATCTGTACCCAGGAAACTTGACGCCGTAAAGCTCCTGTCAGGACTTTCGTTTTCATTTCTGGACTGGAAACTGAGTTGATGTCTGTGAACTGAGGAAACATGGCAGGTTTAGAGGTGTTGTACACCTGTGTGGCAGGTAGCATCAGCTGCCCGCAGGACGCCGTGGTCTGCTTCGTCCACTGGGAGATGATAAAGAACGGATACAGATGTGTCGGAGCTGGAGACGAGGTGAGATAAAGCAGCTAGCTAGAGTTGTGTTAGCTTAGATACAAACAGCAACACAGCAGCTCAACAACAGCCTGCTCATTAGTCAGCCTGGCTGGATTCAGCTCATTATTTCAGGGAATTTATATGTTTACGAGTTAAAACTAACGAAATGTGGATTCATATGAAGAGAGTCAAAGGATTAGCAGATGCTCAATACGATTTGAAATGAAACACTTTCTGTTTTTTCTAATAAAATATATGCCGAATCAGAGAGCGGCTCTTAGTTATTCAGGTAAACTTTTGGTTCTGTTGTTTAAAATGTTTTGGGCCGTGCTACTTAACGAGACCGTTAACTGTCGTTTTTATCAACGGACCTCTGTTGCTGTTAGTGGCTGCGTTTAGCTTAGCATTAGCCTCCTGTTAGCGCATCACCTCCTGTGTGTAGCTGATATTATCCAGTCACTGTACCTGTCTGACAGACAGCTTTTAGCTCTGCTCATTAGAGCTGTCGTTTTACTGCACAATCAAACACAAGCTGATTTAAAATGGAGGTCTGACGAGCTCTGAAAAGTGTCATGTCATCTTTAGCAGGCTAACGCAGTTCACTGAAACACTGCACAAGTACTGGACTACAAGTGACACAGTGTAGAAATACGCTTTTACAAGTACAAGTCCTGTATTCAGAGTTTACTTAAGAAAAAGTGCAAAGGTGTTATACATCAAAATGTACTTCAAGTACCAAAAGTAGAAGTACTCACTATGCAAGATGGAGAGTTTTGGATATATCTATACAGTCATGGAAAAAATGATTAGACCACCCTTGTTTTCTTCAATTTCTTGTTCATTTTAATGCCTGGTACCAATAAAGGTACATTTCTTTGGACAAATACAATGATAACAACAAAAATAGCTCATAAGAGTTTAATTTCAGAGCTGATATCAGACATTTTCCATGGTTTTCTAGATAACAACCAATCATCAATAGCTATGGCATTGTGCTGCCATAAACACCTTTTAGGATTCCATGTTTTCTTTTCTGTCTGTTTTAGTCACATGGTCCACACAGGAGTTAGTACTGATTCATAACCATTGTTTCTGATGACTGCATCCATGCGTCTTGGCTGCTCTCCACCAGCTTCTGACATTGTTCTGCTGTCACAGCAGCCCATTCCTGTTGCACTCATTCTAAATAATCTGCTTTGTTTTTGGGCTTGTGGTTCTCCATTTAGAGTTTGATGATTTTCCACAGGTTTTCAGTTGGATTTAGATCTGGTGATTGAGCAGCCAAGGCATGGTTCCATTGTTCTGGTTCTCCATCCAGGCTTTAACTGACCTTGCTGTGTGGTAAGGTTCATTGTCTTGTTGAAAAATCCAGTCATTGGAGGCAGGAAAGAGTTTTCCAGCTGATGGAAGAAGACTGTTTTCAAGAGTAGCTCCAAACATGACCTGGTTCATTGACCCTGTTCCACCCAGACTGAAACTACCCCAGATGGTCACTGATCCACCCCCATGTTTTACTGTAGGGGCAGACAGTCTGGTTTGTAGCTTCTCCAGGCTTCCTCCTAACCAGGAAGTTGGCTGGAGTGGACATCAACTGAAACTGGATTCATCCCTGAAGAGAACCTTAGTCCAATCATCAACAGTCCAATCCTTGTGATCCCAGCAAAGAGTAACCGGCTTTCCTCTGCCTTTCCTTGATGAAGGGCTTCTTCCTGCTCTGTGAGACTTCAGACCAGCTTCAACAAGTTGCTTTCCAGCTGTCCTTGCTCAACAAGTCCAATTTCTCCACAGTGTTCACTCATTTTTAAGGTCCCTGGAGGTCTGACGATGATTCCTGACAGGAAGGGATGAGTCACGGTCATCTGGTGGGTAGAAAGACATTTCCTGACCAGCTAGCAGTTTGGTAGAACCATGCTGGGCTTGTTTTTTCTTGGTGTAATGAACGGCTGTCTTGGAGATCTTCAGTTTTTTTCTCTACTTGTCTCTCACATACTAATTTCCAGCAGTGCCAAGATGGCTGCCTTTGTGGCTTCACATAATTCTTCAGTATTAGGCGTTATGTGAGAGCTGACAACTTCTGAGTTGTGCTACGGATTGAATGTCAGCAGGAAACCACTCTAGGCCTTTACATGTGCTGCTGCTGATGACAGGAAATGTCCTCTTATATACTCTGGATACAATGAAGCTGAAGCAGGTCAAACAGGACATAAAGTATTATGGAATCAGCTGCATTTTTTGTCGTGTTCATTATATTCTTCAGGTAGTGTACCTTTAGTGGTACCAGGTATTAAAATGAACAAGAAACTGAAGAAAACAAGGGTGGTCTAATCATTTTTTTCCATGACTGTATTTGTTAATTGCATTACAAATGACACTGTGTGTTATTAATGTGAGTGAATCTTTCTCGCTCCTCTTCCATCCTTCAGCCTCGCAGCAGTGATAAGAAGTCAGAGCTCCTTCCTGCTGAGTGGAGCAGCAACAAGGAGTTGTACAGTCTACGGTACAAAGCCACCGACAACGACAACCAGATACTGCTCAAAGCCATCACTGTTGACTCCACCTTGATCTTCAACCTGATGGTAGGCAAACCTCTGCCTCTGAACTCCAACAGCTTCTGCTTTAGCTCAGTAGGTCGTTGCTCTTCGCTTATTGTTGGAGCTGCTGATTTATAAGTTGTGATATAACCAGAAAACTGTTTCCTGGTTTACTTGATTTCCTGAATTTAGATGTTACCACAATACATAAACCATGACTAGAAGCAGAGAACTCAAAAATGTGTCTTTTGCAGTATGACGGAAAAATCAAATGTGAATGAAAATGTATTTTACAAAAAAATGAAAAAATGGATTTAACATGTACAATATTTTTCCAGAAAAATGTGACTCCATATACTCTAGATATTTAACTACTGAGCTGTTTTATTTTGTTTTCATGCTTGTCTCCTATCTATGGAAACACAGCCTGCAGTTCAGATGAAAAGTCTTTGAATTTTTGTTGCATGACTGTTGGTTGCAGCTGAGTCACTAAAGACTTTTCAGCTATAATGTGGATTGCAGCATTTTTTAGTTTTTTTCTAAAATCTAATTTGAATAAATGGTTTGCATGTACAGTGTCCCTAAAGTTTGAGCATATAGGCAAAAACACATATTTTCAATAAATGAAATTGTGAACATTTTATTAAATTTTTTTTATAGATTAGAATTTAATTTGTATTTGATAATTAATCAAATATATATTAAATATAATAGCCATATTTAATATGTGGCAGCAAATAAATGCTAGTTAATGAGGTTTCCTATGTGTCCAGACTTTAGGGGACACCCTGTAGAATAAAGTGATTTTGAGAAATGTCAAGATGTTCAGTTTAGATTGTTTTATGATGGGACAACGTATCACAGTAAGTATTTCAAGAACCTTTGGACAGTTGAAAATCTGGCAAATTTTTCTGTTTAAGTTTCTGGTGTTGACCTTTTTTTTTTGTAAAGACAAAATACCATATAAAATGAGAGTTTGGATTACACAAAACAGCATATTTGACATGAGAAACATGAGGCTTAGAAAAAGGCCATTTTTTTGTGTCGATATAAACTTTAGGAATAAAATAAGCACCAGGTTAACAAGAATGTCTTTCATCAATCTCTGAGTTAAAAAAGTTGCCCAGATCACTCCAAAACATCACCCTATAGCAGGGCTGTTAAACATGTGGCCCGGGGGCCAAAAGCGGCCCACCAAAAGTCCAATCCGGCCCGTTCGACGACTTTGTAAAGTGTAAAAATTACAGAGAAGACATTAACTGCAAATTTCAAATTTGTAAAACTATAAATTTAAAATAATTTCTAGACCATGACAAGTTGTTTTGATCTTAAAGTAAAATACTATTATTGTTCATTGTTCTTTTTTCATTTTGTGCCTCATTTTTGTAACATTTTGTCTTGTTTTTTTGTCTGACTTTTGTCGTTTGTCTCACATTTTTGTCGTTTTGTGTTTCCTTTTTGTCTCGCTTATGTTTTTTGTCTTATTTTTGTCATTTTGTGTTTTGCTTTCTTCATTGTTTTGTTTCTCGTTTTTGTCGTTTTGTGTTTTTTTGTCGTTTTGTGTTTTTCAATTTTTTTGTCATTTTGTTTCTTGCTTTTGTCATTTTCTGTTTAATTTTTGTCGTTGGTCCATTTTTTGTTGCTTTCTAACTTTTTTGTTTAATCTTTTCTCTTTTTTGTTTTCTTTGGTGTTGTTTGTCTAATTTTTTGTCATTTTATTTCTTGCTTTTGTCGATTTGTTTCATTTTTGTAATATTTTGTCTTGTTTTTGTTGTTTTTGGTCTTTTTTTGTCATTTTGATCATAAAGTAGAATACTATATCATTCAGTTCCAGATACTTGTGACTAAATGTTTTGTGCCTTTTTGTAGATAAACTGTGATCTTTAAGTTGTAATGTGCAAATGATAAACTGAGGCATAATGTTGTTAAAATTGAATTTATTTTTTTGAAGAAATTTCATGGTGTTCATAATGTTTTTTAAAAATATATTTGCTTAAATGTGAACATTTTCAGAATGTACTTTTTTGCACTAAAACAAAGGAAAAAATGTTATTGTGCTGTCAGTCCGGCCCACTTGAGATCAAATTGGACTGAATATGGCTCCTGAATTAGAATGAGTTTGACACCCTGCAGCATCTTTTCTACTTCACTGCAGTAAAGCGAGAGCTGGCAGCGACCACTGGGGGTCAGCAAAAACAAGATTTTCATGTAATGATCAGGTTGTTACTGGTTTGTTCAGATCAGATTTCACATGTTACCCTGCAGAGCTGCCATTAAAAACCTGCCTGTTTTTGTGTTTAGGCTGTTAATAACAGGTATGATATGTTTGTTTGTGTGTGTGAAGAACTCAGGTACGCAGCAGGTGTCAGACTTGACCGTGAACATCAGCGATCACGTGGATGCTGACCAGCTGCACACGTTTGACAGGTTGGTGTGTTCAGCCTGTTCTCTGTTCAGAAAATAAACACAAGTTAGTCCTCATCAAACAGAATAATCTGAAGAACCAATTAATGTTGTTTTAAAGTCATTTAGTGCTAAATACTGTGCACTCTGCTTTAATCCAGTCTGAAATAATTCAGCAACGACTGGCTGTATAATATGTTTGCTTTTGAAAATGAATATGTGCAGCATTTAAACCTGGTGACCGACACTCAGCACTGAATGCATCATGTGTAGAAACAGACAGAAGTAACTCATTAGAAAGTACGCTGTTGTCTTTCTGAGCTGTTCATGCTCTCATCTTCTTTCTTTTGTACTTTGATTATGATGCTTGTTTTTATAGATAGCCACCATAGAAGTAAAACCCATCCATCCGTCCATTATCTATACACTGCTTAATCCTCATTAGAGTCGCTGGAGTCTATCCCAGCTGACTTAGGGTGAAGGCAGGGTTCACCTGGACAGGTAACAGTCTATCACAGGGCTACACATAGAGACAAACAATCACACTTATGGCCAATAAGGCCGGGGATCCTCTAGCTGCAAGGCGACAGTGCTAACCTCCAAGCCAAAGTGCTCCACATGCAACTATTAGACAGTACAGAACACCAACATGACAGATCCGCTGTCCTGTTCTGATGAATGAAGTTAAGAGCTCTTTCTTGTTTGCAGCGTCTTCAAGAATGCAGACACTTTATCAGAGAAGGTGAAGACTCAGCTGCTGCCCTCCCAGGACAGATCAGCAGGACAGAGGAAGAGTCGGAGCGAGGAGGAGGAAGGCGAGCAGAGAAGAAGAGCAGATGACAGCGACCCCCTCCGGATCCCCGGCAGACATCCTCGTCAGGGAACACGACCGCACTGGTAGGTGATGACGCAGCCAAAAACTGTTCAGATGCTTGTTAAAAACCATTCATATAAAGTTTTTAGAACATGTTTGCTGTTTTAGTAGTTTCTGTCTTGACTGTATATAAAAAGAGGAAGAGGGGATAAAACATAATTTCAAAGTCTTGAATCTGACTCCACTGTTGCATTTTCATCCATTCAGTCCTCTTTGCAGCATTTCTATCTTTCCTAACTGCTTCATTGTCTTCATGCAAACTGCAGAATCTGGTAGATGTGGAAACCAGAGCATGTTTGTCTCTGTGATTAACAAGAAGACATGGAGGATAAACAGAGGAGATGGAATCTTTCTTTAGATACTCTTAGAGCTGCTCAGCATAAATCTAAGACCTCCAATAGTCTTCAGTACATTTAGAAACAGTTTTAAGAAACATTTTGTGTCCAATTACTTTTGAACATTTGGACACTGTTTTAACTCACACACTGTTCTTTCTGTACTGATGTAAATTCACTCAAATTCCAGCAGAGACTCTGCATTATAATGTAGTGGTGATTATTTCAGATTGAATGTGAGGAAGCTCAAAACCTGAAGAACAGAAAACAACAACAAAAAGTCTATCTGTCCAAATAATTACCGTCTGGACAGGTGTGGTGTCAGTTATTGTGTGAATGAGCATGAGCCACTAGACTGCTATCTTATTAACAGAAATCTCTACATTTTCCAGTTATTTCTGACCATTAGATGAATAAAGATGTGTGTTATGCTTTATCACCTTCAACCTTTGGCACAGGAATGTTTCTTTAATGTTGGATAAAACTTATTTGATGGGTGTTAAAAATCCCTCTAAGCAGGAGAAGCTATTAACTCATTAAACTACAACCAATCGTGGTCTAAAAGTTCCAGTTCCCTGTCAGAGGTGTGCATTAGATGGTCCAGGTGGATTAGGCAGTTTGTTTGCAGCCCCAGGAGCTGAAATGAATTCATCTTCAAATATTCTGACAATTGTTTTCAGTAATATTTAAACATTTGAAAATTCTCTGATTCAAGCTTTTTTAATGTGAATTTTATTTATTTTTTTTATTAATTATTTCAAATAAATTTTTCTTATCCTTTTTACTCCCCTATGACAGTAAACTGAATGTCTTTGTGTTGTGGACAAAACAAGACATTTCAGGACGTCATCATGTAGTTAAGGAACACTGAGCGACATATTTCGCCATTTTCTGACATTTTTTGAAAAATTAACTGACAAATTAAATGACATTGAATTAATCATTAGCTGCTGTGGCCCAATTCACAAACCAAGAAAATAAATCAGCAACCAAGATTGAATCCTCAAGATTCTTATGGCATCAAACCCCAAATTAGTTCTCACACACACGCACACACACACACACACACACACACACACACACACACACACACACACACACACACACACACACACACACACACACACACACACACACACACACACACACACACACACACACACACACACACACACACACACACACACAAACACACACACTGTAGCAGCCTGAGCTCTGGCCTCATTTACTAACAGCTGCTCTGTCTAGACTCAGCACATCCAGTGTGTGTGTGTGTGTGTGTGTGTGTGTGTTTGCACTTAAATGACATGTTATGGGGACATCAGTCTGTTTCCACAACACACTTTTTACATTTTAGGGGGAAAAAACATTTAAAATTTCAGTAGGTGTTGAGGATGTAATGTAATGTAAGTCAATGTAATGTCCTCAGAAGTGATGGAAACAGAAAGTGTGTATGTGTGTGTGTTTACGCTGTCGTCTTGGATCAGTGAAGAATATTAGAATGAAGACTTAGTTTAGAGGCGGGAACTGATGGGACTCAGAAACACCCCCACAATTTAATCAGTTGTTCCTTGGATCATTTCTGATGGATAAGTCCTGATAAGTCCTCAGAGGTGGATTTGTAGTAGAATCACAATCAGCTGACGTAGCGTTCACTGGTTGTCATGGTTACAGTGACGCTGTGCTGCTATCTGGCAATGATACAGAAATCTTTAATCCATGGATCCAGACTATAAGCTGCATCACTGCCAACATCTGATCACTTGGTCCTCGAGTCATTTCTGACCTTCCCTGAAGATTTCAGAGGAAAAGTAACGTCTTTCAAATCAGAAAGTGGGTTTTTGGGTTCAGAGGGTTAAAGGTTAGATTTAGTTTTAGGGGTTAAAGTCGGGTTAGGGTTAGTTAGAGTTACTTAGAGTAAACCTGACAGCTTTAAATATAACACATATTTAAGTTGTAAAACTGTCATTTAGTTCTCTTAAAGGCTGATTATCAGTCTTTGTCACTGACGATGGGGTTGACCAATGAGATTTTTTTCAGGGCTGATTCAGATATTCAGTAGTCAAAGAGATCAATAACTGATCTACATTAGCAATAAAATGTGCAATAAACTCCAACACAAAACTTCTCTGAAATGCCTTTGGTTATTCTTGTTTTACATATTTACAGCAATCTGTAAAAAATAAAAAAGGGGAAAAATGCTCCATGTTTTAATACAGTCCAATAATCTATTGACCCCTAGCCCTTATAACACAATAAACACTGCACTCGTGTTCTTGTTTTCAATTTCTTGCTCATTTGTACCAATGAGATGGTTAAAAATGGAACATTAGTGAAATTCCTGTGAATATTTGATTTAAAGGCAACTTAATCAAATCGAATCACCTGAATTTTGCTGGAGACAGACGCTGCTTTCTTATAAGATAGGATGAAACTTTATTAATCCTGAAGGAAATTTTTTATCAGATATTGCTAAAAAAACAAAAACCAAACAACATAACATAAATGCAAAGCCTATGCTTTGCCTGAGTAGCTTGAGCCCCTTGTTTTTCTGCCTTTTCATGCTGCATTATTTGTGTGATGTACCGAAATTGATTAATAAGATGTTGCAGCATCAGATGTTTTTTAGATTGAAGAAACAAGAAGTGGCGGGTCGATCAGTTTCACAACCTGTCTGTAACCACGGCATCAAAGTAGGGAATGTTTGGTCTGGGTTTAGGAAACGTAATGTCCTCTGGAGTGAGAGAAACGCTGCACAACAGATTTTTACTCTTTGCACCATCTGCCTCCCCCCTCCTCCCACATCCTCCTCCCCCCCGGTTCTCCTAGCCGTCACCTGATCAGATGAGATGTGAAGTGATGTCAGCACTTTATCGACCTCGCTGCCGTCGCCTCCTGGTCCCCAGAGAGACGTAGAGAGGATGAGATGAGGACGAGAAAACAGTGACAGATGGAGAGGAAGTAGAGCAAAATCTGAGAGGAAGGAGGAGAAAAGACAAAGAAAGGGGAAAGAAAATCAGAAAAACAGATACGAGAGAGAATGAGGAATAAAGAAATGAGAAATGACTACTAAAAAATGTGGGAATCAGGCAGAGAGGAGGTTGGAAAGAACAATTAGACTCACTAATGGGATACTAAGCAACATGTAATGTTAAACTGTAGAAGTTAGCTTGTAGATAATTAGACTGCTGTGATCTGAAAGCACCTGAATTAACTGAGCTCATCAAAGAAAAAAACATTAAGCTCTAAAATCTTACAGAATCATGGGATTGTTTCTCTTTGTGGTCATTTTGTGTCTAGAAATTCTTTTTGCGTTTCTTTAAAGTCATTAAGTGTCTCTTTGGGTCATTTTGCATTTGTTTGTAGTCATTTTGTGCATCATTGTGATTATTTTGAGTCTTACCTGTTCTGTCATCCTTTTGAGTTGTTTAGTGTCTCTGCGGGTCATTTTACCAGTCTTTGTGGTTAATATGCATCTTTTTCTTTTTGTGGTCATTTTTGGTGTCGTGGTCGTTCTGCATCACTTTGTGTTTGTTTTATGTCTATTGTGGTCGTATTGCATCTCTCTGAGCTTCTTATGCGTGTCTTGGGCTAATTTTGTGTCCGTTTGCAATCATTTTGTACTTCTTTATGGTCATTGTAAAGGTTTTTGTAGTTATTTTGCATTTCTTTGAGGTCTTTGTCTTTTCATTGAACACTGACTTTTAAACTAAAAATTAAACAGGCATGTCCCATGTCCCCCCATATATTATGAGAAATACTCGTAGAATGTGATGAAAATGCTTAGAATTCAGATATTTCATGCGTTTTTGTAGCTTCAGAAGTGATGGTGTCAGTCACTCGTTCACTGGTTTTAGCCTGAAAGATGCTTGATTGCCTCCTATGTGGTACAAAAAGTCTTTAAGTTGATTGTTAGGCAAAAAAACCAATTTTGTGTTTACAGATGTGTTGGTGTGTTTCAGGTCCGACCCCATGGTTCCTCCGTTTGCAGTTGGAGGAGCAGATCTGGATCCCTTTGGGTGAGTCCATGTCTTCCTGCATCATAAAGCCCTCAAATCATTTTCAGATGTGTATTTAAGCATGGCTCTGCTTTTGTTCTAATCTGGGATTTGGGGATGAGCAGCAGCAGTGGATTACTGGCGTCTGTCCACATTCATTCGAACACTGAATGTGACGCTTTGACCTTAAACATCGGAGACGTTACCAAACTGAAGCAGCACATCCCAACATCATTTTACCTCACATGGAGCTTTTTTGGTCTCCTTCACTGAGAGACTTCATAAGTCACATTTAACTCCTTAATTCACCCCTTTTGATTCACCTTAAGTTGTCTTCAGGTTATTATAATCATTTTATTCCTCACTAGCAGTATCACTTCCACTAATACTAATAATAATATGATGACACTCAAAAATACTCAAACACAAGCTTTTATACAATGCAATGGTTTGATTAACATCAAACTAACCATCTCTCCCTGATACTTTGCTGCTTTGATTTATTCCATTTAAACAATGAAAGTGTATTTAAGTCCTCCCTCCCTCTCCATGATCCTCCCGCCCCTCAGATCTCGCAGTGGGGGGATGATAGTGGACCCGCTGAGGTCGGGGTATCCTCGCTCCGGCTTTGACCCGTCTAGCGGCATCCCAGACATTCTGCCTCCTGGAGCTGTTCCCCCGGGAGCTCGATTCGACCCGTTTGGACCCGTCGGACGTCACAGACCAGGGTGAGACACACACACACCACACACACACACACACACACACACACACACACACACACACACACACACACACACACACACCTCCCTCCGTCAGCGCCACCACTGTGAGGACAAACTGGACAACCTTGGGCTCGATGGATCAGAGAAAATCAATAAGTCTCTGAAAACCTCCAGTGTTTCTACACTAGAGAGTGAACAGCAGCTGCATAGCAGGGAGTCGTTGCACTGATGTTATTGGATTCTAATCAGCAACTCTACTAAATGTAGCGCAACAGAACTGAAGAACCAAAGTTTTAATCACATGGGACCCGGTGGCCGATTCATTTTAGTCATTCACAGAGCTTCTGAAACCATCTTGTCATAATGGCAGCAAATAAAGGCTTTTATTGATTACAGACAATAAATTATACACACTACTGTTCAAAAGTTTGGGGTCACTTAGAAACGTCCTTATTTTTGAAAGAAAAACTTTTTTTTTCAATGAAGATAATATTATATGAATGATAAATACAGTCTGGAACAGTGGTGTCAAACTCATTCAGCCCGATTTGGTCTTCAGTGGTCCACACCAGTAAAATCACAGCATAATAACCTGGAAATAACCACAACTCCTAATGACTCCCTTTTGTTTTAGTACAAAAAGGTACATCCTGAAAATGTTCACATTTAAGGAATTTTTTGTTTTTGTTTTTACAAAAGATTGTGAACAACCTGAAATTTAACTTCAAATTCCACAATATTATGCCTCATTTATCATTTAGACATTACAACTTAGTGTCTGCAAAGTAAAAAAACATTTATTCATGTGGAACTGAACAATGTAGTATTTTACTTTATGATCAAACAACAAAGGCCAGACAAAATATTACAAAAAAAACACAAAACGACAAAAATGAGACAAAAAAATGACAAAAATGAGACAAAAAATGACAAAGTGAGAAACAAGATGACAAAAAATAAACAAACGATGCAAGTGAGACAAAAAGGAAACACAAAACAACAAAAACATGAGACAAGGAACCTGTAGTAGAGTGTCTTTACGTTGTTGTATTTTTACTTTGTTCTTTAGTAAAGGATCTGAATGTGTCTCTCACTACTGGCATCAGAGGTTAGTGCTGCTGAAACAAGGCAGTATGGATGTAATTTTATAGCTGCTGTCAGAACTAAATTCATGTAAAATGACGGTTCTATATTACAGTTTCTACACTCTGCCTCCATACCATTAAAAACAATGACAGCACACAGGTTTCTGACAGTAATGTATTTATTTTCCTTTATTTAACCAGGAAGTCCCACTGAGATTAGAGATCTTTATGAGAGAGACCCAGCCAAGGTAGCAGCCCTACAGAATTTAAAGTTCTATAAAACAGATTCATGATACACAAATAAACTATAAAACAGATTGACAGCTGTTCAAATGAAAAACACTGACATTCCTTCTTCACTGTATTCTACATGATATTCTTAAACTCTTTAATGGATGTGAATGTTTCTAGTTTAAGAGTTTATTGAAGATTATTCCATGACCAAGGTGCATGATGGGAGAATGCTGTTTAGCTGAAGACTGTTAGAACCTGGGAACATTCAGAAGCATCCACTTGGAGGTTAGATGGTAGCTACTAGAAGTGAGAAGGTGCTGAGGTGCCCAGCAGAGCTTTATAGATGAACATGTAGCAGTTTTGTTGTCTATGAATGCGTAGTGATGTCCAGCCAACCAGATCATAGAGAATGCAGTGGTCAGTGAGAGATTTAGCATCTGTAAGTCATGACGGTGCTGTGTGTCTGTGTGTTTTGTTTTAGGCCTGATCCAGACCACATGCCTCCACCCGGCTATGATGACATGTTCATGTAGAACCCAGCAGCTCTTCCTGTTTGCTACTCTCATCCACATACTTTCCTCTGGCTCGCCTGTTTGAGGGTTTCGTCCACTTTAGTGACCTACAAGTTCTAGTTTTCCATGTTTGGAGAAGTTTGTTTTCAGATTTTTCATTTTGCATAACATATATACAACTTATGCAGAAGACCCTTGTTCCTGATGTAAAAGAAACGTATCAAATGTACATCAGTTTGAAATAAAAGATGTTATTGATGTCATTTTGGACTACAGTGTTGAACAAAGAGATAGATACTTACCATAAGCTCATATTTGTCTTGAATTTTGACATCTAAGTATTGGTGAGCTTCATTGTTGTGAAGCAGTGATGTGATGTTTGGACCCGTTTGGACGGGCTGCAGGGTGGATCTGAGTCCACGGGTCCATTTAACTGAAGCATCACAGCTTCTGAAGTAGCAGTCTGTTTAGATTCTCATTTCATTAAACTGCGTCTTCTAGTTATGATTTATTAATATAAGAAAAAACGAATCTTGTTTTGCATTTATCTTGGGAATATATTGAAAAAGCTTGAAATAAAGTTATTTACAGTTGTTTTTCTTTGGTTTGTTGTTGAACCGATTGATCTCATGCCAAAATACACTAATAAAAACCTCTGAGTTTACATTCTGCTCTGTGTTGTTTAGTTGTTGTGTTTAGTGCTGAATTTTGTTGGAAAATGACACATTTAGTTGCAAGCGATAAAGTTAAAGTCCCTCCAACCATCTATTTGTTCAAAACAGTGCCCTTAATCATCTTGTTCCACATTATTTACTGATGCTTCCTCCTAATTCTGTCATGCTGTTAGAGTTTTTATTTCTACCCCTCGTTGCTTTCAGCTCAATAAGCTGTTATGTATTATTCTGTTTAGCAGCCATGTTAAGTTGTCTCTCTCTGTCCAGGGAGAGCTGAGAGGTAAATACAGTAGCAGACACCACAGTTAAAGAAGGGGAAACTGGCATACAGTGTGAGCCACAAATGGTGTGAAGACGGGGAGTTAGAATCAGGAATAGAGGCAGAAATCAGCTGTGAGGCTGCACTTGTACTGAGCCGTCTGGGTTCCAGGACACTAAAGTTGCAGTTTAATTTTATGACCACTTAAACAGTCCTAGACCTTGTTTTACTTCTTTAGGAAGTTGAAAAATCCCAACTGAAGCTCACAAATGAGTCACACCTGACGTGTCTCCTCTGACTTTAATTAGAGCTGCTAGGTTATACCTAATGTTCCTGTGAGCAGAGACGAAAGGGAGGATCTGACTTTGTCGTGTGAAAACATTCATGAGTCATTCTGACACCAGAACAATCACACTTTATGAAGGACGACAGCAGAGAGAGAAATGACGCAAAAGCAAGATGGGGATAAAGAGAGACAAAGAACATACAGGCGATTGTTCAGATTTAAATCTGCCCAAGGACTGACAGTGATAATAACGGGACAGACGACTGGAAAAAGAACGTGGGATAAAAAGACAGACGATAACTCATAATCCAAACCAACAGCAGGGACAGGCAGACATTTGAAGGACAGAGACTCAGTGTGAGAGAACGCTGCATCACTGGTCAGACCTGCAGAGCTTTCACAGCTCATTACTAAATCATCATGGGGGCTTTCACCTGGCAACCTGCTTCCCTTCAACTCATCTGCTCCAGCAGAACATCCACCTGGCTGTTCACCCAGTCATCACTCTGTCCATGACCCAGAGGTAGCTGTCACTCTTCAGCCAGTGTTTCTGGTCCTGTTTTCGTTCTGACTGAATTACCTTTTGATGAACCATGTTTTCTTGTGCCTCAGATTCTCCCTCTTCAGCCTCACCGAGCCCTCAGCCGTCCTGCTAACGCTTCTACAGCCCAGCTAGCACTTCCTTCACCTGGTCAGTCACCATTTGCTCACCACCCTCAGCCTCCAGCACCACTCCGTCCCTCGGCCTCCACCCGCCATCCTTCATACCACACATGTTGTCTAAAACGTTTGAACCTTCTCCTGAGTCTGGGCTGCAAATGGGTTCCACTTTTGCTGAATCGTAATTGGTTGCTGTGCACCTGTTTTGTTTCCATGGTTTTGTTTTGTGGTTAACAAATTGATGTTCTGGTTTTAAATAGGCAGTTGCTATGTGGTTGCTATGGTTTTGTTGTGTGGTTACTACGTGGCTGCTAGGGTTTGGCTACATGGTTGCTAGGGTTTTGCTGTATGATTGCTAAGCAGGTGCTGTGTGGTTTCTATGGTTTCGTTACATGGTTGCTATGTGGTTGTTGGGGTTTTGCTGTGTGCTTACTTTTTTTTAACATGGTTGCTATGGTTTTGCTATGTGATTGCTGTGTGGTTGCTATGATTTTGTTATGCCGTTGGTATGTGGTTGCTAGGGCTTTGGGATGTGGTTGCTATGCAGTTTCTGTGTAGTTACTATGGCTTTGTTGTGTCGTTGCTGTGTGGTTTTTATGGTTTTGTTCTATGGTTGCTATGGTTTTACGATGAGGTTACTATGTGGTTGCTAGGGTTTTATTTTGTGGTTGATAAATGATTGCTATGGTTTTACAATGCAGTTGCTATGTGGTTTCTATGGTTTTGTTATGTGCTGTGTGGTTACTTTTTTTACATGGTTGCTATGGTTTTGCTATGTGATTGCTGTGCAGTTGCTATGGTTTTGCTAAATGGTTACGCAGTTGCTCTGTGGTCATATGGTCTTGTTTTGTGGTTGCTATGTAGTTGCTCTGTGGCCTCTATGGTTTTGTGTCATGGTTATTATGTGGTTGCTATGGTTTTGTTATGCAGTTGCTATATAGTTGCTGGAGTTTTGCCGTGTGGTTGCCATGGTTTTGTAATTTGCTTTCCAGGGTTTTGCTGTGTGGTTGCTATGGTTTTGTAATTTGCTTTCCAGGGTTTTGCTGTGTGGTTGCTATGGTTTTGTCATGCAGTTGCTATGTGGTTGCTAGGGCTTTGGGATGTGGTTGCTATGCAGTTTCTATGTAGTTACTACGGCTTTGTTCTGTCATTACTGTGTAGTTTTTATGGTTTTGTTCTGTGTTGCTATGGTTTTGCTGTGCTGTTGCCGTATGATTGCCAGAGTTTTGTTGTGTGGTGCCTGAGATTTTGTTATGGTCTTGTTATGGGGTTGCTATGTAGCTGATATATGGTTGCTATGGTTTTACGATGTGGTTACTATGCGGTTGTTTGGTTTTATTTTGTGGTTGATAAATTGTTGCTATGGTTTTACAGTGCAGTTGCTGTGTGGTTGCTTTGTTTTTTCTTTTTAATGCAGCCATGTGGTTGGTAGAGCGTTGCTATGTGGTTGCCAGGGTTTTTACGAACACTGTGGAACTGCAAAGTAGCAGAGCTGTTGTGAGCACTGCTGGACAGAGTTAAAACTCACAGGCAGTGCTGACAGGTGTACAATACCTGTCACATCTGAGCAATACGTAGTCTTGTCTACCAATAATGATTCTAAAACCCTGCCATGTGTGACAATGTTGACATGTCAGTTTCCTAATTTTCTCCATAAGACTGAAATGCTGCTGAGATGCTTTGAAATCAGTGTGTTACAGAAAACTGCCATTAATGATGCAAATTCATCTACCAACATTTTGTGATGCCTTTCCAACAATTTGAAGCCTCTCTGATGTCACTGTGTGATGGATAAGAAGCACTTTAAAGGTGACAGGTACAGGCTTTCCCCACTTCCAGACACTGATGGCGATATTAAACCTAAAGCGTCTCTCTGATTGGATGGCTACACCAACCGCCGTGCCGCCTGGCTGCAGATCAACCTGCTGAAATGGAAATGAGGTTCAGCTGATGATTAATAGAAAAGGCAGAGATCAGTACGCTGGTTTAAAAACAACAGCAAAACAGAAACTTTATTGTTCACGTTAGCAAAATCATACTTAAAAATCAGCATCATGGTTACACACAGGATGCAGCTCCTCAGTATGTACAGGAACAAGGCATCGGACCTTCACAGCGTCACACACTAGTAACATGCAGATTCACTGTTCTCCTGAAGCACACAAAGCAGCGTCTTTTCAAACTATGAGTAAAGACCAACAACAGGAGATGACACAGATATATTTGTATTTGTTCGATCAGTCTTTAGAATATATTTCTTCAGATCAGTGACAGAACATTGAAAATTCTACATTCATCATCATTTAATAATATAACATGTTTTTAGGAGGAATTTTCACAGCTTTAATTCAGTTTATGTCGGCTCTTCAGCAGGATTTTAAAGATTTATCAATGGGTAATAGTTAGGAATAAATACTGATCATGTATGATATGCCATCATTTTCATAATATAATTCAGTTACACACTGTACACAAGTCACTGTGCTCTTCATAAAACACGCCACTGAGCAAACCAGGGGTCTGTGCAGTTTACACCATTCAGTTAGAAAGTGATTGTTCTTGTATCAGGCGGGGAAGATAAGATGACTGAATATCTGCTATTGGTTCAAAAATGAGCACAAATGTCATGGTAATGATGGAATATATCAGATGAAAATGTCTGAAATTCTTGTGAAAATCATAAAAAGCCAATCCTAAAAGCTGTCTTAGAGGGAAGTTCCTATTTTAATTAAAATAGGAAAATGTTCAAAATGTGCTGCAGAAGCTTCAGAGTTTTTTCTTTTATAGGGTCTCGAAATAAAAGTCAAAAACAATGACATGCATCTGATGACTGTGTAGCTGAAATACAGCATGTTATTTATCCTTATTCCACACTCCATCTGTCAACGCATTGGACTGAATTCCATAGTTACCAAGTTCACTCACTGAAAACTCCAAAGTGGAGCAGCACACATGAAAACCTGCACAGGTCTGGATGGTGTGCAGGACGATCGTCGACTGACAACCGATAGAGACAACCACCACAGACTGCCTATAAAAGATGGATGCTTTGTGCACTACCCCTTCTGAAGCCCTGAGTTTGGCATTTAGCATTTTGCTCTTTTGAAACCCACCCCAGCAAGCGATAGATAGATCTGACTGGAAGATGCTCATATGACAGCTAACTGTCACATGGTAGCCCATGGTAAAGCATACCCTGTTTATTTGTCCCCTAAATGGGCCATCATTTACAACATGGACATGTGCTTCATTGAAGGAGACTTGAAACTAGCAATTGAGGCCATAAAATCATGAGGAAGATGTTTGCTGGAGTAACAAATCAAGTGACAAGTGGGGTAATCCTCATAGACTTCTACACAATCAGACGTCTATTTGCAATAAGAGAAGTCGCCCCCTGCTGGCAGGTTTAAGGCACTCCTGCATTGGCTTCATTTTTCAGTCCTGGAGGCTCTATTCATCTTTTTTTTTATATACAGTTCCTAAAAAGAGGCCTGCAGGTTCATGTATGAACAGTTCTAAGCCTCATTTGGCTGATTCTGCAGCAGACAGCTCCAAGCTTTCGCCTCATTTTTTTCTTTGATTGCTTCAAAAGTCCGATTTTTTGTGGACAGTGATATTAGGCTTCATAGTTTACCACCCCTTGCTTCCAGGTGAGCCAACAACTGTACGTCTGAGCGGCCCTGATAAACTGCTATGTAGGTCTCAATGCTGATTTTAGTAAACTGGGAGAAGACAATGAGTATTATTCTTCTGCCCTCCTGATGTCCTTTTTGAGCAGCAGTCCTCCCCCTGACATGTAACATTAACCATGTAGGCCAACATAAGCAGCCTCTGTTGCTCTATTTCTACATGCTTCATAGGCCTGGAGTTACATATAGTAACTACTGTTTGTTGTTTTGTTGCACTTTGGGTTAATGGAAACATCAAAGCTGGAAGGTGGTTAACGGGGAGAGTTCCTGCAGTGGAACACAGTCTGTGGAGGTTTACAGTGTTTCCCTGCCTGGCCTTCATCATCACACACTCACTACTGCACAAACTCTGGTTGCAAAGGACGGCACTGGTGAAAATGGTAGCATTTGCTTCGGAGATGTTTTGGATTCCCACCTGAGGGAGTCATCATGTCATCCATCTTTAACAGTCCGGAGTCCCGACCAATCACGTTGAACACTGGGGCTTCAAATGAGCAACGAAAGGAGCTTGTGTTTTTAATTTCCACAACTATTTACCAGCAAAACTGCGTTACACTGAGACCAGACAAAAGAAAAATAGACCAAATATTATCAGTTTGAGACTCTAGAACTTCTGGATCTACTGCTAGCAAAAGTAACACAGCAGCTGAGGAGTTCCTGAGCAGTAGATGCTACGCTGACCAACAAACATGTTGTTTTTGCACTGTAGTGTGAAAACACCTCAACCAGATCAGCCTCAGTTTGGAAGGTCAGCTGATGATGGGGAAATACAGCCAAGGCTATGAATAGAGCAGAACTGAAGGAGTGTTTAGGTGTCATTGATTTGCCACCAAAACAAAGCAGTGGATGACTTTAAGCTGATTTCCCCCCATTTTAATGTCTCAGCTGTTTTAGCACTGAATGTGAGGAAGAGCAAATGAGCTGCTTGTGTTTCCCTAAAGTCATTAAACAAAAAAATATTAAATATATTTAAAAATAAATAAATAAATGCAACCAGATTTATCTTCACAGCCGTCTGCTCTGCAACAGTCTAGACACCCTGGTTTTCACTCAGATTAAAGGGTTATGTCACTTTTCTGAAGTAATATTGGAATAATTACTGTACAATACATCAAAAACCTCCTTATAACAACTCTGCCACCTATAAATATTTCCACCAGTTTACAGTATAAGTAAAAATTCAAGTGATATATCCCTTTAATGTCCATTACGCCATACTTTTGTGCTAAACATTACTTTCATTGTCATATATTGATTGCAAAAGAGTCACATCTTTGATTCACAAACAGACACACAATTCTATTCTCAGGCCTCTTAATATTTTTTCATTCCTTTTTATACATTTCATAGACTTTAATATGCATCATTTCATTCCATTTCCTAAAGCAGTATTTCACTGGGATGGAACTTTTTTACATTTCAATTCATGAAGATTCAGCTGTGAACACACACCGACCCGAGACATCTGCCACTGACTGAGCCCCACTTTTATTTGAAATAGAAATAAATGCATAAATGACTCAAATTGTAAATGTTTCTACGCTTACTTTTTCAGAGGGACGACAACAAATTTAAAGGGGAAATATTTTTATGACCACAATAAATCAGTGAGGACCGGATGAAACCTGATTAGAGGTGATCTTTTTTCAGAAAGTGGCTGCTTAAATGATTTCAGTTCAGGTCTGAATGTTGTGAATTCAGAGGCCAGTAAAGGCTTAAAACGAGCAGATTCTTCAGTGGAAGCTGACTGTTCACTTCTAGCTTAATCCATAAAATCATTCCGCCTGCGTGAAACATCGCTTTATCTCTTTAAATATACATCTAGTTACTCTGCACGTTGAGGACGGAACAAAAGAAGAACAGGGATGTTTATACGACTTTACATCAACTAGTTCCACGTGTGAATGACAGATGATAATACTGTGATGTTGCGTGACACTGCTGCGCTGTGCCTCCTCCTGCGGCATCAATTTGTACATTCATTGAGTCTCTGAGTGAAATGCTACTGCTGTGTGTTCCATTTCTGCATATTGTTTACTGTGAGTAAAGGGAAGCATCCAGCTGCAGCCTGCCAGGAGCAACAGCGGTTTGTTGAAGGTGAACAACACAGCAGGAGGTTAACCGGAAACTATTATTGTCCAGCTGCTTATTTGAGGTTGTATATCTGAGACCAGGGGCTTGTTGCTACGGCGACCGGTGCTGAGACAGCAGGATGTGTTGTGATTAATGAGGCTGAACTCAGGGTCTGCTGAAGTGTCCTTGAGTATCGCGCTGCATCCCAAGCAGCTGCAGAAACACTGTGACCTCCGACCTTCAGCGTGGACACTTTGTCTTCTTCTAAAGACACTTTATATGTATTTGTGTGACTGCAAGACATTAGGGTTAGATTATAACCGGCTGGGACACCCGGACAGCTCAGCTGGCTGAGGGACTAAAGTCCCGATGCAGCGGTAATGGGTTCGAATCCAAGCCATGGCCGTTTACTGCATATCATCCCCCACTCTTCTACCCACGTTTCCTGTCTCTCTCTCCTCTGTCCCGTACAATAAAGGCCAATAACTTTAAAAAAAGATTATAACGGGGGTCCTGTGAGTTTAAGCACTGACAAATCTGCATTTAATAACATATAAATATTTAGTAATATGTAACAAATCATGCATTTCTTTAAAGGTTTCAAACTGAGATTTGAGACAAATGTTTGGCCCACAAGACAATGAACCAGCAGTTATTTCATTCATCTTCTTTAAGATTAAAAAATGCCAGTTTAAGGTTCCTAATGTGAGGGTTTTGTTGCTTTTCTTGGTGAATTTATGGATCACTGTGTATTATGAAGCAGTTTTTATTCATTTTTAGCCACTGTGGGTTAGAAGTGGAGAGAACACAGAAATGTATTTTGTGCTATAACGTCATAAATGTTAAAAACTGAAAAACAGTGAGATGAATGAAAAAAAACTCTTGAATTGTGTACAACTTTGTGTTTCCATTGCTGAGATGTAGTAGATGTAGTCAGCAGCTAATCTTACTGTTTATACATTTAAATATGTTGTTGTGTATAAAAATAATTGAGGAAATGTATTTTATCTTTATCTGATTTACCCCTGGCCTTGGTAGAGCCTCGGTGGAACACATCACACACTTTCACTATTTGTTTCCCCAAAACCAAACTTTCTTTTATGGACATTATTAGCAAAGTCAACAGGATAGATTCTGAGAATCAGCGATACAAGAAGAAAACTAATAGTTGTTTTTTTAACTAATGACAAAGTTCAGCTTCAACTTATGTGAATGACTTTAAAAATAGGATGAAAATATGAAGCTTAAAGTGTACTAAAGTGGTGGCTCTACAAACTGTAGATATTTTACTATTTACATGTTTAATTTGGGGCTGCACAGTGGTCGGTGGTTAGCACCGTCGCCTTGCAGCTAGAAGATCCCTGGTTCACATCCTGACCTTCCTGGGATCTTCCTGCATGGAGTCTCCATGTTCTCCTGTTCATGGTGGGTTTTCTCCAGGTTCTCCAGCTTCCTCCCACAGTCCACAAACATGCTGAGGTTAACTGGTGATTCTAGACTGTCTGTAGGTGTGAATGTGAGTGTGATTGTTTGTCTCTATGTGTAGCCCTGTGATAGACTGTTACCTGTCCAGGTGAACCTGTGATAGACTGTTACCTGTCCAGGTGAACCTGTGATAGACTGTTACCTGTCCAGGTGAACCTGTGATAGACTGTTACCTGTCCAGGTGAACCTGTGATAGACTGTTACCTGTCCAGGTGAACCTGTGATAGACAGTTACCTGTCCAGGTGTCCCCTGCCTTCACCCTCAGTCAGCTGGGATAGACTCCACCCTCCCATGACCCTGATGAGGATGAAGCGTGTATAAATGATGGATGGATGGATGTTTAATTTGTCTCCATCCTTGTCTTCCATCTGGTCTGTGTAAACACTGCCTGCAGTTCAGCTGAGAAGCTCTGGATTTTTGTCATGTCACTTGTTGCTGCTGACTCACTAAAGGCTTCGTGGTTGTGTTGGATTGAGGAAACTCTAGCTGCTGATGGTTTAGTCTTTAGCCCAGCGGAGTTATTTGTCTGCTTTAAACGCTCTGACTTGGTAGCCACTTTTGACCTGAAGGGAATGAATTAAAACATTTACATCTTCATTATGTTTTTTATTAAAAACGTGGTATTTACTGGCTCTCATGCCAACTGTTCGTCTCCTTGTCTGCAGGGACAACCAGAGGGTTTAAGACTTTGTCTTTGCAGTTGCGTCCTCACAAGGACTTTCCATGACATCTGAGAACTGCTCCCCCAACAGTCCTCGATATAAATAGACTATTTCTATGGTAACCGAGTCATCGTGTGGCTGACAGAATAAAGATTGATTTTCTCTTGTGTCTTTGGCCAAGGTGCTCTGTTTGGTCTTGACATTCAGACACGTCACAGAGGAGCTGAAACCCAGTTTTTCTTTCTTTACAGCACGTCGTCTTTCTGCTCTGACTTCTAGTAAATATCTACTCATGTGTTTAACTGCACCGCTGGAGTAAAGCTGTTGGGGCAGAAGGACGCGTTATAAATGTATCAGTCATTTCAGGAAAGACTGGGAAAATATTCACTCTTTTAATCAGTTTATCTTCTGAAATGACTGATTCAGCTGCACATTCACAAGCTTCACCTCCATCTTTCTGACGGAAACAAATAAAGGTGCCCTGAATATGAACAGATACGACAGCAACTGTCAGACGTGTTCATTTTTTGAGATAGCAGACAGACAATTTCGGTCAGTTAAAGTTGTTTATTCTGCAAAGCCAAGTAGCTTGAAAAAAAAATGTGATTCTTGAAATATCATCACTGAAGCTTTAGTTTAAAAGCTCAGTTAATCCATAGACACTGAATATTCTGACTTAGGTTTATCCTTTACTGAAAAAGAGTCCCTTTAAAAGCTGCTAACTGTCTTTCCTGTTAATTTAACAGGCAGATATTGTTTTTATTTGTATTTATTTATCTTCTCTGTATTTGATTGAAAATCTTGGTGTTACTTCAGATAAAACTATCTGCAATACAACATATTGTACAAATGTGTTTCTATGTATTTTCCATTAACAGATTCTCTCATTTGTAATATTTTAACCCTGCAGAGAATCACATGTTGAAGCTGAAGATGCTCTTTAAGTGTAAATAACTGGACTTTTAACTGCAAATACACCATTGTTCAAAAGTTTGGGGTCACTTAGAAATGTCCTTATTTTTGAAAGAAAATCAGTTTTTATCCATGAAGATAGCAGTAAATGAATGATAAATCCAGTGCAGACATTGTTAATGTGGTAAATGACTATTGTAGCTGGAAACAGCTGATTTTTTATGGAATATCTCCATAGGGGTACAGAGGAACATTTCCAGCAACCATCACTCCTGTATTCTAATGCTACATTGTGTTAGCTAATGGTGTTGAAAGGCTCATTGATGATTAGAAAACCCTGCAGTTATGTTAGCACATGGAGAAAAGTGGGAGTTTAAATGGAAAACAGGAAATTGTCTGAGTGACCCCAAACTTTTGAACGGTAGTATGTGTTGCTATAATGTGTTTCTCAGGTAAAGCATTCGTTCTCTTTTTGTTTGAAAGGTGTGAATACATTTTCAGACTTACAGCAATTATATAATATATGATAAGAATGTCTACCTGACCAAATTTGAATAATCTGACCATCTGTGATTTGCTTAAAACTTGCTTTTATTACAAAATATAGATATTTAAAACGGTATATGTTAGATTTTTAGCTTATTATATCAAATACTGTCCGAGATACATATCACTAGTTGACTTCTACAGTATCAGTTGTGTTGTTAATGTGCTCGAAGACGGGACTTTTCAAAATGACCCTTTTTTCTTCATATTTCAACTCACTCATAATCATGTATTTCATGTACTTTTTCAATGTTTTTGATTCTGAATCAATGTGATGATGAGAAATAAATTCAGTTTTCATATTTTTAATACAACTACAGTGGTTTTATAGATGCAGCGAAAGTGAGTAGACTAGCCTCACTTCTGACAGCTGCATGTGCACATAAACGCAGAGTGGTAGAAACATTTCTGACTTCCTCACAGAGCAGACAAAATTCAAAAGAAGGAAAGAAAAAACATCAAGAATTCACTTTAAAATATGGGATTTAAATTGCAGGAGGAGCAGCGAGTTCACAGGAAAACAGGAGGTCATTTGTGTAATTCCTCAGTGGGGCAGGTAATGTTCAACCCCCCGCCTCCCCGGAGAATTAATCCTGTCTGAATGGGGCTTTGATGTGTTAAATCAGTGGAGGTTTTTTTTCTCTGGGTCTGCTGCTCGCTGCATCTATCCATCCATGTAACTCTAATAAAACCTGTCAGACCTCCAGAGCCCAGCAGCAGCAGTAATCCTTCCCTGCATCACGTTGTGTTTCTGCAGCTGCTGTTTCTCTCCTCTAATGACGACCTCCCAACAACAATCAGCTGCTCTTTCAGGCTTAATCTGACTGGTGTCTGTCTGTTCATTCTCATCTTTTCTTTCCCGAGGCGAGTGTGGAAACCTGAATGTGTCATTGAGAGGATTTAGCTTCGTGCTGAGAATCCACCTCTTCAAGAATCACCTCACGTCATCCAGCTGCATCCCACCGCCTCGCCCACTGCTTCTCCCTCCGTCACTCACTCGACTTCTCCGTCACAGAAAACACTCTGCTGTGCTTCTTTCTAGTTGCAGAGCTTTGCGCTCTCTACTTCTGGCTGCTCCGACACTGCTCAGTGCACATCCGTCTGAATGAGAGCCTGAACCAAGAACTGGTGCTTCTAATTCTGTCTGAATGGTGATACAGCAGCTTATGTTCAAAAATCACCAACATTACAGATTCTTAGCGTCAGAAACTGTAAAAACAGAAAGATTCATTGGGCCTCAAATAAATCATGTCTGACTTTCACTTTGGTCAGGAAAATAAACCACATCTGGGCTTAAAATAGTGATTTTTTTTCATCAAAATTGCTTCATTCTAAGTGTTTCATTTTAAAATCGCCAAAAGCAAAAGTTTGCTCTGTGAAGCTTTTAGTGATTCAGCTGCGACCAACAGTCACATGACAAAAATTCAGGGACTTTTCAGCTGAACTGCAGGCTGTGTAAATGTTAAAATATCTGAGTTTTTCATTATGGGAACACCTGTGGTGTACATGTTGATTCCAGGTTTTTCCAATTTCTGTAAAATCAAAGAAATGCAACCTTTTTTTTTAAGGATATATGTCAGAAGTTTGTTAAGCTGCATAGAAGACATTTCTGAGTTCAGTCTCCTTCTGGTCATTTTTGTGCTGTTTAAATAGAGGCGCCGGAATTTATTTTCAAAAATGAACCCACAGTAAGTAAAAGAATACCTCCATAAACTGCTTGAGGTTCAGCGGATTAAGCTGACATGAATGCAGATATACTTGAAGACACTTCAGCAGGGACGGACTGTCCAGTAAAAGAACAAGATGTAAAGTTTGGACATTTTATGGATCAAACAGTCAATTAATCAGGGAAATAGTCACTATAATAATCAATCAGCCCTAATATCTACAAACCATTTAGTGTATTTCTTTGTGATTTAATTTACCTGAACGTTCATTAAATCACAATTTCTCCATTTTCTGTTCCTGCTGTGGTCAATAATCTGATACCAGGAACAAACTGGTCCAGCTCTGACCAGGTTTTTCCCTTTTGCATACCTGTGTTGCGTATTTGGTTTTTGAGCTTCAGCTTCTGCTGCTCCTCTACATCCGACACGTCTTCTTGTGATATTTATAATGACTCTGTACTGTGTCACAGCAAACAGCTCAGGATGAGTATAAATGTAACAGTGAGCTGGACTTAAAGTGTGTGTTTGTCTGTATATGTGTGTGTGGCTACATTACCCTTGGCTAACTGGTTAACTATACAGACTATAATACATTAGCATAATATATATACAATTTACAATGTGTGTGTTTACTCATTAAGGCATATTGTATCCTTACATGACATAAATAACATCAGGTTATAATGCAAATAAGTAGGCGCTGTGTCATTAAAGATTCATTCCACTCAAAACCAACTCCTTGTAGACAGAAAAAACACACACACATCTCCGTAATGCTTTAAAAGTCAGTTTGCTGATTTCCCATTCAGGCCCAGCTCATTATAATCAGTGGTGGAATGTACTTAAGTACTTTTACTCAAGTACTGTACTTTAGACGTTTATCTGAACTCAGTTCAGTAGAAATTATTAGACTTTTCATTGCACTACGTTTATCTAACAGCTGGAGGTACTTTTAAAATTTAACTTTTGGTGAACAAGACCTCTAAAGGCTTTGGAAACAAGAAAAGCACTCAGAGAGCGCAGTCCTCCTCCAAGGCTGCTCATTCCCCCATATGGCATTGTCAGAAATGCAGCATTTTTATTTTTATTTTTGTAAATGCAGCCTTTTGCTTTTTAGTTATTGATGATCAGAAATCAAACCACCATAGAATGTGTCCATTTCATATAGATGTACCCACAAACAAAATGATGTTGCACTGAGCACAGGCATGTGTTCTGCATGTGTACGTTATGTACAGATACCGAATCACATGACCTAAATATGTAGCGGATGGCGGGAATCGATGGGACTCAGAAACACCCCCACAGTTTAATCAGTTGTTCCTTGGATCATTTCCTATGAATAAGTCCTGATAAGTCCTCAGAGGTGGATTTGTAGTAGGATCACAATCATGTGATCATCAGCAGGCAGCTGATGTAGTGTTCACTTGTTGTCATGGTTACAGTGGTGTCATGACGCTATCTGGCAATGATACAGGAATCTTTTGTCTGTTTCTGAGTAATGTTGCTAACAGACATGCAGACGGACAGACTAGCCAATGCTGATCTTCACATAACTCTGCTGTGTTCTTTGGTGGAGTAAATCTGATGTAAATTAGAGATGATTAATCGATCAGTTAGTGAACTATTAAATTAGTCACCAACTATTTTAATAATCGATTACTGGTTTGTCGCTGATTCCAGTTTCTTAAATTTTAATATTTTCTGATTTCTTTCATTTCCCTAAGATAAGTATCTTTGGATTGTAGACAAAACCAGACATTGGAGGGTGTAAACCACTTTCTAACATTTCACAGATTAATTAACTAATTGATTGTTTAAAAATAATCCACAGATTTGTCCACAATGAAAACAATCATCACTGCAGCCCTAAATGAAACTAGTAGAGCTGAAATGAACAGCAGCAGAAGTTATTTTTAATAGAAAAATGCCCCTAGACTTCATCACTCCAACTCCAGTCTCAAACGTGTATATTCACTTTTCTTGAATAATAAATCTTTTAAAAATAAATTATGGTGAAGGTGCCACTCTAGGCTCTGGTGACAATGAAGTATTTCTTGAATTATTACAAACCAAAAAAAAACAACAACAACCAGCTGCAATTACAATGAAAAGTTGCCTATCAGTCACAAGGGTCATTTTGTGTAACATTTAGGTGTAATTTTCAATGCAGGAATTTATACTTGTAATAAGTATTTCTATTTCTGTGGTATCAGTCATGTGAACTTCCCCCACCACTGACTATAATAAAAGCTTGATCTGCAAAAGTTCATTTATAAAGCTGGAGTTTCTTTTTATAGCAGCAGCAGCAGCCACTAGTACGTAGCACAGGAAAGTTTGATATTCCACCTTAAAACGTCACATAAATATGACCATTCAAATGTAATTTCAAGTTTGGGAACAGCAGCTGGTGACAGATCGACTGTGATGCTGCAGAGATGTCAGCAGAAATGCTGATCAGTAAACACCAGGCAACAGTTCTGGGTGATGCAGCATTATGAGACACTGGACGTGTTCGAATATTTGCTGGCCATGTTTCGTGCGTTTAAATCTGTTTTTGGCCTTCAGCCGCAGCAGAGAAGACGTTAAATATGTGAGAAAGTGAGGAGTTTCCAGGCAGAGCTACACATCTCCTCCAGCTGTCTGAGAACTACACACTGTTACCCAACAACAAACCGATTCTGGCTGCTGGACTTACAGTAAACAGTGACTCATTTCATTTCTGCACCTCTCAGTCTCGCCTTTGATCGTCACCTCCTTCCTCTCGCTGCATCTTATTGACGACCGGCTAAGTGTTTAAAGCTGCATTAAGCAATTATCTTCCACATGAAGATGTTTAAGATCCTCTCAGGAAACTTGTCATTCCATGGGGAGACTGTGGCTGCTATTTTATCTTTTCACTTGTCTTTGTTTTTGTGTAGCTCAACTGCGGTCACAGACAGATTGATTGGCAATATAAGTATTAATATTTGATAGTTTAAAGGTTCCCTGTGGAGTTTCTGACATCTGCTAACACTATGGAGCTGTTTTCCTATGACTGACAAAACACATAAAAACATTTTATATGGGATAATATATCTGTTGTTGCTTTAAAGGGCCACTTCACCTGTGATTTTCATGTTAAGGGCTCAATATTATCTGCAGTCTTGTGTGTTTTGGTTTCTACAGCAGCAACAAACAGCAGACAGACTCCGTTAGAGACGAGCTGGTCAACATAGTGGAGCATTTAGCAGCTGAAAAGCCACATATCTCTCAAAAACAGTGGGAATACTGGACGATAAATCCATCAGATGCACACAACCATGACTCAAAATGAATCATCATGCTGCTCTGTGAGCGCTGGAGGCAGATGTTTGAAGAGAATAAAGCTGTAAAAAGCCTCTGATCGCTACCTGCTCCACAGCAGACAGACAGTTAGAGACGAGCTGGTGAACACAGAGCAGCATTTAGCAGCGAAAGAGACAGAAACAGAGCTGAAGGTAGAAAATGTTGCATTTGCATATGTTTTATGGCTACAAACACCTGTTGTTTTAAGCATAAAATGATCCAAAGTGACACATAATGAACTTAAAGTGACGATAATATGATAAAAATGTTGTTGAGGATGAATCAGAACCCATCCAGCTGTAATCTACCGCCTCATGTGAAGCTCAACTGTGCTGCCAGAGAACCAAAACAATGAGCTGAAAGCAGTCAAATGATCCTTTTAATGAGTGAAAACATGTTGCTTAATGCAAGTTTAAACTGCCATTTTTTTGCCTTTGCTTTGTGAATATTTATACTTTTATTGTCCATTTATTGCTGGTGGTGAGTGAGTTCCCAGAACGTTGCCTGTGTTTACTTTGTGTTAGCATCACGCTGTTTGTGTCACTTCTTTAAGACGTCTGGAAACGACGCTGCTATCCAACGGCTGAACTGTCTTTCAGATTTCACAAGCGCTATTCTATGGCTAATGTGGAATATCTTCACAATAATGTTGCTCTCTGCAGTGCTTTTCTTTATCATGTGCTTTTATTGTGAAATCAAGTCTCTGATTAACATAGTGGGATTTAATATTGAAACTCTAACCTTTGATATGCAACTATTGCTGTTTTCCAGGCAGCCACAGCCTTACCTCACTCTCCTTCCTCTGTGAAGTAGTACATCCCTCGTGATCAGTTAGAATAAATATCCTTAAACTCAGTTCATCCCAAACGCCGGCGTAAAGCTCCAGCGGAAAGCCTTGTGCTCAGGTTGTGCTTCTCCAGTCGGCACCTGCACTGCTGTGCATCCCCATAATGCAACGGGGCACAGGAAGGCAACACGTCTGCAGAGTGAACCAACCGCAGGATTAGTTGAGTCCTCGTCCAGCTGAAGCAGCAGGAGGAGCTGGATGTCTGCTGGGTCCTGTTTCTAGTTTGGAGTCCCGGCTCGGTTCTGGCTGGACGTTATTCCGAGTCTCTGCAACCAAAAATTCCTCCCCTCCGTCCCCGCCGTCGCCTCCTCCCGCCTCCCCGGTCGCCAGCTGCTTCATCCTCAGGTTGATGGAGCCGTAAGTCCTTTTGGGCCGAACGAAGGCCGCCCTGCGCCGGTACATCTCTCCCCGGCAGATGGACACCATGAGCAGCACCGACAGGAACATCCCCCCCAGCGTCAGCAGGCCCAGACCCGCAATGATGCACTTATCCAGGTGGGAGCCCAGCTGGGCGTAGTACATCTCCAGCTTCTCCATCTGCCGCGCCGACAACGAGTCCGGGTCCACTTTAGGCTCCCGGGGGATGGTGTAGGCGATGACCACCAGCACGATGCCGCTCACCAGGAACACCAGAGCCAGGATGAAGCCGTAGTCCGCTGAGTGGTCGTCAGCCGGGCTGAACTCAGTGAAGTCCTGACCGTCCTCTGGACCTCCAGCTGCTGCAGTGGCCTCCTCATCATCATAGGACTGAGGAGACGCCTCCTGATGCTGCTGCTGCTGCTGGAAGAGGGAAGGAAAGAGAGGAGGGATGAGTGACGGAAGGGTTGGGGTTAATGAGAAACAAAAGATTGAAAAAAAGCTCAAAAAGAGAAAGAAGGAAAAGAGAAAGGACCGAAGGGAAGACGCAAAGATTGAAGGAAAAACAAAAAGGAAAAGAAGAATGGAGGTAAGATGAAAACATGAAGAATGAAACAATGATTGAAGGAAAGATGGAAGAAAACAAGAGAAGTAGGAAAGAAAGGAGGAAGAAAGGGAAAAAAGAACAATGGAAATAATGAAAAGAAAGCAAGAAGAGAGTAAAGAATGAAAGAAGAAAAGGAGTGATAAAAGGAGAGTAAACAGGGAAGAATAAAAAAGATCGAAGAAACAAAAATGGAGAAAGGAAGAAGAAAGGTATGATGAAAGGAGGAATGAAAGAAAGGAAAGAAGAGAGAGGATGGGAAGAAACAAAGGGAAGAAAAAGGGGGATGAAAGTAAGTAGGAGAAATGGCAGAATGAAGGAAAGAAAGAAGGAAGAAAAAATATTGAAAATGAAAACAAACAAAGGAAAAGGGAGGGAGGAAAGGATGAAATAAAAATGGGAAAGTAGTAGAAACAAACGAGGAAAGAAAAAGAGGAGAAGAAGGGAGGAAAGAAGAAACAAAGGAAAAGGAGAAAAGCAAGGAGATAAGAAAAAATACACAAAAAACAAACATGAAGTTGGTAATAAATAATAAATAATGTAAGTCAGTGAATAATCTGCTGCCACAAACAACAACATGCCCTCAGGTAACTCCAGCAGTAAACAGTAAATGTTTGTTTTATTCATGACAAATGAAAATGTATGTAACTGTATAAAGCGGCACATGACTGTTTAAAAAGATGAATAGTATCTATTATCTGTAATATTTCTGGTGGTATTTGGAACCATGAGAAGGTTCCTGCTGTGGTCCCATCACTGTGTTTTCTGTGTTTCACCGCTGTGAGCTTGGAGAGCTTTGGCAGCTCCTCAGCAGCCCGTTAGCCGACAGTCTGTTCCTCCTGTTGGTGCTGGGTTTCAACTGGGATTCAACATTCTGGACTGTTTTCAGTGCAGAGTCTTACTCAAACATGAGTGCTGCTGGTGTTGGCTTTGCATAGTTCATTGGGTGTGAAAGCAAATCGAAGGTCAAAGCAGCTTTTTGAAAACAAGGTAGAGACCAAAAACAGAGCTAACAGAGAGAACTTTAAACATGAATTCATCAGCTCTGAATACATGTGACTGCAGCAGATTGGTGAACCAGCCAACCAGACCAGTCTGTAGTTCTTCGACTCACAATGACCACAATGACACACAACGTAATCACAGGGAGAACAGTCTGACGACAAAACGCACAAAATGACCACTAAGATGTAAAACAACCGCAAAAAGATGCAAACTGACCACAAAAAGGCAAGAATCAACTACGAAGACAAGGACAAAAAATAAGGACAAAAAAAACAAAGAATGACCACAAACAACCACCATGTGGTGCAAAATTAGCACAAAGAGACAACAAAAAGGCAAAAGCAAATGTAAAGGCATACCACAAAGACAAATATCAACCGTAGAGGCATAAAATAAGCACAACCACAAAAAGATGCAAAATGACCACAAAAAAGATGCAAATATATCACAAAAGACACAAAAAGACACAAATTAACTACAAAGACCTGCAAAATGACCACAAAGCCATCACAAAAACACACACACAGTTACCACAAAGAGGAAAAATGACAAAAGATGCAAAGTGATTACAAAGAGATACACAACAACCACACAAAGCACACAAAATTATCACAAAAGGCAGCAATCAACTACAAGACACATAACATGACCACAGACACAACATGAAAAGCACTGAGACAGAGCAGGACTCCATCAAGGCCGCTCAGATGTTGTATGATTTCTGATGGAAAAGTCCCAATAAGTCGTCAGCAGTAGATTTGTAGTAGGATCACAATCAGCTGATGTAGTGTTCACTTGTTGTCATGGTTACAGTGATGCCGTGCCACTATCTCACAATGATACAGAAATCTTTAACAAATCTGTGGATCCAGACTATAAGCCGCATCACTGCCAGAATCTAATCACTTGGTCCTTGCATCAAAAAATTACTACAATTGATCCTGGGGACTCAAAATGATCAAAAACAACCACAAGGAGAAAAACAACCAGAAAAAGACAACATGGCCACAAGTCAACCATAAAAGGGGACAAAATGACCACAAAAAGGTAGAAATCAACCACAAAGAACTCTAAATCACAACTGAAATATACAAAGTAACCATAAACAAACACAAAAAAGATATAATACTGAAACACTGTGTGTCGCAGGTCTCTAGGTAGATGACAGAAAGAAGCTCCTGCAAATATCAGCGATCAAATTATAACCGCACTCACCTTAGACGAGCCGCTTTAGCATTCAATAGCAGACTGACACTTAGCATCACAGATATCAACGACTCTGTTCTGAGTAATGGAGCTGTGATGAGCCAGAATCCAGACATCTACAGCAACATGGGGTTCAGTCAGACTGACAGCAGAGCAGAAAGTTCCCTGCTGTGATGACGCTGCTCATGTGAGGCTTCATGTTTGATGCTGGCCAGCTAAGACAGCAGAGGTGATGGCTGCTGCTGTGGTGAACAAGACTGAAGTAGCTCATCAGCGAGGAGTTTGTGGAGAACAAGAGCTCTGTTCATTACAGACTTGTGGTTGAACTTCGGAAAAACCAGCTGCCTCTGCCCTCCCATGTAACTACAGATATCTGCAGCATCACTTCACCAAGTCAAAGCTCTAATTCAAGGTATCTGCAATTACTGGTCAGAATTCTACTTACAAAATCAGTTCTAACTACAAGGATAAAACTACACGATAATATAGATATCCTGAACTGAGGAGAATTAAAGATATCTTGAACCAGAATCATGACAATCCCATCCATCCATCCATCCATCCATCCCTCCATCCATCCATCCATCCCTCCATCCATCCATCCCTCCATCCATCCATCCATCCATCCATCCATCCATCCATCCATCCATCCATCGCTTCATCCTCATCAGGGTCATGGGGGGCTGGAGTCTAACCCACCTGACTGAGGGGGAAGGCAGGGGACACCTGGACAGGTAACAGTCTATCACAGGTTCACCTGGACAGGGAACAGTCTATCACAGGTTCACCTGGACAGGTAACAGTCTATCACAGGTTCACCTGGACAGGTAACAGTCCATCACATAGAGACAAACACTCACAACTATGGACAATTTAGAATCACCAGTTAACCTCAGCATGTTTGTGGACTGTGGGAGGAAGCTGGAGAACCTGGAGGAAACCCACCATGTACAGGAGAACATGGAGACTCCATGCAGGAAGATCCCAGGAAGGCCTGGACATGATCTTCTAGCTGCAAGGCGACGATGCTAACCACCAAGTGACTGTGCAGCCAGGAATTATGACTAGTCAGAGCTAACCACAGATATCTGCTGAACACCTTGGTCTACCTTGTTGCTGCCTGATGCTGGAGGTGGATAAGTGGCTGATGTGGTCGCCTCCTGCTGCTGCTGGTTCTGCTCCTCGTCCTGCAGGTAGGAGGCGTTCTCGAAGCCCCGGGCGGTGCTGCCCACTGTGGCCGCCGTCCAGGAGGTCGGCGTTGGAGACGGGCCTCGTCGGCCTCCTCCACCCCGTAACTCCCGGAGCTCCACGGCGTTGAAAGAGGACTCCATCACCAGCCCTCAGCTCTGCTTTATCCTCCCTGAAAGAAGGAATTAAAACAGTGATTGACAGCACAAGAAAAAGCAGCCTGGTTATATTAACATAACATCTTTACACTGGTATAGTTGGAATGATGGGCGTAGGTTTATTATAATAATATTATAATTTGGGACGGGACAAAATAAGTCTTTGAGTTTCAAACACTTCCTGAAATCTGATGAATTTTTATGCATGATTTTGCCTTTTCTGTATTAATTTATCATGTAAATGTCTTTATTATAAAGGAAAACAGAAAATCAAATAAAATACAGCAGAATAGATATGGATCTAATTAGACTTTAAAGATTCAGTGATTGTATGAGCTTATAATTCATATTGACAATTTGGAGAAAAAAAAGATGCAGTGCTGAAGAAAAAACAGTGGTGGAGTGAAATATAAGTACCATTTTCAGCATTTCTCCTTAAAAATGTACCTGTACACTGCACTTATTTAACAGCTACAGTAAAAAGCCCAAATTTTATTTTAGATATTCACAAAACATTTACTTTATTTATTAAATAACGCAACAGTTTATATACATTCCATTTATAAAGATTAAGCAGGGGTCTTTGAGCATCAAACATTTCATTCACTGCATTCTGGTGACATTTTTATGCACCACATATTCCTTTTCTGCATCACTTGATAGTGGGAGTAATTTCCCACAATGCCCGCGGCATTTATTTAACAGCTAAGGCAACAGGCCTGCTTTTCAAATCAAGATTTAATTCACAAAATGTGTCTTTTATTGATTAAATACCTCAACACTCATTAAAATAATGCATCTCTTGAGAGCATTAACATACTGCCTACCTTAATGAACCACTAATAACTCCAATTAAACGTGATAAATAAATAGATATCTCAGCATAATGTGCCATACAAATACAGGTGTTTGAGTGCAAACACTTTCACTGGAGTCTTTCGACCTTTGTTACAGTAAATAAAATCTCTGCGACATCTCAGTTTGTCACAAATGGCTCAGTTCTGTTGCACCAGAGAGGATTTTCAGGGAAAACTGTTATCTCATCTCAGCCATGAATCATCACACACAAACACACTGAATCACAGGAATCTCACCTTGGTGGTTATTTATTCCCATTGCTTTCCTCCTGTCATCACTAGAAGCGCTGCTGTCACATCCTGTTGAGTGCAATGGACAGTTAAAATCAGATGCTGAATCTAAAACAGAGAGAAGAGATGTTTCTGCTTAATGAAAACCTACACTGACTCCTGAACATCTCACTCTATACCCAAAATACCCCTCAGAAGTGTCCTGTATAGTGAAGACTGGTCAGAAAGTACTCTGATGGCTTTGAATTATAGTTATAGACACATCTTAGTAGCTCATCTAGCACTAGGGCTGAACAGTTCATCCAAAATATTACTGAAGTCTCAAAATCTCCAACTGCAGTTACAAATCATATTCTTCAGATGTACACTACCAGTCAAAAGTTTGGAAACACCTTCTCATTTAATGGTTTTTCTTTATTTTAAGGACTATTTTCATTGCAGATTCTCACTGAAGGCATAAAAACTATGAATGAACACATCTGGAATTATGTAGTAAACAAAAAAGTGTGAAATAAGTCAAAACATGTTTTATATTCTTCAAAATAGCCACCCTTTGCTTTGATGACAGCTTTGCAAACCCTTGGCATCTGAAATGGTTTTCCTTCACAGGTTTTCCTTGTCAAGGTTCATTTGTGGAATTTCTCGCCTTCTTCATGGGGTTGGGACCATCAGCTGTGTTGTCAGAAGTCAGGTTGGTCCACAGTTGACAGCCCTATTTGACAACTGTTAGAATCCATATTATGTCAAGAACCAATCAGCTAAGAGAAACAACAGTCCATCATTACTTTAAGAACTGAAGGTCAGTCAGTCCGGAAAACTGCAAAAACTTTGAATGTAAGTGCAGTCGCAAAAACCATCAAGCGCTACGACCAAACTGACTCACAGGAAAGGAAGACTAAGAGTCTCTTCTGCTGCTGAGGAGTTCATCTGAGTCTCCAGCCTCAGAAATCACAAGTTAACAGCAGCTCAGATTAGAGCCCAGATAAATGCCACCCAGAGTTCTAGTAGCAGACACATCTCTACATCAGCTGTTCAGAGGAGACTGAACCAATCAGGCCTTTATGGTCCAATAGCTGCTAAGAAACCACTACTAATCCAGATGGTTTGGGATGAGATGGACCACAGAGTGAAGGCAAAAGGACCAACAAGTGCTCAGCATCTCTGGAACTCCTTCAAGACTGTTAGAAATCATTTCAGGTTCTACCTCATGGAGTTTATAGAAAGAATGCCAAGAGTGTTCAAAGCAGTAATCAAAGCAAAGAAAGTAAAATATAAAACATGTTCTGATTCATTTCACACTTTTTTGTTTACTACATAATTCCAGATGTGTTCATTCGTGGTTTTGATGCCTTCAGTGAGAATCTGCAATGAAAATACTCATGAAAATAAAGATAAACCATGTGGAGGATCCTGCCTGGCATTGTTCTTTGTTTAATAAAACCTATTTAATAGCTAATAGCTTTAATAGCTATATGCTCTCACTCTTGGGTTCAAATCCCCCCTCGTACCACGACAGTTTACCTAATAATAATCTGAAAATACACTGCTTTCTATATCATTGGGAGATGGAAAAAACTGTGCTTTTTACAGTGTCCAATGCAAAAATAAACTCTGCTTTATTACGCTGTCAAAGTGGAATAAATGTCACTTTCTGTGCTGCCAGGAGGCAAGAAACTCCCTCTTTGATCAACACCAAAAGCCAAAGAAATCTGTTTTTAATGCAGTCAAAAGCCAGAAAAATAGGCATAGTTTTTTTAAACCATCAAAAGCCAACAAAATGCTGCATTTTACACCATCGAAGGCCACCTAGTCTAATCAGAACTGGATTTTTGCTGCATATTGTTCAGCTCCATAAAGCATCATGTAAGTCCTTATCACCAATTCCTGTTCCAATTAACAGGGCTGCAAATACTGGAGATATTTAGTTTTCTGTAGTAAATATATTGCTATATGAAAAAATACAGGAATTTTCACCAGATTATTGGGTGCTGATTCAAATGGTCAAACTAGTTATACTGAACAAAAATATAATGCAGCATGTAATAATTAAATTAGATCTATTGTTTTAGCAATAAAGGATTAAATATTTGCCTGTAGCATCGTGTCATTTGAATAAAGCTGCATTTGAAGGTGTCCTTTAACACTCTCTGATGAAAGGAGCTCCACTATCTGATGTTTGTGCTTTAAAGCCACACCTGATCAGGGTGTAGGTTTACTCCATGGTCAAGCATCTGTTTCTGCACACAACTGAACAAACTGAACGCTTTTCCAACCATAACAAGAGATGAGAGACTTTTCAAGTCAGAAAAGAAAACTGGATGTACTGTGTTTTTATTTTTGTTCAGTGTAGTTGTGGTGATTGAAGGACTCTGCTAACAGAGGGCCACTTGTTGGTCAACATCATCCTTTGTGTAGCTGATATATTTCCATACAGCTGACGTTGCATTTCTTTCTCTCTTTCTTAATTTTGTCTTTTTTTCAGCACTTCTCTCCTGTTCCTTGCCCAGTCTGTGGTGTGAATGTGAAAGCCACGTTTCAACAAACTGTGTCCTGTAAATAAAGTAAAAAACCAAAAAAGAAACACTTCAACGACCTTTAAATCTAACTAAATTATACATGAATCTGACTTGTCTAAAATGAAAACCTTTAGTACTGAGAAGCGAGAAAAGGTGCAACAAAATGTGTGTTAGCTGCCTGACTTCACAGTGCACCTCCTGCACTTCTATTATAGAATCATAGCGTAATGTTGATGCTGAAGCACTTCATTATGCAGCCGTACAATCTAATAAAGCCTGAAAAAATCATCTAAAATGTGTCTACAGAAACATATAAAGATGTGCACACACACACACACACACACACACACACACACACACACACACACACACACACACACACACACACACGCACACGCACACGCACACAAACACACACGCACACGCACACGCACACGCACACGCACACGCACACGCACACACACACACACACACACACACACACACACACACACACACGCACACGCACACGCACACACACACACACACACACACACACACACACACACACACACACACACACACACACACACACACACACACACACACACACACACACACACACACACACACACACACACACACACACACACACACACACACACACACACACACACACACACACACACGCACATGCACACACACACACACACACACACAACACACACACACACACACACGCACATGCACACACACACACACACACACAAACACACACACACACACGCACAAACACACACACACAAACACACACACACACACACAAACACACACACGCACACACACACACACACACACGCACACACACATACACACAAACACACATGCACGCACACACACACACACGCACAAACACACACACACACACAGACACACGCATTTGAACCTACACTGACGTGTGCATCTTCTGCTCAATCTTGACATAAAACTGACTCAAATTCACAGAATTCTGCAGAAAAGAACATTTTACTGTAACCTGATCAGTGTTGGACTCACACTAGACCAGTGGTTCTCAAATTTTTTCTGTAGGGCCCCCCTTCGGAGGACAAAAAACTCCCCCCCCCCCCCCCCCCATAACTTTGTGTGTGTGTGTGTATGTGTGTGTATGTGTGTGTATGTATATATGTATATATATATATATATGTATATATATATATATATATATATATATATATATATATATATATATTAAATTGATAAATTTAAATTTAAATTTAAATTTGCAGTATATCCAGGGACCACATAAAGCCCAATCTGATCTCCAGTGGGCCCTACCAATAAAATCAAAGCATAATAACCTATAAATAACCACAACTCTAACTTTTCCCCTTTGTTTCAGTTTTTGAAAAATAAGTACATTGTGTGTTCACATTTAATGAACTATCTTTTTTACAAAACATCATGAACCTGAAATTTCTTATGGAAAACACGTTCAGTTCCAACAGTAGCCTATTATGCCTCAGTTCATCATTTAAACATGCATTGTAGCTGCCAGATCACAGTTTATCTACAAAAATACAAAACATTCAGTCACAGCTATCTGGAACTGAACAATCTAGTATTTTACTTTATGATCAAAACAACTTGTCAAGGTCTAGAAATTATTTGAAATTTACAGTTTTACAAATTTACCATTTACAGTAATTTTTATCCGTTCTGCGGGCCGATTTTGGCCGGCGGGCCGTATGTTTGACCTCGCTGGTCAAAATAAATGGAGTAGATGAGTCGAATACGTGACGTGATCAAGTACGCTGGTGTTCCGACTGCACATCAACGATGCGTTCTCCCGTTCTCTGGAGTCTGTACTTCCGAGTCCGAATGGCCAGCGCATATACAGTCTATGGGCCAGCGCAATTTCAGTATTGTTGTACGGCGCGAAAAACAGGCCGATGTTAAAACAATAGTTCAGCTAATTAGTTCCGTGTAGACGGACCTTTTCCTCTCAGTCGCTCGCGCCCCCCTTGACGTGCCTCTGCGCCCCCCCAGGGGGGCGCGCCCCACTATTTGAGAAGCACTGCACTAGACAGACATGCAACTTTTCTGGATGAAACAAAATGGTTCATCAATGGAACTGGTTCTGTAACGTGTTAAAAACGCTCATGAAAAGATACATCCATCCATCCATCCTTGATCTATACACCACTTAATCCTCATTAGGGAGGAAAATACAACTTCAAAATGAACGAAATCTGTACAAACAGAAAAAGATTCTGCATTTCATTCTGTGGGGTGAAACTCTGGAGCAGTCTGGGTGAGGAGATAAAGCAATGTTCAAACATGCAACAGTTTAAAACTGGGTGTGCACAGGTTACTGTTAGTAATCATTTATTTCTTTATTGATGCGTATTATTAGTTGGGTCTTTTCTTTCTGTTGTGTTTTGCTGTTGTTAGGTCCTTTTGTAAAAATGAAAATGGACATATTGGTATATATTTATTCTAAATCATGTTCACTATTATAATCATTGTTATTATTATTATAATTGTTTATAAACAGCAGTATTTTGAAGAAGCAGAATGAATAGATTTGCAATCATTGTGTAAGGAGAAGGGGTGGGATTAGATAAACTTCTTCCCACCCATTTTTGAGGAACATATTCTTTGTCTTTTGTTGCTGGTCTCTTTTTATATTTAAATTTTCAAAATAAACTTTCAAAAAAAAAAAAAAAAGGATCATGGGGGTCTGGAGAACACATAGAGACAAACACTCACAACTACGGACAATTTAGAATCACCAGTTAACCTCAGCATGTTTGTGGACTGTGGGAGGAAACTGGAGAACCTGGAGAAAACCCACCATGAACAGGAGAACATGGAGACTCCATGCAGGAAGATCCCAGGAAGACCTGGAGAGTGAACCAGGGATCTTCTAGCTGCAAGGCAACAGTGTGAACCACTGATCCACAAATGACTTTTATATACAGAAATAGCTAGTGTGGTTATGACAGAACATAAATAATATTTAATTTCTAAATGTACATCTAAAATCTATTGTTTCATTTGGTGTTTCTTCATTTTTATTTTTAAATTAAGTGCAGTTTTATTATTGCTTCTGTTATCGTGTTGGTTTGGCTATAAATTCATATCTGAGTCAGGACTCTGTTATCATTATGTTAATAGCAGATTATGACTATATTGTTATGATTCAAGAGTCCGTAATACGTTGTGTTTCGGTTTTAATCTGATAATATGGAAAAAATAGATATTTTCTCTTCAAAACAGAAATATGATTCCAAAACAAGCTCTTAAAATTCCCTTTCCACAAATATCCTCACAAAGCAACACACAGCTAAAACCAGCAGAATATAAAGAGAGGCTGTTTGGTCCTGGGTGGGATCCATCAGGGAGGATATTACAGCTGGAGTTTATTCTCCTGACAGACCATCAGTTTTTAATCTATCCCGCAGATATTTACTGTTTCTTTTTTTAGTTTCTGCTACAGATTAATCTCCGGGGAGCTCCAGGCCACAGTAGCCCACTGACACACTTCCCATCCATCCTGACATGAAGCTCCGGAGTCCCGGGGAGCCCGGTGCCCGGTGCCCGGTGGTCATTCTGCAGCTCCGGCCATCAGCAGCACCGTGACCTTGTGATGCGCCAAACGGCCAAACCTGGACCTCAAACCCCGGCTGTGTGGAGAGGCACCGGGGCAGATAACGCTCACCGGCTGCTATCCGGACGCCTGGTAACGGGAGGAGGGACCGACCGAGTCAGCGGATAATCGGAGGGAAATTATGCAACCAGCGACACATTTCTCCGGAGGGAAACACCGGGGATGGATTCAGCATCCACCCTGAGCTGCATCCGTAGAGACGCCGCCGAAAGCATCGATCATCCGCCGGGAGGAGAGGACGGACAGGACGGAGAGGCTCGATGCGCAAAGAGGCGGAATGACGGCGGAACGACGAGTCTTACCTGGAGCTGGAGCTGGATGGAGCCGCCACCGGCCGGGAATCAGACGCCCGGAGAGATGGATGCTGCTGGAGGATGAGTGAGGAGGATGGAGAGAGGGGGAGAGAGAGGGGGAGAGAGAGGGGTGAGACTGACCATGCGCAGAAGCAGCCCGTGGATCTGAGTGGAGCTGGTGGAGTCACAGGAACCTCCTGACTTCATGCCTTTGACCTACATCTCTTAGATAGATCTCCTGAAGCACCGAGGCTACAGCGCCCCCAAACACACCTTCAGGGATGCTGTCCTCCAAATAAACACAACAATGAACGCTTTCAGACTGCTTTGAACGGGTTTTAGAGCACATTTTCCCTGTTTTGTCAAAATAAGTTTTAACCCTGAAAGAAAGAATATAGAAAAAATGAGCAAAAACGTAAATAAAAAAATATTATTTATTAATATATATATATATATATATATATATATATATATATATATATATATATATATATATATATATATATATATATATATATATTATATATATATATATATATATATGCTCAAAAATAATAGCCGGGAGTAACAGAAATGGTAAGAAAAGGAAAGCTGCCATCAGAGCCATTTGATGGTGCCATAATAATTTTCTACATGAAAACATGCCTTCTACGGCGCTCTAGTGGCTTTCAGGCTATAATTGCTTTTTACACCATCACTTTTTACAGTCAAAAACCAACAAGAAAACCATCAGTTTTGAACACCATCAGAAACACAACATGCTTTATACAACATCAAAGGCCAACAAAGCAAAAGCAACTTTTTACACAACAAAATGTGAAATAATGCAGTTTTCAATATCATTAAAAGATGGGGAAAATCGTGCTTTTTACATTGTCCAACAAAACCTAATACAACTGCCTCTCTTCACATCATCTAAAGCCAACAAAATGCTGCACAGCGACACTTGAATGTGTTTTTCGTGGGGTAACAAGTGTTTTCTTCTGTCTTGCACAGCCAGTTTGTGTAACCAATGCACTGATGAAACGTGCCTGTCATTGCAAAGTCATGGACAGACATAAAACAACCAGAAAGAGATGCAAAACAACCACAAAATGGCAACAATTAACCAGAGTAACGCAAAAATGACCAGAGAGAGACACAGTATGTCCACAAATAGATGCAAAACAACCACAGGGAGGCAACAGAACCAGGAAGCAGCTTCTCTCTTAACATTACTGACTACTGTATGACATTTCTGAGAAGCCGTAACAGAATCATTGTAGCGTGTTTTGAAAGTGAAGCAAAAGAAGTTTCAGATGGATAAATGTGTAACAATGGATCTGGCAGGCAATTCTGGTCTGTGAATCTCCTCACAGCAAAGATTGTCCAAAGAGGAATCACTCAGATGGAAGAGCCTGCCTCATTCTGGTTTGCAAAGATTACAATCTCCATACCCGTTACCATGGCAACACATATCTAGCGCAGACATTAGCATTCATAAAAGCAGCAGTCATGAAAACATTAGTTGACAAACGCCTGTCATCTGACTGCTGCTGATTTCTACACATTATCTACAGAATCAGCTTTAATGACTGAGTACGTCCACAACATAAGGTCTGGTATCAGCTGTTGGTGTCACCCTAGGAATAGGGAAAGAGAATAATAATTAAAAAAAAGAAACTATAGAAAGAAGAAGAGAAAAATAAAGTAAATTAAAAAATAAATAAACCGATATTTACACATCTAGCAAAAAAGAAGAGAATATATAAACACAGTAGTGCAAAATGATAACTGCTACAGTGATAATACAGTGTAAAAAGCAGAGAATGCTGTTCTTAGTGCAAAAATAATGTGCATATCCATCAGAATGTTGTACAGGTGTGGAGGAATGGCTCAGCGGTCCATCAGGCTGGTCTTGTGTCTGGAGGTTTCAGTGTACAGGAGTGGAGGGGGGAGAACAGTTTATGTCCAGGGTGAGTGGGGTCTCTGACGATGTTCCCTGATCTCTTCCTGGTTCTAGTGGAGAACAGTTCCTGGAATGATGCTTTGCATGTCTGCAGCTCCAAACACTCTGCTGAGCTAAACATCATCAGGCTGCTAATGGGCACCATGGACGGGACTGTAGTTTCTCCAGCAGCCTCAAAAAAACAGCATGCATTGCAGCCACATTATTGGTCAGCAGATGATGCAAGAAGCTAAAGAATAAGTTGTATTAAAGCCTGACATAACCTTCTCCTTTTAGCTTCTTGTGGTCCTAATATGGTCCCTTCATCAACACAGACACACACTACATTATTCTGACTCACACACTCCAGGATACTCACAGATATCTATCCTGTAGAGCAGGAACATCCAACTAGTTTCTGTTCAGGGGCCACATTCAGCCCAATTTGATCTTAAGTGGGCTGGACCGATCAAATCATAGCATAATAAACCTATAAAGAACAACAACTCCTCCAAATATTTCCTTTTGTTTTAGTGAATAAAAGGAAGAAGGTTAAGTTGTCCTCCTGCTTTGTAAATGTTGAAAATGTGTACATAAAAAGGCATAAAAGTTGTGGCAGTGCATCAACAATAGAGTTCAACCAAACCAGACTCAGTCATACTGAAGCTGCTGACTCACATTATGTTGCACAATGTTCAATGTCTTTAAATATTTTCACAGTTGGGATTAGTTTTCACCTCTGCAATGTTGTCCCAGATTGGACCTTCTGGAGGGCCGGTTTTTGCCCATGGGCCTCATGTTTGACATTCCTGCCAAAGAGGGCTCAGTCATGTCACACAAATGATTTCACCTGATGATGGCAACGTTAGCATGCTACCACGTTGTTGTTCAACTTCATGCCTATATTTTCCCTCCTGGTTTCTATATTAGAATGCTTTAGATGAATAGCCAAAAGATAGCTTTAAAGCTGAGGCTGGTGGGAATGTCATGAGTTTTGCAGTTGGGGGGCAGTGGGAGGAAGCATGCACAGGGAGAACATACAGACTCCACACAGAAAGATCCCAGGAAGGCCAGGATGTGAACCGGGGATCTTCTAGCTGATGAAAGTGGTAACCACCAAGCCTCTGTGCAGCCCCTAAGTATTACACCCAAAACAAACACTGTCAACCTCACACTACCCTTTCAACAGATGATGTAAAATATTGAGAAGTGGTTCAGATATTTTGCTGAGGATCGAAGTGGGAAAGCTACCAGTGGACAGCCAGGCTGCTGTGTGGATTGAGAGTATAAAACTGTATTCAGGACTCTGCTAACACTGGGATGTGAGGTTGGGCTGATGGGTAAGTATTTAACATAGACTGGAAATGGGCCCCTAGTGGGATTTAGCTCAAGGTTTTTCATGAGTACAGCTGGCAAATAATGAAAAAGAAGAATGTAAGTGGCAGGTGAAAGCAGCTCCTGGAACACGTTAAACATCACAGTGACTATACGATGAACAGATACTGAAGGCGAAGGGAGCACCGGCTGTCAGAGAGAAGTCATCCATGTAAAAAGGCAGCAGGCCGTGAAATGCTGAATAATCTCATGTCACGGCGGTGAAGATGTGTTTCTGAGCAGCCTCGGGCGGATCATCAGCTCACCTTGAGGAGATGTAAGGTCAGGGAAGTGTGGCGTGTCTCAGTCGCTGCACAGGAACCAGAGAGGCTGATTCACAGGCAGAGCTGGCCTAAATGCTCAGCTGGACTAATTTTAGATCAGGCCTTTGTATCCAGGTTTGAAGGATGAGAAAGGATTGTATTCATGGGGATATGGAACATTTCTGCTTTCTTTTATTCCTCACAGTGGTTAAATACTGACAACCTGCAGCAGTTCTCTCTGGATCTCGCTTTTAACTAAAATGAAGACTGTGACGACCAATGAGGTTCTCAGCGTTTACAATAGTAAATATGATTCTTGTAAGACCTCTACATGGGTACAGCAGCATAGCAGTGCAAAAGGAATGTTAAGAAATACCAAGTGATCGTGTGGATACTTGAAGCTGGATCGACTTGTTGTTTGTGAAGAGAAACAGTTGAATGAAAAAATATAAGATTCCAGGGTTAGAGTCGATATGGTTTACACAGTCATGCCACATGACACCGTGTTATTTTCCTCAGTGTTCTTGAGGATGTGCAATATCAGATTTAAAAAAAAAAACAACCAAAAAAAACAGATGTGTTTTTAGAAATACCGAAACACGCACCTTAGTCTCCTGCCGTTGTTCTCCAACAGTCTTGAAGGAGTTCTAGAGATGCTGAGAACTTGTTGGTCCTTTTGCCTTCACTCTGAGGTCCATCTCATCCCAAACTGTCTTGAGTGGGTTTAGGTCAGGTGACTGTGGAGGCCAGGTCATCTCCATCATCTCCTTCTTGGTCAGATAGTGCTTCCACAGCCTGGAGGTGTGTTTGGGTTCATTGTCCTGTTGAAGAATAAATGATGGTCCAACTAAACCAAACCGGATGTGATGTCATGTTGCTGCAGGATGCTGTGGTAGCCATGCTGGTTCAGGGTTCCTTCAGTTTGGAATAAATCTCCAACAGTGTCACCAGCAAAGCACCCCCACACCATCACACCTCCTCCTCCATGCTTCACGGTGGGAACCATGCATGTAGAGACCATCCATCACCTTTTCTGGTCTCACAAAGACACGGCGGGTGGAACCAAAGATCTCAAATATGGACTCATCAGATCAAACCACAAAAAGGTGCAAACTGACCACATTAATGCAAGAATCAACTACAAAGACACACAAAACTACCCCAAGGACAAAATACAATGACAAAAAGACACAGAATGACCACAAACAACCACCAACTGGTGCAAAATTAGCACAAAGAGACAACAAAAAAGCAAAAGCAAAGGCATACCACAAAGACAAATATCAACCATAGAGATAAAAAAAAACCCCACAAACAACCACAAAAAGATGCAAAGTGACCACAAAAGATACTATATGATCACAAAAAGCCTAAAAACAACCACAAAGAAAGTGAAGAAAAATGAAACACAAATTAACGACAGACTATAAGCCGCATCACTGCTAAATCAGAAATCACTTTAATATAGAACGAGTGCATTTAATATAGATGTAGCCAAACACAATGACCTTGTTCTGACAACAGGTGTGTGTTCTGCATGTGTACGTTACGTACGGATACCGAATCACGTGACCTAAACATGTAGTGGGAGGCGGGAATTGATGGGACTCAGAAACACCCTCACAATTTAATCACTTGGTTCTTGTGTCATTTCTGAGCTTCCCTGAAAATTTCATCCAAATCCGTTGGTCTGTTTTTGGGTAATGTTGCTGACAGACATACAGACAGATGCTGATTGTTACTTGTCACTTCGCCACGTTCCTTGGCGGAGTAATGATTGTAAACAAATAAAAAATGAGCACAAATGCAAAATGGCCATAGAAAGATGCTAAAGGACCACAGAGAAAAACAAAACTGTCCCTTCAGTGGTGTGATCTACATTCTATCAGCCGTACTAGCAGGATGATGATGACGTTTATGTTTTGTTTGTAAACGTGTCTCCAGAGAACGACTCCTACTGACATCTGGTGATCTTCACATTCAGGTCCATTTAGCAGTCATTGTGGAACTTTTTTTTTTTTTTATCATATAAATGAACAGATTCAAAATGCCATTTTCATGCATGCTGGTCTTAAACGCTGAAGTTAAATCTTGAAGCTGGAAACAGAAGTACACACTACCAAAAAAATACAAAAATGTTTTTTTTAAAAAAATCATGTCACATGGAGCATTTAGAGGCCTTTCTGAAGCTTCAAGCACATTTTCTGGGTCAAGGATTAACGTTGCACCTCAGATATATCCATTCTAAAAGGCATTTACACTTTAAAGAAGATAAATGAAACTTGAATACATAAAAACAAAGAAGTAAGTTTTATTGTACAAAACCTGAATGACTGCAGAAAATGTAAAAGTCACTAACTGGTGAGTGTTCAGAAGAGCAGTCGCCATCATTATGTTCTAAGGATGTCAATAAGAAAATAAACTAAGTGGTTCATTTCTGACCTTTCCCTTCAACAGGTATGAAAGTAAAAAGATATTAAATGTTACAAAGATTGATTTCTAACAGCAGTACTGTTGTATGAATGAAAACAATTCAGTATAATGTTAAATTCAGTAAAAAGATCAAGTGTAGATACTACACACACACTTAGGTACAGAAGCGCTGCATGAGTCAAGCTCTTTTTGTTAGCATTCAGCCTGTTTTTACAGCATTACATGGTTCAAAACCAAAGAAAGAAAATATTAAATGAGACTATTAAAATTAGACAGAAATAAAGTCTCCAAACAAAGTGGAGGTTCTGCAGACATTGTAGTGAAACACATCATGTTAGGGAAAACTATACACAAGTTGGGGGTTCAAACACACCTGGCAGCAGAGAGCTTTACTGTTCACCAGTTGGACTTCAAATCCAAATATTTATATTAAAAATATCGTCAGTTATTTGTCTAAAACAAGGCACCGACGGGTTGAGAGGTTCGACCGTGAAAAGATGTGAGCACCGCTGTTGTCATGGTAACCCAGAGTTTCATTTACCGCAGTGAACGCAACGATGAATAAAAAGGAAACATTAAAAGGTCATCTGAGCCAAAAAACTTCGGATCGATTCACTGAAGAGGTTTTCTTCTTCATCACGGCTGTAAAATTCAATACCGACTTTAAAGAAAATCTGTTTTTTTGTTTTAGAAAAAGCTGGGATGGTGTTACATTCAAGAACGTACTACAAACATCTGCTATTGTTTGTTAACGGAGAGAGTGTTTCTTTCAATCTGTTAAAGGTGGAAATGAGGCTGTCGCCAAGCTCCAAAAGCTTTGAAAAAAATGCTTCTGATGCTTCAACATCAGCCTCCAACCCACACGAGAAAAAGATCTGCAGACATGTCGTCAAACTGTTACATTACAATAACATCCGATACGAACACTGTCAGACTACTGCAGATCCACTGTTTGAAGAAGCTCATTCAGGCTGTTTATCCTGTGTGACTACAAGGAAAAATAGCTTTTTGCATCATTTCTGAATCACCTCAAGCATCTTTTGCTGCATCATGTCCTGTTTAAAACACCTGTAGGTCAGTGCAGCAGAGGGTTAGCATAAGATTCATTTTATCCAGTTAGGTCAAACAGATATTCAATTTACACCGACAAAATAGTTAAGCCAAAGTGATGTACTGCCAATAAACTGTGACAGAGAGAAGGTCTTCTGGGTAACTGCAGGTCACAAAGGTTTATAAAACCTCAATAGATTAAAAGCTTAAGGTAGAAAAAGTAAAATCAAACCCTGTTTTCAGCACTTTTACAGATGTCTTTTTTTTTTTTTTAAATAAATGGAGGTCAATGAAAAGGTCAATTAAAAATATTTGCAGGGATTTTTTTCCATTATAATACGGCAAGTGAGCACCAAGACAAACTGTCGTCGATACGTTAGGTCTCTGAAAACATCTGAACCTCGACAACCTACGCTTTAAGTCACTGGTTGATCTGATTTCTGGTTGGGAGAGGAGGCTGAGTAAAAACGGAAAAGAAACAACGAACGGCTAAGGAGCTAAATATGATACCTAGTGGACAGGTACAGTTTAAAAGCAGTCCGTACACGTACACACTGATCAGCCACAACATTCTGACCACTGACAGCTGAAGCGAAAAACATCCATCATCTGTGGGATGCTCCAGGATCAGCCTGCTCCTCGAAGGTCATAATGTGATGCTGATGCTTGTAAATGACACACAGACTGTCGTAGGACTGCTGTTTGCTCCATTGTAAGCTTTGATAACTGATGTGGTTTAAATATCACATCCTGGATATTATTACTGGTATAAAAGTCAAAACTTTGGGATGATGACAGTGGAACTACAATCTGCTTTGCTTAAAACAACACGGCATGAATCATGCTGCAGTCTCTATGACCCTCAGGTCATAACAGCAAAGTCAAAGTTGTGAAAGAAAGCCCGTTAATGTTTAGTTTCCTGAAGGTTTGTGTCAGGGCAGCTTGTTAACCTGAGGAGCAGCTTCATATGAACTGTGGGGTTTTGGTTTCTGTCTGTTCTCAGTGACTCTGCCTCTCTGACACGACGTCCTGCAGACGCTTCAGCAGCACATCTGGACTGCTGCCGTTCTCTGGACACGCCCTCTTACTGGGGGAGTCGCACGCTGATGACATCATCACATCCCCCTCCATAGTGAAGGCCCTCTTCCTGCTCACGCAGCCCTGCCGGATCATCCGGTTGATGTCTGACAGTTCCTGCATGGAGGCAGATGAGGACACAGCGTTGAATGAGGTTCATGGTACTAACGGTAACAACCAGCATTATTATTAGTTTCCTACAGGGGCAGTTTTTACTGCAGATCACAAGTTTCCAGGTCTGTGGTGACCTCCTCAAATGTCTCAATAACAAAGATACTCAGTTCACCATCCTGTATGAAAAAGAGGCAGCAAATCCTCCACCTTCAACCCTCTGAACCCCACACAGTTCCTGTCCTGCTTTTGATCACTCTGGCTACATTTTTCACTGCATGAGAAGCAGAGCTGGTTGTCCACTGATCTGCAGCCTCTCCATGGGCCAGACGCTGACTCCAAACTGCTCCCAGTGGAAGGCAGGCACCATGGCAGCTCTGTCGCTATCGCTGACTGAATGGGAAACATTGTAAAGTGCCATGTACCATATAAATAAGGTCTTTGTAAACACAGCCTGCAGTTCAACACGCCCATGAATGTTGGTCTGAGGCTGAGGCTGTCGTGGATCTTAGCTTCTTGTTCTTTACAGAATGTGGTTAGCGCAAATGCAGTGTTTTGGCTAATTTTTAAAGGAGACACGTAAAAAAAAGTGATTCCAGTGAAATCTGTTTAAATGGACTTTTCCTTACACGTCTTCTCTCTGCTCTGTGTAAACACAGCCTGCAGTTCAACCAAAAACTCAATTTTTGTCACCAATTTCTTTGTTTTTGTTTTTTCACAGAATCTGCTTCACAGACAGTAGATTTTGTTCCACGTTTCAAATGGGCAGGAAGAATAAAGTGATGCTGATGAAATTATTTTCCCTAACTGTGGTAAAGGACTGCTGAAAATCTAAGAATTCTTCCTGTTTTCGGTTCCTGGCGCTGATAAATGATGTCATTTTACCAAGTTGTTTTAAGATGACTGCCTCCTGATCACATTGGTGGGTTCTGAGGTACTGAGAGTTCATTGACTGAAGCTTTTTAGACCCGTGAGACGTGGATTTAAGGCCTTGTTAATTACTTTTAAGGACAATTAATAAATGAATGTATTTTACTTCAATTAACTTGATTAACTGCTTTTTTTTTTTTTTTTTTAAATACCCCCTAAAAAAATATATCATCCCTGAATGACTTCAGGAACAGGATCTGTGAGGCCAGAATGAAAATGGGCTCAATGGCTCAAAGACACCAGGAAAAACATTCAAATACAATAAGTATCACTGTGTCAGAGTGAAATCTGTGAAACCTTTGACTCCAGCTCCATCAAAACTGTAGAAAAGAGTAAATAACAGTCTAACAGCATTGGGTCAGTCACACTGATGTTATGGAGCCAGTTCTACCAAATCTGATGCTAAAGATGCAATGATGAAGAACTACACATGCTGCATCCATTTCAGTCACAGCAGCAGTGTTGCGACCCTCTAATAATGGCGGCAGGTTGTCTTTTCCTGACAGTCTGGTCCCAGTGCAGGGATCTGTGGACACCCAGGGGTGCCATGTGAGTGAGTGTGTTCTTGCCTTGGACGGGCTGCTGTTGATCCTGTAGGTGTAGGAGTTGGGGGTGAGGCAGCCTGCTGAGTTCTTGTGAGGGGAGACGTACAGCGAGTGTCTCTGAGAGACTCTGCGAGGAGAAAGAGGCTGAGCCCGGACCGACGGGAACGGAGACAGAGGAGGAGCGTCGGCCTGCAGGATCAAACACAAAGTTAAACGGAACGCTCAAACCTCAGCGTTCTCAGCGTGCAGCGGGGAGACGTCGTACCCGGTTATCGTGGATGGCGTATCGCAGTGCAAAGCTCTTCATCTTCAGGACAAACACGCTGTTGTAGAACTGGATGAGGTCCCACGCTCCTCCTCCACTGATTGGTTGGAGTTTGCATCTCCTGGGAGCTGATTGGTTTTCTCTGCAGCTGCAGAAACGCATGAATCAATCATTAAACATGTCAAACGTTTGTACACTGGAGCTTTTCAAATGTCAAAAATGTGACTTTTCTCAAACTTGTATCATAATAAACTGAATCCTGTTGGCTTTTCGTGACATTTATATTCAAGAAAATGAATCAATAAGTCAATGTATAAATAAATATGACCAATTACAAGTTTAATCTCTAATGAAGACAATCATCAGCTGTGGCCCTGGTGTGCTCTGTTGTTCCATGGTCATATGGATTTAGATTTACTCTGGATTGCTACATTATGAATGGAAAATCAGTGGTCTCAACCTGAGCTTCAGCACCCCTTTAAGGAGTCAAAATGTGCATTAATTGGAAAAAGAAAGAACTTTCATTGGGTTATGCAGTGAAACCCAGATCATGATTGACTGCAAGTCAGTTTTTTAGGTTAAAACTAACACATTTTTGATGGTTCAACTGTTCAGAATCAGTCTAAAATAAGGTTGTTTTTGGATTGGTGTGGGGGGTATTACTCATTACTGCGTAGTGCTGCTTTAAATGTGACCTCAGGCCTCCGTCTTCATTTAAAGGTTTTTAGTGAAGAATTTGTGTGTGATCTTACATTCTCCACCTGAAACAGAATCCACCTCCATGTTTTCATCAGCTACCTGCTCTCTGGGAGTGTGACGCAGTAAGACGCTGCGGTACACCTGCACACACACACACACACACAGACACACACACAGACACAGACACACACACACACACAGACACAGACACACACACACACACACACACAGACACACACACACACGCACACACACACACAGACACACACACACACACAGACACAGACAGACACAGACACACACACACACACACACAGACACACACACAGACACACACACACAGACAGACACACACACACACACAGACACAGACAGACACAGACACACACACACACACACGCACACACACACACAGACACACACACACACACAGACACAGACAGACACAGACACACACACACACACACACACACACACACACAGACACACACACACAGACAGACACACACACACACACACACACACACACAGACACACACACACAGACACACGCACACACACACAGACACAGACACACACACACAGACAGACACAGACACACACACACACACACACACACACACACAGTCACACACACACACACAGAGTTCAGTAAGTTTCCAATCTAATCGAAACACAAACTGTCCACAATAGTCAGACAATCACAGGATTAAACATACTGCACATTGTCAAAGACTTCACAAAAAGCATTTTAAAAAAAAATTATTACAGGAAAAGCACTCAGAGAGTGCAGTACTCCTCCAAGGCTGTTCATTCCCACATATGGCATTGTCAGAAATGCAGCATTTTTTTAGAAATGCATCATTTGTTTATTAGTTATTGATGATCAGAAATCACAGCAGCATAGTATGTGACCATTTAATATAGATGTACCCACAAACAACATGACCTTGCTCTGAGCACAGGTGTGTGTTCTGCATGTGTACATTATGTACGGATACTGAATCACGTGACCTAAATATGTAGCGGGCGGCGGGAATTGATGGGGCTCAGAAACACCCCCATAATTTAATCAGTTGTTCCTTGGATCATTTCTGATGGATAAGTCCTGATAAGTCCTCAGTGGAGGATTTATAGTAGGATCACAATCATGTGATCATCAGCAGGCAGCTGATGTAGTGTTCACTTGTTGTCATGGTTACAGTGATGCCATGCCGTTATCTGGCAATGATACAGAAATCTTTAACAAATCCGTGGATCCAGACTATAAGCTGCATCACTGACAAAATCTAATCACTTGGTTCTTGTGTCATTTCTGAGCTTCCCTGAAAATTTCATCCAAATCCGTTAGTCTGTTTTTGAGTAATGTTGCTAACAGACAGACAGATATACAGACGGACAGAGACCAACCAACTACGATCATCACAGAACTCCGCTGCGCTCCTTGGCAGAGTAATAACCACATTTGCCACATTTACATGAGACCTTTAATTCCTCTTTAATTCGGAATTAAAGTTAATTCCGCTTTAAAATCTCCTTGTAAACACTTCATTCCGAATTAAAAAGTTAATTCCGAATAAACTACCTGGTTTATTCCTATGTTAATTCCGAATAAACTAATTCCTGTGTACGTTCTATTCATGTATACAGTTAATTCTGCTTTAGTTAATTGCGGTCATTCTGCGCATGCTTGTCTCCTCACGTCGCGATGACGTAGCGACGTACACAGCTTGGTCGTCTGCCTCCCTTCTCCGGTTTTCTATCTCTCTTCTCCTTCTCAAGTGACGCAACAGAAGTAGTACGCCATTGTCGAGTTGCTGTTTCAAAACGACAATAAAAAGCAAAGCGAAAAGCGTGCTTATTAGTTCTTCCTCCATGTTGTTGGGGAAAAGAAATGCCGTGACAAATGGAGTTTGTTTTCTTCCGGTAGACAGGGATACGTCACATCCACTCCCTGTCCAATCAGAATCCTTTCCAACGCCCAAGCGTTAAAGCAGAATTAAGGAAGGGGATAAACGTGCGGTCCATGTAAACCTTAATTCGGAATTAATAATTCTGAATTAAAAAACTTGATGTAAACGTGGCTAATGATACATTTTGTTTGTCTAGCATGTGTATTTTAGTGTGTTTCTTACGTGGCTGCTGGCCTGTGGTTGGCTCCGGTAACACTTCATGATGTCCTGGAAGGTGTGCGTCTCTTTAGTGATCTACAATGAAGGCAGGAATCACAGGAGTCACATTCAGTCTAATCACAGGAAGTGAATTTACAGTCGATTCGGCTTCAATGAAGAAGATCGACCCCCGATTCCCCAGTCGATGTTTTTGTTTTTTACAGCTTACGTGTTCATAATAAAAGACTGAGAGAAAGTCTCATGACACAAAGTTGACTCTAGAAGTTGTGTTTTCACCAACATAGACACACAAGCACCATCACCATCATCATCACTAATACAGTTAAAATACGTGAGGTTTCTCCAGTGAGATCAGAACCGACCTGCTGCACGTCTTTAAGGATTTACAGTAACTACAGAGAGATAACTAATCACATGTCCAACCTGGTTTCTCTCCCAGAACCCCAGAGGTCCACTCCCACTGCCAGGATTTGATATTTTTCAGTTTCCTACCATCTAGTACATTTTATTCACATCTTGCACTGCACCTGTTGCTAAAATATGCAAAACAAATACACCTGCTTTGCTCTGAGGAACCTGGTAACTTAAATCCATGCAAATGACTGGAGTTTGTGTTGTTAGAGTGTTAGTTGGTTAACTGCGACTGTGACAGAGGGAGAAAAACATATCTAGATATTACATTTTATAATTAATGTAAATAAATGTTTAGCATCTCTATAAAACTGCATGATACTGATAGAGATGGAAACAGAATCATACTGAGAATTGTTTATATATATATAAAAAAAAAAAAAAAAAAAGAGCTACCGGATATTATTTAATTTCAGTTCAGCTGTTAGTTTAGTGCAGCTGTCAGAAACAGCACCTCTCAAAGGACAAAATCATGATTTAGAAATTAAAAACCTGAAAAACGTCCCAAATACATTTCTCCTGGAGGCAGCAGAGAAACTTCCTTTTAAAACAGCTCTCACCAGTTCTCTTAAACTCCAAACAGTTTCGGTGACACGTCTAGACCAAAGGCATTTCACTGAAACTGTATGATTTTAAGCTGAGATTTGCTTAAGTTTCTGAAGGAACATCACAGATGATTAGTTCCAGGACCATCACGTAAATAGTGTCATTTTGGAGATTTATTGAAAAGACAGCTTCCCTTTCAAACCTGCTGGAAGGTTTTGTGGTTCAAAAGGTGAACTAAACGTGAAGCTTTCCTTACTTTGGATATGATGTAAATGCTGCACAGCAGCAGCTGGTCCAGGTGTCGGTCCTTCATCAGATCGGTAGAGTGGACCAGAGAATGCTCGAAACACGTCCAGATTTTCCCTCTCAGCTCCGACGAGATGTCCAGCTTCACGCACAAATCCCTGAGACGTACACTGGCCAGGTGGTACACCTGAGAAACACAGAAGAAAGGATGAAACCACCACGACTGCACAGTTTAAATCCTCCCACATTTATCTGTGGAATATACCATGAAGGACACTAAAATCCGTCTTCATCTGTTCTGCAGCTCCTACCTTCCTGAAGAACAGAGCCAGTGATCCGGTGCGTCGCGGCCGTCCACTTCCTGTCTGGGGGTCGGAGGTGGCGGCGGCAGCGGGGGCCGGGATGGGGGCGATCCGGCTCGGGGAGGCAGTCAGCAGGAACTGAGCGGTGACGGCAGCAGAGGAGTCACATGGCTGGACCGGGATCAGCGTGATGGTGCGCTCATTATTCACCCCTGCAGGGATTCACACAGACACACAATCAGCTCTGTAAAGAAGCTGCCAGCGTGTTTTATGGAGACTTATCTCAGCTCAGGGACCCGTCAGTCTGTCAGGGGAGGGGCTTCACTACATGTGCTGTGATAAGAAGTGGTCAAACTGTAAGGTATGAAGATGCAGTTTCACAAGTCCATATGGCAACAAGATTCACAGTGATACGGTCCACATCAACGTCCTGTCCTCAAGAATTCTAACTCACATCTTTCCATGACCTCATGAACTCCTCCACTGAGGTCATGGAAAAGTGTTTAGGAAAAGATGATGTAGTAGTTCTTAGAGGACTCACAGCAGATTTATTTTACCAGATAACTCAAATTTAGGGTCATCACAGTGAAGTGTGTCTCCTTTAGCTTGTGTTGTTATGATTACAACCTTAATGAGGCCGGACTGAATTCATGACTCTTCATTCTTTTCCTGCTTTTGAAATACTTTTCTTTACATGTGAAGCTTGTGCTTAAATATAAATGTAACTTTTCTGCTTTACACACTGAATGTGTTAACAGAAGTGTGAGTTACAGCTCCTACACTTCCTCTGCAAGAAACCACTTGAGCTCAGGGAAAGAAGCATCTGAATAACCTGTCTGGTTTCTGTGGATTCGTCTGAAGCAATCAAAGAGGGTGTAGAAATGTGTACCGACCTTGCAGCGGGATGCTCAGGACGGTGGTCTGGGTCCCCTGTGCTCCGATCTTCAGGGTGCTGCTGGAGCCAAACATCAGCCTCTTGGCTGGAGACGGCATGGGGCTCCCGCTGGGGTTGAGGCCTGGAGATGGAGCCGGAGGGTCGTCACCGAAGAGACGCCGCTTAGCGCTGCCGGCCGCAGGAGAGCTGTACCTGTCATGGACTGACAGCGGAGACGGAGGCACATCTGGAAGAGGGGAAAGTAAATTAACTATAGCTCATGAAGGCAATTTCACACATTAAGTACAGAAGCTACTTCCAGACACAGACCAGACTGAGTCCAGAGGCATTTCTGCATCCAAGAGCATGGAAGCGTCTGCTAGAGTCCAAGTGAGCTGAATTATGTGGTTTGGTGAGTACGCTACAAAGGCAGTAGTGTGAATGCATGAAATACGTAGATGCTGATCTACGGCGGAAGCATGGAACATATTCTCCAAACAGATGAGAAAGTAGCAGAACTAATGGTGTTTCACTGTCTACAGAAGCAGCTTTGCAGTACATTCTGGGAGCAGAGTTGTGTTTTTGGTAGTCGGGGCATCACGTTGGCTGCTCCTCACCTGCATAAGGTTGGGTTTTAGCCTTTTTTATATAAATCAGGGGTATTCGACTGCCTCTTGGAACTCCTGAAAAACTTTTACACTAACTGTTGCTGATCTATCATAAAGACAGATGCATGGCCGTTTCCTCACTCTAAATGTTTTCAAAAGCACACGTTGGTGAACTGTTTTTATAGTATAAGAGAAGGTTTCCAAAGACGGCATGTCGGTATGTGCTCCTCTGCAGGGGACTCACCTTTACGTGCGCTGCCCAGGCCTGATCTGAACTCCCTGATACGAGGGTGGATGATGGGAGAGAGGGCCACCAGGGGAAGGTGGGACTGAACTGTGGAACCAGAACTGAAGGAACCAGAACCAGAGCCAGTGTCGAGACTGGAGGAAAAATTCACCTGCAGAGAGACGGGAGGTGAGCTATAGTCTCACAGTTGGGACAAATAGTACAAGAAAAGCACAGTACTCCTCCAAGGCTGCTCATTCCCACATACGGCATCGTCAGAAATGCAGCATTTTATAAATAAACGTATTTGTTTATTAGTTATTGATGATCAGAAATCACAGCACCATAGAATGTGTCCATTTAACATAGATGTACCCACAGACAAAATGACCTTGCTCTGAGCACAGGCGTGTGTTCTGCATGTGTACGTTATGTACGGATACCGAAACACATGACCTAAATATGTTGCGGGCGGCGGGAATTGATGGGACTCAGAAACACCCCCATAATTTAATCAGTTGTTCCTTGGATCATTTCTGATGGGTAAGTCCTGATAAGTCCTCAGTGGTGGATTTATAGTAGGATCACAATCATGTGATCATCAGCAGGCAGCTGATGTAGTGTTCACTTGTTGTCATGGTTACAGTGACACAGTGTCGCTATCTGATATGGAAATCTTTAACAAATCCATGGATCCAGACTATAAGCTGCATCACTGCCTAAATCTAATCACTTGGTCCTTGTGTCATTTCTGACCTTCCCTGAAAATTTCATCCAAATCCATTATACTGTTTAATGTTGCTGACAGACAGACAGACAGACAGACAAACCAACACCGATCATAACATAACTCCGCCACGTGTCTTGGCAGAGTAAAAATATCTGTAGTATTTCGAGGTACCAACTTTTCCAGCATTGGAAACACCTGTGGGATCTTGGGAAAATGTTGTAAATGATGATTCCAGGTTTTGACTTTTAAAAAAAGGATCATCAAACAAAATCAAGTTTTTTCTTTTTATGTTTTATGATATTGTACGTTTGTTACACTGCACAAAAAGCATTTTTGAGTTCTCTCTACTTCGAACCATGATTGTGCCATTATTATATCCTTTAGCAAAATGAGCCCAAGGTGATTAAAAATGTAACTAATGAGGGGTCAACAGGTTCAGACTTTAATTTTAATATGCTGCCCTTATAGCTGTGCTCGAGGAAACAACAACAACCTGGAGGTGGTCAGGGAAACATATCAGCAAAAGCAGTATTTAACTTGTTCTCTTTGCTATTGTTTGTTTCTTTCTGTTCAAATAAAAGTAAAATGAAACACTTACAGAAACATTTAAAGAGCCAATTTGTCTTTGATTTTGCTTGATGAATTAATTTGCTTTATTCCTGTTCAGTCTTTGTATTTCTAATTGTGCAAATAAACTGAACCTTATCAAAAAAAACAAACATTTTGAACTAAAAAAAAACTGCTGTGTTTTTTGCAAAGTAAACATGTCTAAATGTTTACTTGCTATTTTACAACAAACTTTATTCTTCTTGCAGGAGATTTGGGCAATTTTTGAAAATAATTTAACACTTTTAAAGAACAAAGAAGAAATTATTTTGTTTTTGGTTTAATAAAATCAGCTTCATTTTTAACACTAACCTCAGCAGTTCACAACAAATCTTATTCTATTTGTTCAAAGTGTTGCACACTGGCCTCAAGTTTTAAAACTCTTATTCAAGGACATCTCCTACCTGCTCTCAACATCTGTAGAGGGGCCTAATGTCTGCACAGCAATGGAGCATTTGATCATCATTATTTTGTGTGTTTCTGTGAGTTTGTGTCCTGCTGACCTCCTCCACTGTGGGAACTTTGTTCCCAGCAACCTGCAAGGCGCTCCACAGGGCAGAGTCTGCAGTCCACGCTCTGCTCTCCAGGACCTGCTCCTCAATGGAGTTCAGATGTTTCACCATGTCTCTGGACAGGCCTTCCTCTGAGCGGATAAACACCTCGATCACCTGCACACACAACAGACCAGTTAGAAAGCTTGTTAACAATGAAAAACAATGGTAGAACTCAACTACAAAACAGACACATTATGTTGTACACTGAAGTTTAGCGGCACTAAATGCAGTGTTTGGCTGCATTGGACATTAAATGGCTCCATAATATGCTTCATGAGGCCAAGGTGAAGTTTTTGTGGGTACTACAGGGTTTCTCTAAAGTCTGAACACAGAGGCAAAAATACGTAATTCCAAGAAATTACATTTTTAACAACAGCTTGTTCAATAAATACATGTTTTGATATATTGAATTTAATATATATTTGATAATTCATCAATACATATTTAACACAAAAGCCCTATTTAATCTATGGAGGCAAAAAAATGACAGTTAATGAGATTTCCTGTGTCCAGCCTTTAGGGACACCCTTTATAATGTAGATGTGAAATGATGTGAAAATTGCATCGCTTTACTATAATAGCATCACTTCCACATTGAACAGGAGGGTGTTCGCCCTTATGTAAATAAAAACACATCCACAGCAGGAACTAATTCAGTCCTGCTCAGCATGTAGGATACCAGTGTTGTACACACTTCTGGAGGTGTTCACTCATTCTTAAGATCATTTTTCAGCTGCTCCTTGTTGGAGAGTTTTAAAATACCACAAAGGGGTTCTGTTGGGTTTAGGTCAGACGACATATTTGGTCAAAGTTTTCACCTTCTTCTCCTGTAGAAACACATGATTTTGGCAGTGTGCTCTGAATCATTACCACTCTGGAATATTCCTCCATCTTGTGCAGACTGGAAGTCATCATGTCAGCATTAATAGTGCCATCTATAACAAGAAGAGCACTCAGAGTGGAGTACTCCGCCAAGGCTGCTTTTCTTGGACATCATCCATAGAGGTTAGGTTAACATTCGGCCCCGTCCTTCACACTATGTGAGCCGTCCATTCATAACCACTGAGAAGCAGCTGCCGTGTGTTGTCTCACAGCTGGATTGTTAAAGTAGTGCACTGTCTGTGGAGGCATTTCAGAAGTACATCCACAGCAGCAGCTCTGACTAGTGGCTCATTCTGTACCTCCTGATTATTGCTGGACTGGTATTTGGTGAAGTGCATAAACTTTTGTTGCAGCGAGTTTCTACTTTGTGGCCTGTATTTTTAATATAGTCTGAAATTTGCAAAATATATTATATATTTTTAGGATGTTCCAAAGAGGGAATACTCTACTGTTCAACTTCAGAAATAATGCAATTATTGAGAGGTCATTTGACATTTTAGTGATACTGCAAAGGAGCATACTGACATGTTGCATACCGTACTCTCCCCATCACTCAAAGATTTAGTTTCATTTAGAGCGCCGTGTGCAAAGGACAACATTCAGTTAAGAGCGTAAATACAGTGCCCCTCCTGTCATTTTATTAAATCAAGAAATCTGTCTGACTCAACTGACAACTGTGAATGTTGTTGTTACCTTGAAGAAGTAAAACGGGGCCAGTTTGAAGACGCTGATGATCCATGGGAAGGTCCTCTGGGAGCTGTAGGAAAACAGCACCACCTCCAGACAGCACGCCATCAGGGAGCAGTGGAAGATGTCCTGCTCCAGTAAAACCTGAGGACAGTGCACACACACATTTATATCCACTACAAAAACACACGTTTTCATGAGGGAGTCATAAAACCAGATAACACAGACGTCTGCTAGAATTGAAGTTGGAAGGAAACAAACAGTGAGATTGACATTTTGGAGCTGCTGCAGATATTTGATCAAAATAATCTAGAGATCATTTTGGAACATTTTCTTGTCATGTTTGAGCAGTCATGGTGTTTGGTGTCGCACACTTTAGAGGCTGCTTACACTCATGTCTCTGCCCTGCAGCCGTTTGGTCTCCTGAACCATGACGTTCTCCAGGATCTTGTAGTAGAGTATCTCCGCCAGCTTCAGACGGTTCTCTGCAAAGTCTGAAACAAAAGACATTCATCCGTCACAGGAATCCTGCTGACTCTGATTCCAAGGTTGTCAAAATCAGCTGTGGAGGATTCAGTGATCAGACGAGTGCTAATCATCCAAAATGGTAAAACTTCTAGTTCTCAAGGTTAACTTGAGCCGTAAAAACTTCAGGATACGTCACCACCAGCTGTGTGTGTGTGTGCTGTGTGTGTGTGTGTGTGTGTGTGTGTGTGTGTGTGTGTGTGTGTGTGTGTGTGTGTGTGTGTGTGTGTTACCTATATGAGAGCCAGGCGTGTCGTCTGAGTCGTTGGTGTAATGTTCTTTGAAGGTTTGTCCCAGAGTCTTGACTCGAGCCAGTATGGACTCTGAGGGATCTCTGGAGCAGGACCTTTGATAGGAACACAGGAAACATTATATTATTATACAATTATACTGTATTACCACATTAGAACATTCATTTAAAACTGCAATTCAGTTAGGATTTTAGGGTTTTAAATGTAAAAAGCGTTAAGAGCAGTTACAACTAAAAAACTAACAAAAAAAATGTCCATTTTACCCCTTTGAGTCCCAGAACCCAATAGTGGGTTTGAAATGACCTTGAAATAGTCACATATAATGTGCCATGCTTTTGGGAAAGATTAAAACTTTAAAAAATATGTCATTTAAAAATTCACCAGATATGAATGATTTGCTCTGACCTGAATTTGCATCAAACAAAACAACTCAGTGCTCAACCATGAAGTCATGAACAACTCAGCTGTGACCAACAGTTACGTGACAAAAATTCAGGAACTTTTCAGTGAAACTTGCATGATGTGATTACACAGAGCAGATAAAAGACAAATATGGAAATAAATGAAAAATGGACTTCGAGTCGTGACTTTTTCCCAGTTGTGTTAAAACTCGTCGCTTGCAAAAAATGTCGTACATGTTGATTCCAATTAGTTTCAAATTTTTAATAAAAGCTGAATAATCAAAGAAATTAAGTGCTTTTAGGTTTATCACAGTACAATGTTGTCATATTGCTTAAAAGAACATTTTGAGTTCTTTCTGTTTCTAGCCATGGTTGTTCTGTTTCTATAAAGGTGCAGAACTTCATGTTGCAGTGAAAAATGAGGCCACAGCCAGTAAACTAAACGCCAAGAAACTGCTTGGGGTTCAGAGGCTTAAAGTACAAGACAAAAAAAGCAGATAAAAATATGAAATTCTACCCCCAAAGTAACAGACGACTCATCCTGATTGTATTTTCATCTTTCTCTAATCTGCTGTCGTGTCCTCTTCTCTCGTCTTCTTTACTCTGGGGTCATTTCTCTGCATACAGAGATGAAGCTGAGCACTCACTTGAAGATCTGCATCAGGTGGTCGCTGGGTGCCGTCCTCAGACCGGCCACCATGCTCTGCAGTCGGCCCACACTCTGCGTTGCCGAGGAAACGGGCGTGACGAGCAGGTCCTTCTCCTTCAGGTAGACTCGTCCCGTCAGAGGAGTGGAGGGGGCGAGAGAGCCGGACTGCAGACAGACAGATTGTTTCTGTGAGCGTCTTAACACCATCTGTATTTACTTCAGAACATGAAACCAAGAGTCTGTTGTTTATGGAGGGCTGAACAGTAAAGTGTGGTCATGAAGGGATGCACACGATCAGCTGCAATACTTAGCCAGGACAATAATGCCATCATTCAAAAGAAAACAAGAGGACACCAGTGATGCAGCAGCTTTTTAGTCCCATGGTCTTCAGTTTAGTGTGCTATTTTTTATTTTTATTTTTTTTGATGCCAAACATTTTTTTTTTTTTTTACAATCGTTAGTTTCTTAGTGTTTTTTATTCAACTTTTTTTATTATCTTGGTGGAGTAAGAGGAGGAAATGGAGTGGAAAAGGCCGTTGCTACCGTTGCTCAGTGGAGTTCTACCTGCGGAGCAACAGAGCCAAACAGATATTGTTTCCTCCCAACAGAGTCTCTGATCTCACTGAGCTCTATAAAACTGCTGGGATGTTTAGACATGATATTCTGGAGGAATTACTACAGAGGAGACGTAGAGGGAGATGAGCTGGAGTAAAAAGAACAGGAGGAAGAAGGAGAGAGTTTGGAGAGAGGCTTGTAGACCGGCTCTTCCATCTGCTATCATGGAAATGTTGGTTCTATGGGTGATAAGAAGAAGAAGCTGGAGACACTCATCAGGAACCAAAGACTCTACCAGGAAAGCAGCCTCATGTTTTATACAGAAACATGGCTGAAAGACTGTATTACTGAGAATAACAGCAGAGTCAGAGGCTTCCAGACTATATGAGCGGTAAGAGGAGAGGTGGAGGACTTGCTCTGCTTGTGATGGTGGAACCCTGCTGTAACACGTTAGCATCAAAGAACAGATCTGTAGCAGGACACTGAACTGTTAGCAGTTAGTCTGAGATCATACTATCTGCCAGGGAGTTCACTGTGATCCTCATCATTATTGTTTACATTCCTCCTACTGCACACGCTCAGACTGGAGAGACCAGGTCCACCATCTCCTCCACCCTCCTCCTCCTCCAACCCAGACTCCTCGACCTCCATCAGCTCAGTCCCACCTCACTCCTCCTCTGTTGTCTCAGTTGTCGACATTAACACGCTGCTGTTACAAATTAATTTCCTATTGTAAAATTTCTGAGATCACACTTTCTCCCCATTCTGATGTCTGATGTAAACAAGAAGATCGTAATTTGTATCATTTCTGCACGATTGACTGATTGGACGGGTGTTCCTAATAAAGCGCTTGGTGAGTGTGTGTGTTGTTGCTGCTGTATCTCTGTGTGTTTTTACCTTCTCCACGTGCTGCTGCAGCTGGTTCTGCGCCGTTGTTTGGCTAACGGTTGTTTCCTGAATGATCTTCCTCGGCGTTCCGATTTCCTCGTCAGCATCGGCTCCCAGAAACACTCTCTCATCGAAGTCTCCCACCGTCAACACGTACTCCTCGTACTCCCTGTTCATGGCTTTACTGCGCACGTGCACACACACACACACACACACACACACACACACACACACACACACACACACACACACACACACACACACACACACACACACACACACACACACACACACACACACACACACACACACACACACAACTCATATTTTAACAAAGACTCACAAAGAGTTGAAGACAGAGAAACAGAGGGATGGCAAAGAAAGAGAAGCAGTTTCTAGTTGTGCTCTTCTTACTTGTTGTCAATGAAGTTCTGAGGATCCAACATTTCTGTCAAAAGCTCCTCGTTTCCTTTCAGAATCTGATTGGTGAGAAGACATAAATGGAAGTTAGAATATTTGTTTTAAAAAGAAAACAACAAACATATGGGACAATCATCAAGTGACCATAGAGGAAAGATAAAACAGCAAGGATGAGTGGAGAAACCAGGAAAACCTGAATAAAGCACCTGTTTCTGGAAGAGCTTCTGTATGTAGGGTTTGAAGTAGTGCTGCTTGATGCCCTTGGCCTCCACCACCAGCCCGTCATGCAGCTCACACAGCCTCTCCAGCACACATGGAGGAGGTTCATCAGAGGAAACATGGCCATCAGGGCGGTACAGAGCAGGCAGACCTGCACACAGACACACAAATAAACAAGAGAAGATGGTGAAACTTCAGTGAACCGTAAGCATTCAAGAGGTAATCCCGAAAAGCTGACAGTACTTTTTTTCTGTGGACAGAAACAAGTGGAATAGCAAAGCAGGGTTGAGGTCTGTTTAGGTCTGTTCAGGTTTAACTGGGTATTCAGGACTACAACTCAGTCTCACCTCCCACCAGAGTGTATCGCAGCACCTTATGGTGAATTCCTAGCCTGTAGGTTATGTTTGAGAAAACAGATCAATGCGTAAATAACCACCAGCTATTGATCAATCAAACCTGCAGGAAAATCCAGCAGAGCTCAGTGCACAGATAGTGAGAAGGGCAGGAACCTCTGCCTTTGTATAGCGATATATTCGTAAAACAGAAACTGAAAAACTAAAACTCAAGCCCTATAGTCTAAACATTGCTTGTAGCCCTACTTACCGACTTAAATGATCTATTCTCTATTTGCTGCCATACCTGTTTAACATTCCAGGGCTGAATCAGACTGAAATAGCTTTAAACGCTATAAAAATGAGATTCATTGAGAGCTTACTGAATTAATCCACCACATCACCACCAAAACTGCTTTATTTTTATTACTTGATCACTTGTTGTTTAAATTTTTCTCTGAGTAGCATAAAGGGAATAAATCTGTGTTTCATTCTACAATCTTTAGCTGCATGATGATAATTAAACTGAATGATAATTACCTGATACACAACTGTTATTCTAGTCAGCTCTAAATTCTTTAATAATGAGGCAGTGACAATGACGAACCTATTACTCATTTATACATTTACACAGTGAGCCGCTATTTGCCAGCTTTCCTTCCTGCTTTGGCGGCAGCAGTCCTGATGCCTTTAGCCTGGATTATAATTTAATACCTGTTTCGGATTATATTTTCTACATGTGAGGACTAGAAAAGCACTCTGAGAGCGCAGTACTCCGCCAAGGCTGTTCATTCCTCCGTATGACGCTGTCTGAAATGTAACTTTTTTTCTTTTTTTTTTCTAAGAACTTCAGCATTTATTTATTTATTAGTTATTGATGATCACAAATCACGGTAGCATAGAAGGTGTCTATTTAACAAAGATATACCCACAAACGAAATGACATTACACTGAACACAGGCGTGTTCTGCATGTGTACGTTATGTACGGATACTGGATCATGTTATCTAAATATGTAGCGGACGGCAGGAATTGATGGGACTCAGAAACACCCCCACAATTCAATTCCTCTTTGGATCATTTCTGATGGATAAGTCCTGATAAGTCCTCAGCGGTGGATTAGTAGTAGGATCACAATCATGTGATCATCAGCAGGCAGCTGATGTACTGTTCACTTGTTGTCATGGTTACAGTGACGCTGTGCCGTTATCTGGCAATGATACAGAAATCTTTAACAAATCCATGGATCCATGATTCTGATGGTTAGGTTTCGTGAAATTATGTTATGTTATGCATTTGTAGCTTTCAGTCTGAGCAAACCCTGTAACACACACAGCCCACCTCTGAACGTCGGGTTGATGAGGTCCTTCCTGTTGGCGCACAGCAGAGCATTTCCAAACACCAGGTCCAGACAGCAGAGCAGCAGGTGGTACGAGTTCACCAGGTCGTCACCGATCATACGGAAGTTCCCTTCAGAAACACAAACACATGAGGCGCTGTGTAGAGGACAAGTAAAGCTGCAGCAAGTTCAATGTTTGGTAACATTAGAAAATAGAAAATGACTATTTTTACAACTGATTAACTGTTCAAGTCATTTTTAAGAAGAAAAACGCAGAAAATTTGCTGCTTTCAGACTCTCAGCTGTGAGAATCTGATGCTTTTCTTCATAATATGTAAGAATCACTGGCATGTCTTTGGTTTTGGACTGCAGATGTAATAAAACCAACCATGTAAATATCTCCCCCTGCACTTTGGTGTGTTTCTGATATTGTTCAGACAAAACAACAGAGACATTATGTAGAAAACCAATAAATATTTAAAACAAGTAGCTTCATGTCTTACTAACCAACACTGTTATTATTTAATTAAGCCATAATGCAGAGTTTCACTCAGCATCACTTCAAACATCCACACTGATGTCAGTAGAAACGTAACAGAGCAACGAGCCCCACAGCAGTCGGGTTCGTTTCACGGTACCTTTGGTGTAGACAAACAGAGTCCAGCAGAACTTGAACACATCACTGATGTGACAGGGCAGCCGCCTGCAGGGCCAGAGAGACGACACACACTCTGTTAGACTGGGCAAGGGATGGTGTGTGTGTGTGTGTGCGACACTAAACCACAGAAACCAGTCTTGCATGTTGCACATGTAGAACCTGTAGGTACTGTGCATAGAACTAGGGCTGGCCCAAAGAGCAGTGTCTGGGCTCCGGATATTCAGACCCTATTAATGACGAATACCAATCGCACGACATCGTCTGACGTTCTGATCTCAAAATTAACATCCGGATACCACCGTCTGGACTGAATATTGAGATATTCGGGTCCAGCCCTACGTAGAACACAGCTGTGTTTACTCGCTCTAAGCTCCACTCTCCTTACTGAGCATTTAAAGGTCTGGAAAATCCTCCATGATGGCGGGGGGGACTGATTTCCAGGTCACAGTAGCAAAGAGGACTCAAGGAGTAAGTATAAGTTGGATGCTTAGAAGTGCTATTGTTAAATATAGCAACTTTTATTATTCTCGAGCAGCTGTTTGCCACATGCAGCCCTAAACTGTAACAGCTCTCCAATAAAAACACTTCTTGGTGAACAGTTTAATGACCAGGAAAACTATTTAGACTATAACATACTCTTCATATATGTTTATATTCATGGAAACAAAACCATTGCTCACTTGTTGAAGACTGCATGCAGTGGACACACACCATCAGAGTCAAATGGTTTGGACAAAAAGGAAGTCTCTTACTCCTAAATCAAGACATTTCTGGGGAACACTTGGTTCAAGGCTAGAGTAGGAGTTCTACAAGTAGCAGCCATAGTAAGTCTTTATGAACCTAATAGCCCAGCATCCTCTGTTTGTGTGTCTTGCCTGTGTTTCCTGCTGCGTGGCTGTCGTGGCGGCTCTCCTCCCTGTGGATTCTGAAACATGTCCATGAAGATGGGCTCGAACTTGCGGAAGATCACGGTGGAGACCTCAAAGTTTCGCTCCAGTCGATCCATTCGTAGCCTGAAGTCCTGTGAGAGGTTGGACATGTCGGCCCACTTCCTCATCTTGGAGAAGAACTGGATCAGACTGAGACACGAACACAAGTGTCCAAAAACATTTATACTTTCCACTGTAAAATAATAAAAACAAGGGTTTTCTTGCAGTGAGAATTGTTTTTACACCATCCAAAGAGGTTTGAGCAGGCACCAAAGGAAAATCATAAAAGAACTTAACATAAAATCAATTTTCACGTTTTGGGTTCCAAGTACTCAAGCATTGTTAATATTATAGTTCACTCTACAGCATTTTATTAATCATGCTCATTGCTGTGTGTCATCAAACATCCATTCTAAGATAAGAAAAACTCAGCAGTAGGTTTAAGAATGAAACTTGCCCAGGTGTTAAAGAACGACAAGTCTAAAAAAGAACAGGAAAACACAGCAGCTGGGCTCTTTCATTTCTATTTATTCTACATCTCCACAAAATCAATTAGGAACCTCTAAAAGTGTACACTATGGGCTCTCTGAGAAATGTTTATAACCTGAGGTAGCTCTGTGACACAGACAAAGAGGAGATATAAAAACAGGTCTACTGTGCTTGTTCACTGGCTCCTGTTTAAAATAACTCACTGAACAACTGCTGACATTTTTCAACTCACTTTGGCAAAGCCTGAGTTTGCAAACACATAGTTCATGACCCAGTAGTTTGAAGGATTACACAGCTTTAAAACAATAAAAGACATTTAACCAGAATCCATTAGTTATTTAAAATAGCTCAGTGTTTTTCTGCATTGGGCCGTATTCAGAGGGAGGTTTTATTGGATTATTGTCCTGCAGAGGCGCCAGCGTCTGACCTGAGTTTGGACGAGCGAAGGATCCTAGTGAGGGAGACGCAGTTTCCCTCCATCAGTCCTTTACCCACTGTGGGAGTGGAGCCCTTCCTGCAGGCTGCATACAGCGAACAGGCCAGCCAGTGCACCACCTCTCCCTGCAGAGACACACAAAGTGAACCATGTTAGCAAACAGTGGCAGCTCAACGCGTTGAGCAGGTGATCCATGTACAGGGGCTGGTCCCCGACGCAGCTGGCCCGGGTTCGATTCCCGCTCACGGCCCTTTGCTGCATGTCTTCCCCTGACTCTTCTCCCCTGTTTGCTGACTGTCTCTCACTGCGCCTATCTAATAAAGCCCACAAAAAGGCCAAAAAAATAACTTTAAAAAAAAAAAAAAAACAGCGGTGGCACCATTGTTCTGCTGATATAGAAAGCTTGATGACCGCTGGTCCGCTTCAAGCAATTTAAACAGAAGCATGAAAGGTTATGCACCACAATTACACATGTACACACACTTAGCTAAAACCTCTGCAAAACTTTAACAGCAGAAATCACAAGTGGTTGTTTTGACAGTGAGTCTGTTGAATGCCCCAGTGAGACATAATTGCACAACATTTTACTTTAGGCACTGAGAAATACATTCTTAAAAATAAAAATCAATAAAACAGCACACAAGGCAACTGCATTTGGCCTTTCAACTCATTTTCAAACATAATACCTACATGAAATAGCTGACAGGAACAGCAAATTAGGTTTAAATTATTTTGACAATTATTTAATCACCTGCATCACTTTTTAAGTAAAAAGTCAAATGTGTGTATTTTCAGTTTTTTTTGTTTGTTTGTTTTATGTCACTGTAAGAAAGCCTTTATGTCCACTTTATGATTTTAGCTCCTGCCTTTAGGTTCTCAATTTCATTTTCTCCTTCCTCTGTACGTTTTTGACATAGTAATTATTATTATTGTATTTTCCACCTAAAATATTTTGTAACGTTGTACAGACATGTGAGACAACCAGGTTGTTGTTATTTATTATTACAAATTCAATATATTCTGGTTTTTGGCCTGTTGCATCTTGGGATAGCATATTTTTTAACCAACTTTCTGACAAGCGATGAACAGAACGATCAACTACTCATCAGGACAATAATCTGAATATTAGACAACAATAAAAAAATAATAGTAGCAGCAGGCTGCACAGTGGCGTGGTGGTTAGCACCGTCGCCTTGCAGCTAGAAGATCCCTGGTTCACGTCCCCTGGGCCTGGGATCTTCCTGCATGGAGTCTCCATGTTCTCCTGTTCATGGTGGGTTTTCTCCAGGTTCTCCAGCTTCCTCCCACAGACCAGAAACATGCTGAGGTTAATTGGTGATTCTAAATAGTCTGTAGGTGTGAATGTGAGTGTGATTGTTTGTCTCTATGTGTAGCCCTGTGATAGACTGTTACCTGTCCAGGTGAACCTGTGACAGACTGTTACCTGTCCAGGTGTCCCCTGCCTTCACCCTCAGTCAGCTGGGACAGACTCCAGCCCCCCATGACTCTAATGAGGACTAAGGTGCATAGATAATAGATGGACAGTAGCAGCACAGGCTTGTTAAAATAGAAAATAACAAGAGAGAATAAAAGTGTTAACCACTTACTCACCGCACAATAGAAATGTTTAATAGTGTCAACACTGGAACAGAACATCAGACCCTGGTTTCAATGTGTTATATAGGTAACGAGGCACTATAATGCTTTAGTCATTCAGCCACCACAGCGACTCAGGGACTGTTGTGACAGTGTGAGTTGGTAAATGACAGTTTGCAGAGCAGCATAGGACCCAAGCAGCTGTTTACAGCTGGATAAATGAGGCAGTAACTGCCTCATGTGTCGTTTTACCAGCATGATGGTCGCTGCTTCTCCCTCTTTTCTGTCACAGGGAGCAACGATGCAGTTAGTGTTGCTGCTGTAAAGGCATTCATTAACGATGTTAGAGTACACAGACAGGCTGTTCTGTCACAATATGGCACCAAATGCTGCAGTTTGACTTCACCTGCTTTGCATTGGTTCAATAAAATAATCTCTTAAGGCCAAAAAATCCATTACCCTGTCATGATCTGATTAGAAACTTCCCTCTGAAAAACGATGTGATCAAGAATCCATGACTTCTTTTAAACAGATCTTGTCTTTTTGTGGTAGAATTTTACAGACATAAACAAATAAAAAATAAAATATTATTTATTATATATAATATCTATAATTTCTAGAATTATCTGACAGAATTTGTGTGTAGTCACAAATGTTTTAATCTGTATTTCCCACACTGATGAACTGACTCGGTACTATTTTAATAAAATTTCTGTGAAGAGGCTGCTGAACGCTGTAATGAAAAACATCTGATGGTGTTCTGGTTGTCTCAATAAGTTGGAGGTGGAAAATAAAAGCTGTGAGAATATGCAGAAGTTTCGTACAGTGAACAAGGACTGGGTGGATTACTTTGTTTTCATGCCACTAATTGTACTTCAGTTCACCCTGAACTCTGCAAACAGGAGCTCACCTGCATTAAAAGGTACAGATCTACAGTAATGTTAACATGTGGGATTTCATTCATGAATACAGAATAAAGCATCTATCTGAGTGAGAGCCTGAAACCAGAGATGTTTGACTCGTACTTGTAAATAACTCAACCAGACTTATTAGTATAATAAGCATCGATGGACTCGTGTTTCTAAATGAAAACAGTGGTTGAGTGAAGCCCTTTAACTCCAGTGTTTGTGTCCCACAATGCACCGGAGTTCACTTCTACAGAGTTTACTGAGAGAGAAAGGTTCCTCTACAGCAGTTACTCTAATAAACAGGTGACTAAAGGGTTCTGGACAGTGTTCACCTCCAGAGTGTAGGTGTTCCAGATGCCGGTGAAGTTGTCCATGGCTTCAGCGGCAGTCTGCTCGTCCATGTTCAGCTCCTGACACAGCGTCTCCAGGCTCTTCCGCACCGAGCTCTCCTCCATCCTCCCCGACTCCGAATCCGACGACTCCTCGCCCCGCATCCGTCCGAGCTGACTGCGAACCCGTCACGTTTAAAATCCCCCCGGAGTTAAAAACCGAAACACCAAAACACAACGCTTCCCTACCGCATCCAAACACCGACCACCGGCGGACTTCCGCTACCGATCCCCACAATGCAGCGCGTTGGCGCGAAAACTTCACGGCATTGACCAATCAGAGGCGAGGGAGCGGCGGCTTGCCCAACCCCCTTCCACGGCTGTTACCAGGCAACAGGACTCACCCGTTAGATAGATAGATAGATAGATAGATAGATAGATAGATAGATAGATAGATAGATAGATAGATAGATAGATAGATAGATAGATAGATAGATAGATAGATAGATAGATAGATAGATAGATAGATAGATAGATAGATAGATAGATAGATAGACAGATAGATATTTAATTAATTCTGAGGAAACTTCAAAATATGCAGCAGCTTACATACAACAACAAAAATAACAAAAAGGCAAATCAGGCAGGTTAGTAACATTAACGTTAAAGGTTAGTATATACTGTAAAAAAAATTGCTGTACAATACTATAAACAAAACATTTCTAATTTTAAAATCTATAGAAATACTAATTGTAATAAAAGTCAATAAGAGTATTTACACCTTTCAAGACACCGTGGTTTAAAGTGATTTAAGATGATTTAAATGGATTAAAGTGATTTTGACAGTTAGTATGAAAACACTTGTAAACTACATAAAATGCATAGACATTCTACAGTCACATTGGATCAGTCCTGATGTAATTATGACTGTGTGAGTATCAGGTAAACAACACTGCTAAAACAGGATGATGAAATTAAAGAAAAACAATGCAATATATTGTTAATGGCAATAATAACTTTATTTACACTGACCTTTCTCTCTGGCTGTGGTGGGCACTGGAGACTTTACCACCAACAGCTGCTGGAAACTGATTTTTGTTTCATACCTTTGCTTTTTCCTTTTGAAAAACGACCACAGTCCATGACATCTATTTTTCAGGAGAGAACTCAGATCATATGTCACATAAGGATGCAGGAGTGTGACCTGAGTCATGCACTTTATTTTAGTGTGAAATCATTGGAAAATGATCAGGTTGAAATGTGAACATTTTTAAACTGGGTGAATCTCAACGTTTCTAGAATCTAGATCCTAACAACACCTCTGCTGGTGAAAGGGAACTCTATTATTTTTAAAGCACTGTAAAAGTCACACTATTACATGAATTCCTCCAGTGTCCCTGTCTATTGAAGTGCACATACAGAAACTAACCTCTGGAGGGCAGTGTTAAGTTATTTCAGATCTATCTATCTATCTATCTATCTATCTATCTATCTATCTATCTATCTATCTATCTATCTATCTATCTATCTATCTATCTATCTATCTATCTATCTATCTATCTATCTATCTATCTATCTATCTATCTATCTATCTATCTATCTATCTATCTATCTATCTATCTATCTATCTATCTATCTATCTATCTATCTATCTATCAACCTTTAAAATCATAATTTGTACTATTTAGGTGGACTAAACCTTTGAAACCGGAGCCGATGTTTGACAGAAACTATTATTTTCAGTGAAGATTTAATCCTTAAAACTGAAAACTTGGTATGATTACAGGATTCAATTCATACAATAACACTTAGATAAAGGTTATATTTTGGATTCATTTGAAAAATTCAGACTCCTATATTAAGCTGCAGAGCTGTCTTTCAGAATAAGATGCAGAAGATGTACATAAAAACAGGAATAGTGTGATTGTTTGGTATTCCGTGGTTCATTAAACCCATAGTATGTTCAAGTATATTAAATCATCATTGTTATCTGATTTCTCCACAACCTTTTAAACCTCAAGGAATAAAGAGAAACACTCCAGAGCCTTTTTGCTCACTTTATTTGCGAAAGCAGCAGAAAAGTGACAAGTCAAACCCAGTGACTCTAAAACTCTAACAGGATCTCCAAAATGATTTTCAAGTCTACACCATTCTTATATTCCTATAGATTACACAGAAAACAATACAGCAGCCTACCACAGTGCCTGTTCAATGCCCCATGTGACTAAAATCAGATTCTCCCTCACAGACTACAGTGAATATTGTTCATATTAGAAACAATGGTGCCCGCTGCTATTTCCTCTTTAATTCCGGAGTTTCAATGATTTAATTTTTCATTACTCTAAGTTACAGTTAGTGGAATGTGCACCCTGACACATTTAAAGATGTGTATGGTGCTCTCAGTGAGTGCTGTATCGGCTGTTATCTCTCATCTCAATGGTCTTTATCAGCAGCTTTGGAGCAGGAGAGCTGCTGCTACTGTGGTAGCCGTTCGGACTTCTAGCACCTGCAGAGGAACACAGAGAAAGACACCAAGATGATGCTGCATGGAAGAGAAAAAATGAACGTTTTTGTGTTTGACCTCTAGATCTGTTTTTTATTTAGATTTCTTTCTTTCTCCAGATGTACCCCTTCGGGTCGGGGTGTAGAGGTTTCCTTGGTGGGAAGACGTTTCCAGTGTTTATGCCTCATACAGTAAAGTCCTCTGCTTTGTTACTTACTGTAGCTGGAGACGGCCTGAATGTTGAGGATGGACTGCTGTCCAAGTCTGCAGAGGAAGAAATAAAGGTTAGCTGCTGTGTATGGTGGAATAAACATGGGAAAGGGGAATTCTCTGCAATCCAGTGAACTTTACTGCACCAATTTCTGTCTTTTCTGCATCAATTTCTAGTGGAAATGCTCGTATTAAAAACATTTTCCTAGTAATATTTGCAGTCATTTTGGAACTCTGTTCTTCTCAGATCAGACTATCCAGCGATATTTTAGATTTTTGTGGTTCATACCTCCTCAGTCAGTTCTGAAAGTTCAATGAACATCACATTATTTTCTTTTTTGTGAGCAAGTACTTTATAATAAAAAACATTCTATCGTTTTGTTTTGTAATATTGTGACGAATAACTAGTTACCTTCTGCATTATCATTATTTTGGTCACGTGATGTCAAAGATGCAACTTTTCATGAAGGCTTCAAGTTTTTATTTATTATCATTTATTTAAACTCTTAGTCAGTGATTATTTATTCTAGTTATCTTTAACAGTCCCTGAGACACTGCCTTTCTAACATAGTCTCAGTTTTAAAGCAGTTTTGAGCAGAAGGTTCTGAATGATTTGAGATGGATTTGTAGCAGCTTTCATTGATTGTACTGGAAGCTGAACGTTCAGTCTGGCCTCTTTCAGTCTTTACTTCCAGTTGACTGTGTCATTGGTGAAACATCATCTCCAGGATGTTTATCAGAGCTGCAGATTCATTGGTTGTAGCTCCTCTGCTGGAGATTTTCTAAGTATGCGACCAACAGATCTCCGTCTCTGCAGCAGCAGTTGGCAGCAGAACAGTGAGTGCAGGGACACCAGCATCTTCCAGACGTCTTTCTGCTTCCATCCTCAGTCTCTACTTCCACTCCCAAAAAATACAGTCCACCATCAAGCTTAAATGACCTGCGACCATCCTCATATTTGATCCACGGGGTGATTCAGTAATACATTTAGCAGCTGAGAGTCCAGAAAGTCATGCATGTAAACAAAATGATGGATGAACATGGAGGAGGGTTAGTTCAGACAGCAAGTAACTTCGGATGGAAATCGTTGATAGAGTCAGTAGAAATGTCCTCTCCAGTTGTCTAATTACTGTTTACTTTCAGTCAGACTAAAACCAGACGTTTAAAATGGTTCATGTAATAAGTTTTTACAGCCCTCTCCTACCTGTTGCTAGGTGGTTTTAAAGCCGGCCTGTTGAGGCTAACCCTAACCCCACACTCACCTGTCCTCCTCTCCTTCCAGCAGCTTCCTGTAGGTGGCGATCTCAATGTCCAGAGCCAGTTTTAGGTTCATCAGGTCCTGCAGGTTGAAAGCAGAATTTTTATGTCTGATTCTGCATTTTCCTGTCCGCTCTATCCTTTCTTCGGTCCAGCCGTAACTGTGCGAGCTCACCTGGTACTCCCGCAGCTGTCTGGCCATGTCCTGCTTGGCTCTCTGCAGAGCGTCCTCCAGGTCTCTGGTTCGGGCCTTTGCTTCTTTCACAGCCAGCTCTCCACGCTCCTCTGCCTCAGCCAGCTGGTTCTCCAGACTGCCACGCTGAGGAGACACAGGGGCAACAAACCCTCCTAGATGCTGCTCAAGTGTCAGGAGAGCTCAACTAACTGCCACCTGTAGCTGTACCCCGTTAAACACCATGAACTCATTTTTCTAGCTTACCATATGGGTCATTCCAGGAAGACATTTTACATCCCACCCATCAAATTTCAAATAATCCATGTACAAAATATTAAAATATGCAGTTGTTGTGTAAATCTTCTTGTCCTGAGACCAAATCTAAAAAAAAAAAAAAAAAACTGAGAAAAGAATGTTTGAAAATATTTTTAAAATACCAAATAAGTTCCCCTAAAATGCCATTTTTCTCTTGTCCCACCCCCCTGATGACCAAACTGAATCTCAAATAAAACAGCTAAAATTAAATTTAAATCTTTCTTTGTTTCATTCATGTCTCTTGTAATTGTGGGAAAAAAATTTTAATCAACATAATAATTGAAATAATAATTATTACACCTGGAATATGTGTCCCACAGCATGTTAGCATCACCTGTTGATTATGTTTTTGTCGTTTTGTGTGTCATTTTTGTCGTTTTGTGTGTCATTTTTGTCGTTTTGTATCTTGTTTTTGTTGTTTTGTGTCTCGTTTTTGCTGTTTTGTATCTCGTTTTGTGTCTTGTTCTTGACATTTTGTGTCTTGCTTTTGTCATTTTCTGTTTTGTTTCTGTTATTTTTTTTCTCATTTTTGTCATTTTATGTCTCCTTTTTTGTCATTTTGTGTCTCATTTTTGTCATTTTCTGCTTTGTTTTGTCATTTTCTGTTTTGTTTTTGCCGTTTACATCATTAAACAGTTTTCCTACAGAATGTGTAGAGCAAAGCTATGTCCTCTCTTCTATTTTTCATCTTTTCATCCCATTGTCAGCCTTGATTGAATGTCTCACTCTATCTCATATTATCAGGATCAGACTAATTCTTTGGACTGTTTTCCATCAGTCAGTTTGTCCTCTTGGTCAGCAGTAACAGCAGCTAAATATCTAGCTTCTACTGCTGAGAAAAAGATCACATTAGCATGGATTAGCAACCCTGTTACTGTGATTAGAGTAGGGTTAGCAAACAACACAGAAAACATGGAATAAAAATGCTGCCATTGATGTGGAAGCTGAGCTAATCAATACCTATTATTGATCAATATGGAGCAGAAAACTGTAAAAGACAAGGTTTATTTTTCAAAATCCTGGAATGACCGTTATACAAATGTATGGATTTTGCAAATTTCTAATAAACTGGACTTAGAATGTCCATTGTTTTGTTTTTTTCCAGACAGTTAAGACCTTAAAAAGTTCCTCCAACTGGAGCCATTTTGACTTAAAATGATTGAATGAATGAACAACTGAGTTCACTAAATTCATGAAATTAAATTTGGACTGAACAAAACTAACAGAGTTAAAACCTCTCATAGCATCTCTTTTTTTTAGTTTAATAAAACAGACATGGTGAAAATTTAGTGTTAAATTAAGTTAAGCTTATTTCTTTTTATAATGTGCAAAACAATTCTAACCATGACAAAGGTTAGTATCAGATGCAGTCCTTGTATCTCTAGACTTAATCGATCTGACTGTAACCAGGAGCAGTTTAACAGGTCGTCTTTGTGCTGACTCTGGTCAACCATTCAGACTGTATGTTTTCAGAGTTAAATGAAGACGAAACATCTCAAATTCTCAAATTCATGTAAGAAAAAGTACAATATGATGCTGAAAATGAAACAAGTGACCCAAAATCAGACCAAGATAGAAACGTAATGCCGGCAATGATACTGAAGTAGTAAAATAATACTACATGTGACAGCGAAATACTGCAAATGAAATTGAAATATTGCTGTGAGTTCTGCACTTCACAACTCATAAGAAACTAATTAAACAACGTTAAACATGACATTTTTAAGGCAGGAGGGGAATTTCTACGTCTAAGCTGAAATAACTGTATTTCCGGTGTACCTGTGCTTTGACGGCTTCTATCTCACTCTGCAGTCTGCTGATCAGTCGGTTCACCTCGGCCACCTCTCCCTTCACGATGCGGAGCTCGTCTCCAAACTGGCTGGCCTGAACCGACATTTGGTCGAACTGCAAGCAGGGGAATGAATTGTTATCTGCACAAACACTGCTTGTCTCTTTGAGCTATAAATAACATGCGGCTCACAAAATTCATGCGAGTTAACTTTAAACATGCTCTTTTACAAGTACTTATAGCTGCAAATAGCAGTCAAATACTACTTTTTTGGCCCTTATTATATAGGACCATGGAAAGAGACAGAAAACGGGGGGAAAAGACCTGCAATTGAAGGCCATGTAGAAGCTGGATTTGAGCTCAGGACCACTGCATTGATGGGTCGCCTGCTCAATCTGTTGAGCTACCAGGGTAGCAGTCAAACAATACTCTAACCTGATGCCTCTGTTCAAAAAAAGCACATTTTGCCTTTTTTTGTAAGAATGAGAGCAAAGAAAACATAAGAGTCCAATCCTTTGCATGTGTACACATATTTGGCCAATAAAGTCACTTCTGATTCTGACGATGACTTTCAAACACTTTTGGTTTCATCTGAGAATTATAGATTCTGGAGATCTTCTCAGGCAGTCAGTCAATTCCATCTGACGGAATCCGTGACATGAATAAAGTTCTTCATCCAGCTCCCTCTGTCCAGCATTGTAGTCAAAGATCTTTGCTGTCCAGACCGGTGTCTTCTTCTAGCACCTTCCTTAATGTTGTGCTCGGCCTGCCAGTCCTTCCAATAGCATCAGGTTTCCATAACAACGACCAGCTGCTTCATTGTGTCTCACCACATGTCCATCCAGGGCTGGTCTACGTTGCCTAATGATGGTTGACCAGCGTGGATGTGAGCCGTATAGTGACTTGTTGGTGAGGTGTGATTTCCAGGAGATGTTTTGTACCATCTGTAACATTCTGGTCTAAGTCCCATCAGTTCTTTTTGAGAGTGACTCGTTTGTGACCAGGAGTCAGATCCATAGAGTAAGATGGATTCCACTGACGCCTTGAATACTTTCATTTTGGTGCCGTTTTCATTAGAGATATCCATATTTTTGACAGAGAGTGCAATGCTCCCCAAACTTTACCAGTTTTTGTTTCTAAATCATGTGCTGTGTTGGTGTAGTCTCCAAGATATAGGAAATCATCAACTTTTCCGATTTCTGACCCATCTAGTGCTGCAATGTCTCTTCAGATGGAGCTCTTCTGAAGCAGCTGTAGCCAGTCACATGGCTCACGTCATATTTCCTCGTCCTTACCTTACTCTTGTACCAGGCCTCGGCCTCCTCCCGGCTGTGGGCTGCGATGTCCTCATACTGGGCTTTGACCTCAGCCACGATCTGCTCCATGTTCAGGCTGCGACTGTTGTCCATCTGCACCACCACTGAGGTGTCTTTAATGCTGGCCTGCAGCTCACGCAGCTCCTGCAGGGGGCATGAAGTAAAACAGAAGAGATAGGTGAAAATAATCCATCCACAAGAGATGAGATAAAAATGAATTATCCTCAGAAATGCAAAATATAAAAATATACACTAACAGTCAAAAGTTTGGGGTCACCCAGGCAATTCCATGTTTTCCATGTAAACTCCCACTTTTATCCATGTGCTAACATAACTGCAGGGTTTTCTAATCATCAATGAGCCTTTCAACAGCATTAGCTAACACAATGTAGCATTAGAACACAGGAGTGATGGTTGCTGGAAATGTTCCTCTGTACCCCTATGGAGATATTCCATTAAAAACCAGCTGTTTCCAGCTACAATAGTCATTTAGCACATTAACAATGTCTACACTGGATTTATCATTCATTTACTGTTATCTTCATTGAAAAAAACTGCTTTTCTTTCAAAAATAAGGACCTTTCTAAGTGACCCCAAACTTTTGAATGTTAGTGTATATAAATGTGTAAAACACTTTCAGTTGTCTGACATGAGTTAAACATTACAAAGTTGTGATTATTGGCACCAAGGAACAACAAATAGATTATTTAATGTCATCTACATGCTTCAAAATGGAGGAATATTGGGTATGATTGTTATATTAAAATGAACATTGTCAACCAGTCATCAGCACCAGGCTGCATGTCCAGGCATGTTTCAGTGGAGCTGCAGTGCGCTGAAAACCTTTCCTGTGTTCAAGAACTTTGTTTATTATTTAAAGTATGTTTTTATGAACGGGTTTCCAAGACAGCAACAACAGTAAGAACAAAGGGTTCCGCTGGTTTATGTAAAAAAACCTTCAGGAGGCATTTAATGTTTGAAGTCGACACCGATGAGTCACGGCACAAAGACAGAACAATGAACCAGTGGAAAGAGCAGCTTTAACAGGGAAATGACTGGAAATACAAATACAGAACGGCAGGGAGTGTTTTAAACATTAAAATGTTTCTGAACCTCCTCATAGATGTTGCGCAGGAAGTTGATTTCATCAGTCAGAGCTCCAACCTTATCCTCCAGATCAGCCTTGACCAGGTAGGCTGAGTCCACATCCTGAAAACACACAGAGGCACAAGTTAAAACGATCCAAAATGATTAAAAACACTTAAAGTTAGGCTCATATTACAACTATAAAGACACTTCCCTGCAAGGAAGTAGCCAACGAACCATGTGTGATAATTTGTTCTTTAGGGAGACATTTAAGCCACTACATCTGTCTCATTCTGGTAGCTATCTTGTAGCTTTTTAGATCATATCAAAAACCCATGATTAGCTCATAAAATATGGCACATTATGTGGTTTCCAATCATTTTCACACGTGACAAATTACAAGAAAGAAGTGTTGACCTTTAGGAGGGTTTTTTGTGCTTCTTCTCCACCATAAAGGAATTTAGCTGTTGTCTTTTTTCAAGCTAGAGGATGTAAAGTTTTCAATAGCAAAGACATTTGCAAATATGTAAGAGATTGTTTTCCAGCGGTTACCCTTCCCCTCAGCATCAGCTCTGCTCAAGGCTGTGTGAGGCTGAGTCCATTATTACTGTCTGCTCTTCAAGACAATGATTGCTCTGCAACTCGTACAACAAACACTATCATAAAATCTGCACATGGCACCACTTTTTTCAGACTCATTTCAGGAGGAGATATGAGGTCCAGAGATGACGGCATGTTTTCCAGTAAACAACAGGACTCTGAACACCAGTTGTGCTGTTTTCATGGAGGTGCAGGAGGTTCGGATTATTAATGCAACAATCAGCAATAGAGCTTGTTGTATTTTCACAATACAGTAATAATTAAGGCTTTCTATTCTATTCTATTCTATTCTATTCTATTCTATTCTATTCTATTCTATTCTATTCTATTCTATTCTATTCTATTCTATTCTATTCTATTCTATTCTATTCTATTCTATTCTATTCTATTCTAAATTGGTGCTAAATAAGGTTGGAAACTTCTGTACAGCACAAATGAAGCCAGATTTCTGTATTACTGGAAATCCTACCAGCTTGGGTAAATCACCAAGTGTCTCACATGTATAACTGCCTCCAGCTGCTGCTCAGATGGGATAGTGACAAGTAAAACTGCCAAAATATTTATGGATTTTGATGCATGTGGGAATGCTGCAGGAGAGATAATACAGACAATAGGACAGAAGAATAGAAGGGGTTCGTCTTACTTGCCACACCTGTAATGTATGAATAAATGAATTGTGAGTGCTGACCTTCTTTAGGATGACAAAGTCATTCTCCAGGTTGTTTCTCTTGTTAATCTCCTCCTCATATCTGTGCCAGAAACAGGACAGAGTGAAGGGAGGTGTGCTCAGTGACACTAAAAGCATATTGGGATCTGATATTGCAGAGCTTCTGTCATCATGTACTTGTGTTTGTAGTCCTCCACCAGGCCCTGCATGTTCCTCAGCTCCCCGTCCAGTTTGATCTTGTCGTTGTTGACCAGGTCCATCTGGCGCCTTAGACCCGCCATGAAGGCCTCGAACAGGGGCTCCACGTTGGACCGGCCCACGCCCTGACCCTTCAGCAGCTCCAGCTTTGTGTCAAGCATCTTATTCTGCTGCTCCAGGTAGCGTACCTGGGTGAAGGAGGTGAACGGTACATTTAGAGGTTTGAAACGCAGGAACAAACCCTCTGGTGACAGTATGGAAAGTTTTTACATGATTGGTTTTTGATATTCTGATGAAATAATTATTAATACTCCATGGTTAAGCACCAGATTCTGAAACGTATATCAAATCGAATCGAGATTATTTATTCATTTATCACTTTTTACATCTACCTGAATTGACCAAAGCACTGTACATGTTCTAAAACATGCAACCAAAATCAAGATAACAGAATTAAAAAACATGAAGTCATTTGTAAAATAAAATGAACCAAATGCAAAATACTAAAACAAACAAGAACGAAAGGGTCTGTGTGCATTTTCAGCCATCTAGGTCCCAGTAATCCCAAGAGCTTTAGTAGAAGGCGGTTTTTGTAGATACTTCACTTCTTTTTTTTTTTTAATGTTTATTTCGAATAAGTAAAACAATACAAAGGTCCACAACAAAAAGAAACAATAATAATAATAATAATAATAATAATAATAATAACAATAATAATAATAATAATAATAATAATAATAATAATAATAATAATAATAATAATAATAATAATAATAATAATAATAATAATAATAATAATAATCCACGAGGTTTCCTCAGTTCTACCCTGAATGGTGGGAGTCCCTGATCTTTAATCTCCCAAATCCCACAAACTCATGGCCTGTTAGGACCCACATTAGTGAAGGGGTTAATGGTGGCACATCTGTCTGGGGATGGATCTCAAGGCTGCATTATGGGTACCTGATTACATAACCTTTATATTAATCCCTTATGAAGCTGATGTATCTGAGAAATACAACACTTCAGACCCAGCATCACTCTGAGACAAAGCTTTTAACTAAATATGAGCTAATAAAAAATTACTATTCTTTTGCAAAAACAAAAAAAAAAATCTGATTTTGACAAATTTTGTTGTGATATGAGTCAAGATTTTAGAATATTAATTTGCTGATATGATCTTTGCTGCAGTCTGCACTAAACCAGCATATTCCCCTTAGACATCAGACTGGGGTTTATCAGCTGAGGCATCTCTGTAGCACCTTAGTGCTTCATTTCTAATAGTATGCTGTGACACAGTTAACGTTCATCCAAAATTTGTAGCTTCTGCAACATGGACATTACACCTGGCCATATCCTCCGGAGAACCAAGGGAAAAAATATCTTTCGATCTAACTTTTTTGTAATGTCCTGCCTTTTTGGAGCTAAAACAACAACTCACAATTTAGAATTTTATCAAAAATATTTTTATTTTAGAGACAACAGAGCAATTTTACCATGAAAAAACTAAACAGTGACACTTCCAAATCAAAATAGGCTGACAAGAAAACAAAAATGTTAGTTCATTTTTAACTGAAACTTTAAGAAACTAAACTAAATAACAATAGTGTAAAAAATTAAGAGGTTGGATGAAACATACTAATAAACAACTGTTTATTTATTACATTAATTACTTTACATTCAGCGTGTTTATTACCCCACAAAGAAGTATGTTGTTGGGCAGAAATTTGAATGTAAACAAAGAACTAGCTAGTTAGCTATTAGCTAACCCCATTTAATCGTTCTCATGTTCATAACAGCTGACATTCGTAAAGGGGAGATTATTTTTCCTGTCAAAAAGTTTAACTGAACTCTGACCCCAATTTATAATTCCAGACGTGTTCATAAACAAGAAAATTTACCTTAAGTAAAACAACGATACTTCAACAATTTTTGACTAACTCTTTTCCTGGCAGGCGCATTTTGCTGCTGTCTCTATTTTGTCTCAGTATGAAAACAAAGTTCCCCTCATCCCACCCAGTCACTCGAGATATCTTTGGAAAGGCCAGGGTGTCCTCTGTTTAGCATGTTAGGATTTAGTAGGGTAGCTCAAATGAGTCAAAAGATATAGACCAAAAATAAAAGTCCAGTACAGACGACATAAATGAAGGGGCTGGGTCTCAGGAGGATATAGCAATTTCAATATTATATTCATTCATTGTTAAGCTATCTTTGATCGTAAATTGAACATCTTTGGGTTTTAGACAAACAAGTAATTGGTTAATTAAGACAACTGCCAACACATTAGCCATTGATGAAAATAATTAGCATCTGCATCTATAGAATAAGGTCCTGCTTTGATAAACAAAGGGTGAAGAAATGGCAGATATGCAGCTTGAGCTCAGTGTCAACACTTGACGGTTCTCCAGGTCTGCCGGCTCGTGTTTCCTGCCTGCGGCCGGGTATATCCACTGTCTATTATACCTCCAACACAAAGCCTGCGTTCTGTTGGGAGCAGAATAATCTCCCTCTGGGACACAACCACACCGTGTCCGACCTGATTTATCAGGTTACAGCCTGACTCAATGGGACGGAAATGGGACAGATAGCTTAAATATCTAGCAGTCTAGTCCCAGCCATTCAGGGAGTAGAGGGCAGCTTACATCCCAGATGCTTTCAGCAAATTTCTAGGTTTGAAATAAATGTTTAGATCTTTTCTTCAGGAACCAGCATAATTAAATGTCCTTCAGGTTCAAACTGGGTTGCCGTCCTGAATCAAGTGAAACCTCGTCTTTTGCATCGGACTAATTAACTCTCTGCATGAGGGAAGCAGCTCTTTAATGTTTCATTAGTGAATTGAGGCCAGGTGGGATTTCATTGCAGGTCAGTTTATCTATCAGGTCAGTTGACTTCATGCATGGCGGTCAGTGTATTAGAAATAATGTTCTGAAACAAAAAACTGGCCAAGGCATCTTTTTCAAAGCCCAGGTAGAAGTTTCAGGACAAAGACTCTTTGGTGTGCTGCCTATCAGCTGTGAAGTCACATCGACCGTCTCATTTACAGGACGGATGGACAAACTTTCAAACGTTTTCTACAAGCTTTCACAATACTTTGTCTGGTGACACACAAGCTGATTTTGCAGATGCATTTTTTTGGTGTTTCTCACTCTTTAAATAGCTAATTGGAGCTTTTCAAGTTAAATTCCTTTTTGCACACTTCAGGACTGCAACTACTGATTAGTTCTGTTGTGGACTAACCGGTTGAAGTTTTTCCAGATTAATCAATTAGTTGTTTGTACAATCATGTACTAATGTCAGAAAATGGTGAAAAATGTTAAATTTTTGTTTCCCAAAGGCCCAGGTGACATCTTCAAATGTCTTGTTTTGAACTTTGTCCATAACCCAAAGAAAGTTAGTTTACTGTCACAGAGGAGGAAAGAAACCAGAAAATATTCAGTTTGAAGAAGCTGGAATCACAGATTTTTTAAAAAAATTTTTTTAGTTTTTGTTGCAGCTTAACTAAGACATCAACCCATTTCCTGCACTTTAAAATCTATGGATTTCTAGCTGCTTTAAAATTAGACAACTCCATATAGTAAAGATGGAAGGCAATGGAATTCTGCTGTTTTGTTGACTTTACATTACATTCTATCAGTTATAGCATTAAGTAATAACACTATATTGTTATCATGGGTCTGGATTTAGTCTGAACATTGAGAAGAACACATTACACAGGAAACCCTGAGCATCAAACATTTATTATCCTGCATTATAGTCTATTTTTATTGCAACAATTTGTGCCTTTATTGCCTCAATTTATGGTGGAAATATCTCTTTCTGTAAAAAACAAACAAACAAAAAAAAACGGCACAACAATCTCACATTGCATCTCTACTGAAATGTATACCTCTGATTGTTACTGTGTTTTTAGATCATGTTAATAACATCTGTTTGTAACACAGATTTGTTATACTTCAGTATTATTACATATACTGCACATATATTAGATAAAACTACATACTTTGAGATATTACTGTGCACATGTTCTGTACTTGTGTTTCCTACATACTGCTGCTCATGCTGTTCTTTTACAAACATATTTGCACCATTCTTTTAAATACTGCAGGCAGTTTTAGTTCTTTGATTTGTTTACAACTTTATTTTGGCATCAGTAAAGTTTATCTGCAGCTATTTGAAACTCTCCTCCATGCATGAATGCAATAATCACAGGACATATCTCAGACTTTAAACAACCTTCCAGATTCATCATTTCTATATGTAAAGGTGCCTGATGTATTTGTGGTGCATCTGATTTAAACCAGAATCCATTTGGACCAACGGGCCCCATCCAGCATGGCTCTGTCTCTGTACACCTGAAGCGTATCTTGGCTGATGTGAGAAGCTAACAAAGCCTCTATTGTGGGAGTGTTAGTCACTCCGTGAGAAAGCAGAGATGTTCCCTAAGTAGAGTATCGATGTCCTGCGTTATCTCAGAGCAGGCCTTCTGTGGGAAATAGGTGCAGTCTATGTTCCTCAGGAACCTCAACAAGGTCGCTTCTCACATTTACTTCCTTATTTACTGTTTTGTAACACTTTCAGAAGAAGCATGGGCTCTGATTTATAAGGTTAGCATGTTATTACTGATATTTGTTTCTAAAATGCAGCAATCTGTCAATATTAGTTACTTTAGCCAGATTAGCATCAGTGCTTCAACACTTTCTCGCACATTTTTCCTGTTGTTTGATATTGAGTGTCTAGCACAGATCTTAAAAATAGAACACTGACTATATAGTAAAAATGCTGTCTCTACTTTGGTTTTTATTGGACTGTGTACTAATTACACAGCGTCAGGATGATGTGCCTGTTATTGTTCAGAAATAGGAGGTTTGGAAATGACTTCAATTCCTGCGCTGCCACTTCTTCTAATTAGACCTTTGCTTGGTTTACAAAGCTTAAAAAATGCATGTTCAGGGCTTTAAAGATGTAAAGTTAGACTTTCATCCTCAGTCAGTCCATAAATCAACTAACTGGTTTATAAAAAGTCTGAAAATAGTGAGAAATGCTGTCACAAGTGCTCTAAATCAGCGTAGTTACCATTTTATCTGATTATCTGACTAACTTTTTCATCTCTTCTTTAATAAACTGTTGGGTAGTTAAATTAATAACAAAACATTGTATTCTGAATTTTTCGTATATTTTGTGTGCATTAAAGCTTAATTTGTAAAGTAACTAAGATGCAAAGATGTAGTAGGGTTTGATCAATTTGGTTAGTAATTACAGTAAACAACACTGTTAGTAGTTGTTCATTTTGTCAGAGAAGAACAGTGAACAAGTTATGATCATAAACAAAACGTTGATGGTGTGGAAAAAGATACCAAAAATTCAGAACGACTTATTCATTTTTTAAACCGTTAAATCAATTTAAATTTATCCCCCACTACCTTGAAAGTACGAGTTAACTGGCCTCAGCTTGGATGAATTTCAGCTCAGCTTATAAGTTCAGATGACAGTGCAACTTACCACAAACTTACAATGCAGTCCTTAGATCCCTCAACAAGAGCAAATACACTTCAGTAATGAATTTGAACAGAGGAACTTGTTTTTCCATAACATGTAGTCAGTTTATACTGTCCTTTCTTCATCTGACATAAAGTTACAACTGCTGCTGCTGAAACCCTTTAGTATGAGTGTAATTTGAGGTGTTCTATGAGTTTGATAAATGTAGATTAAGTGAATTTAAAAACAACCTAAGATAGACCAGCTACTTACAGGATGACAGCGTTACTTATCACGTCCTTATGATGCAGTCCTGAGATACCTAGGCAGAGACTAAATACACTTCGTATAATAATTTGAACAAACAGAATCGTATTTTCATCTGACTTGAAGGTAAAGTTACAGTTGGTCAAACCGTTTAGTATCCAAAAAAGCTGAAAATAACCATTCGTTTTTACATAGAATTAATTCTGTGTGGCATTTATCAAGGAATAACAACAAATACTATAGATTAGGTAAATTAACAACAGTAAATGAAAGTTTGAAGCTGAAGCAGAAACAGATCAGTGTTTAAGTTTGGTCTAGAAATGTGAGGAAGCTGTGTTAACTGCTTAATGCGACTGGTTTTGCTGATTTCTTCTGTCAGTACAACACAATAACACTCAGAGGTATTTAACACGCAATATAAAAGAAATACTCAGCAGCAACTTATCCTTTTAGAACGGCTAGAATTTGAATATTTTGGGCATTTTTGCATAAAGCAGGATGTAAATATGTTTTAAAAATTGTCTCAAGCGTTTGAGATGAACTGTATTTAAGATTCCTTTAGGATCCACCATTTAAATGGCAACGTTACTCATCAGATACTTAGAATGCCGTCCTGATAGAAAACAAACTTCAGGTGTTAAGTTGAATGGACAAATGAGTTTCCCTGATCATTTTTGGCAGTTTAAAGAGGCATTTTTTTTCATTCCACATTATGACAGTACGACTAGAGGCGTGGAACCATTCGGATCAGTTTCACTCCCTTTACCTTGTCTATGAAGCTTGCAAAGCGGTTGTTGAGGCTCTTGATCTGCTCCTTCTCGTGGGCTCGGCTCATGGACAGGCTGGGGTCGATCTCCAGGTTGAGGGGGGCCAGCAGGCTCTTGTTGACCGACAGGGAGGTCAGCGAGGCCCCCAGGCCGTGGTGGTGCCCGTTGGTGCCCGCATACAGAGAGCTGCTGCTCAGGGACACGCCACTGAAACCGCCCTGAACCGGACCAAACCCACTCAGCCTCCTGGAGCTGCTGCTCCGGACAGAGTTACTGGAGCTGATTCGCTTGGTCCGACTCAGACTCATGGTGGAGGGTTAGACAGAAAGATGGATGTAGGAATGGATGATTGGAAAAGAGGAAAACCACAAGGAAGAAGCAGAGATGATGAAGAAGATGTGAATGAAAACCAATGACAGAGGAGGACAGGGACGTGAAGCAGGTCGTCTGACCACAGTGAGGCGTCTCAGGTGTCTCTCCACCTTTTAAACCTCCTCGGGGTGGAGTCTGACTGGAGAGGAGGGGAGAAGCTGCAGAGCCGTGGTGTCACATATCTACGTTTTCTGACTTTTCTAATGTCAACATCCTGTTTTTTAAGTTTTCACGAACAGATGCAGGTGATTCTGGACTTTGTTTCATCATTTACCTGAACTGAAACATCACAGCCACAACCTGAAGATACAGGAGCAACAAACAGTGAACTCTACCTGGAGCAGATGGAACACGTCGGATACAAAAAGCTCCTGATGTTTGGTTTCCTCCTTGTTTTCACTGTATGCCTCCGGCTGGTTAATCAGATCTGTCTCCACAACCTGAGCCTAAGCTGGTGTATTTAATCCTGCTTTACATTTGAAAACCATCCCAGTGACCTCACTGCTTAAGGCTGGAGATACCTGAACAACTGATCTCACATTTCAAAGCAAGAGATGCTCCATTTTGTTTCTGGGAAATGTTAACCTTATACCTTCATTTTAAGTTAAATAAACAATCCCCTGGAAATGTAGTCACCTGATCAACAAACCAGACAAATCACAAAGAATTAATGATAAATGCATTATTTCGTATTTAATATAGATGTAATATGGGCTTTTACATTTGGTGGTTCAGGCTGTCCTGACGTCTTCTCTTCGTCGGTTTATTGGACGTAGCTATTGGTCGTCCACGCTTCCTTTGTGCTGCTGCGTTCTCCTTCTTCTGTGGTCCTGCCAGCTTGGCCTTCTTCTTCTTCTGTGGTACTGTACATTTACATTAACAGAAGCAAAGCTGAAACGTGTATTCAATGCAGAAGAATAGATACATATTTAGCACCAACTGTTGGTGCTGGTCTCTCTGTTCTGTAAAAAACCTGACCCATCACTTTGATGTAATTAAATAAACAGTAGATGATCATCTGGATGCCACTGAACTGTAATCAGACTGATGCATTTAATCTTTTATAGAAATCGTCCTGAAATCAATGTAATCAAGCAGTAACACTCCAAACTACAAATACATTGTGCAAATAAAAAAGACACCTTTCTTCTGAGTTTGTCCTTGGATGGAAGTCCTGTTTGTTGCTCTGGGAACGGCCATCCTCCTCTTCCTCGGTGCTTCATCCCTCTGGCTGGTCTTCAGCTCCACCTCCACAGGATAGTGGTCGCTGATGCTGAGAGTCTTGGAGAATAAAGAAAGGCACATGTTCATTGCTGCTTGTGTCCTTTCAACGCTGCAGACTATCAACTTGTGTCAGTCTTACTTCCTCATCGCTCAGCTTGAACTCTCTCTGGAAGTTGAAAGGTTTGGCCGAGCCGGGAACGATGGCGTTCAGCATGGTCTGTCCGTACACCACGATCCTGTAGGCAGAACATCCATCACAGTCTTTAAAACGCTTCCTGAAGGTTGAACTATGACGTCAGGTTAATGGGTTAGTGAGGTCAGCTAAAGATAAAGATTTCAAACTTGTGAAAGTGGATCTCTTTTAATATGATTAGATCACTGATGCTGCACAGCTGACAAAAAATTAAACAAAGATTTCTTATTGTTTTTAATGGAATTCACACCTTGTGTTTTTGTGTAGATAATTCATTCATTTATGTTAATACATTTATTCTTCAAGTGTCTCCTGTCGTTTAAGTCATCAGCTGTGATGTGCACATGAGAAGCTATTAAATATAAACTCATAAAAAAGTTTTCGGACACCCCACGCATTTGTGAAATATTGCATGAAGAATCACTCTTAGGTCTTTAAGTGCAATTTCTTTTAGTACAGTAATATACTAAACAAATCCTAAAACAATACATCAGAAATGTTGTGTATTGGATCCTGTTGGTACCAGTGATCCACTAATGAAGGTCGTGCTTTTCATTAAAAGACACTTTTTCCACTGCTGCATGTAAACTCGCTGCTGCAGAAAGATGTAAAGAGAAAACTCAGGTAGCAGTGTGTCACCTGTCGTAGGTGTTGTCATTCTGGTTGCTAGTCGTGGTGTCCACATCGTCTTCTATCAGCCAGTGGTAGGGAGCGGAGTTAATGCGGATATCTCTCTTCTTCTTCTTGGACAAATATCGCCCATCTGCATTGAAGTCCCCCAGAATCATGATGTTCTGCAGGAATAACCACAGCTGTGTCTTCAACAGTCTTCAAGTGAATATTGGTGTCAGTGATGCATAGTGCATCACTTCACTGTTAGAAGTCAATTAAAAGACACAGAAACACTCATAATCTGATGACTTCATATGTGGTTCTTGATTGAACCCAGTCTTTTGCTCAACCACTCGAAGACCTAAGTCAAAGACGTGAAACTCAGTCATCTTTGTCATTTTTTCAGTACATTGTTAGGCTCATTGAGCTGTAAAGACACGCTAGATGCAGAACACAATAACCAGTATTTGACTTTATATCACACTCACTGCAGCATTTGCATCATGTGCAGTAACTTAAATATAAGAGTCATAAACTGATAAAAGGCTGAAGTGTCCAAGTGCAGAGTGTTGAAATGTCTGCAGTAGGGATACACAACTCAGGTTTAATAGAAACATTTCAAATTCTGGCCAAATAAAGGTGCATCACATTAAACCAGAGATGGAAGAAGTTTTGAGATCCTTTACCAAAATAACAACATAAAAGTCCTGCATGAAAAATCCTGCTTAACCCTATAGAGCCCAGCGTAGCGCCTGCGTTACGATTGCATATTGATTTTTGATTGGTGGTAGATTTGAAACCGAATAAGATAGATCAATCATTCCTTTTGCACTTAAAATCTGGGGAGTTCCACTAACATTTTACATGTTCACCTGGTCTCAGGGCGCTTTTTCCTTGCAGTGATGGGTTTGTAAAAATACTCAAAGCTCACATAACAAAAATGTTTATAAATGAGACCACGGGATGTTGTGCGACTTTTTTACATTTACAAATCTGAGGGATACAGCTATGCATTTCCATTTGGAAATATATATGAAAAAAACAAAATGGATTTTCATATTTTTAGGTTTATTGCATTTTTAAGCAATTCATTGTAATAGTTCAGGCTCATTAAAACTTGGGATTTAAGGATTATATTGATTTAAAGCAAATGAAAATACTCCAAAAAATTGCACTACAGTATGTAAAAATGTAAGAATATGTCCTGGTAGACTGGCACAATGCTAGCTCTTAAAGGGCAACCGAAAAATATTTCCAGCAAAATGTAGTTGAAGTGTTAAAAGTCCTGGTTTGATTTCTCTGACTAATATATTGTTATATTATCAACGTGAAGCATGAGTGTGTCAGCAGCTTGTTACTGTTGGAGCTGCTGCAGGTTTGAGCTACTTTATATCCAGTTTTATGTATGTACAGGGACAGCAGATAAATCTGAGCTTGATTAAAAGGTGATAAACTAAGTTCTCATCCACAAAGTTTTTCTTCTTTTTTTTTACTTCTTTTAGGTCTCCACAGCGAATCATTTACTTCCAGCTAACCCTATCTTCTGCATCCTCACACCAGTTAACTTCAGGTCCTCTTTCCTATGAACACGCCTTCCTCTGCTTCTTCAAACAACAGTAGTTCCATTTCCACCGGTCCCTGTGGGTCAGCAGCATCAGTGGTGGTTGTTGTTAACCCGGGTCTCGACCGATCCGATATGGAAGTTGTAGGATTAATTTGCATATTTGTCTTGGCATTGGTTTTATGTTGGATGCTCTTCCTGACACAACTCATTTATCAACATCTATGCAGGCTTGGGACCGGCACACACAGGACGCTGACTGAAGTCCCCTTGAGGCTGCATTTCCAGTTTTTCTATTATTAATTCTTGCTGATATTGGACCATTTTAGCATTTGCTGAACTTAAACCATGTGAGAGGGAAGAACTTAGGGAACTAAGTTAGAAGGAATAATTGCTGGTAGGTGGAGCAGCTAACACTTCATAGACATCTCACATATGAGCCGACTGCTCATTGCTGTTTGGAAGAGGCCAAAAAGACTGGAAAGCACTAGTTTAATCTTTACTCTGCCAAGGAACGTGGTGGAGTTATGTGATGACTGGTGTAAATTTGTCTGTCTGTCTGTCTGTTAGCAACATTACTCAAAAACAGAATAACGGATTTGGATGAAATTTTCAGGGAAGGTCAGAAATGACACAAGGACCAAGTGATTAGATTTTATCAGTGATGCAGCTTATAGTCTGGATCCATGGATTTGTTAAAGATTTCTGTATCATTGTGAGATAGCGGCACGACGTCATTGTAACCATGACAACAGGTGAACACTACATCAGCTGCCTGCTGACGATCACATGATTGTGATCCTACTACAAATCCACCACTGAGGACTTATCTGTCGGAAATCATGCAACGACTGAGCAGCCTTGGAGGAGGACTGAGCAGCCTTGGAGGAGGACTGAGCAGCCTTGGCGCCGTACTGCTCTCTGAGTGCTTTTCTTGTTAACTATGTGTTGTATTTTAGAGGCTTGTTTTCTATCCACTGTGTAATATTTCCTTTAAAAAGCTGTCAGATAAATGTAGTGGAGTAAAAAGTACAATATTTTGTATTATCCTAAAAATATACTCATGTGCAGTACTTGAGTAAATGCATGCACCACTGCATACAACAGAATCTATATTAAAAGACAGTCCTTGTTCCTGTCATATGATTTTACACCAAGAGTTTCCAAATCTGCTGTGAATTTTATTTAAAAATTGGCAACAAATGCAGATAAAACCACCCTCACATTTCATTTACAGCACTTTTCCACTAAAAGTGTCAGACTTACGTCAGTTTTCCATTTCCTCCTGACAGCATCAACGACATCATGCAGCTCGTCCAGCTCCTTCTCAGAGTCTTCTGGTTTGGTGTGAACTGGGATCAGGACCAGGTTTTTCACAACTAGAAGGTACATAATAGACAAAATAAACACATATGTGAAGATAGTAATACTTAAAGAAGCACAGTGTTATTAATACAAATCCACAGTGTGAGTTTTTAGACTTGAACAGAATGTACTATAACATACCAGTAGGTAGTAGGGAACACAGTTGGAATGAATAAGAGGAGAACATTCTAAACAATCCAGGTATCTTCTGTCTATTCGGATAAGTCATCATAAATAAGTTCCCCTCTGCAGGCTGGAAGCTACATAAAAGATGGTACAATGACCAGCGAAGCACTTTATTAGGGATAAATACAGTAAGTACAGGCTGTAATTTAATGGTGATTGTTTGCCCTTTTGCTTTTCTTATACACTCAGAAAGGTATTGAAGAGATCTACCCACCGCTAGATTAAATGCACAGCTACAAGAAAAACAAATCTAATTAACTGACTTAGATAAACCATTTGGCTTGCAAACATGACCTCGATCAGTTAGGGTTGTCATAATTATGTTGCATCAACTTAACATGCGCCATTAAAATTCAAATTTCTGAACTCAAGTTGAGGTAAATTAACAAAATTGGTTGAATTTCTTAAACTTGTGTTCAGGTGATCAAGTCCTCTCCCCTATCTGCTAAACAACAATCAACTAATTTTTTCACATTTTACTAAGTTAAAAAAATTGTGTTCACAATTACAGTAATTAATATGATAACACATGAAAATTCCCTTTTAATAATATAAAAATAATAGTTAGAGCAAAGTAAGTGCTGTGGATAATCGACTAAGACTTTGTTTATGCTACCGATCATCAAGCAATTCAAAAATACCTTTGGTTTGAGAGAAAAAGCTCATTCCTACAACTCACTATAGTTGGTTGAACATAATTTCATGACATGACTCAGAAAGATTGATCCAAACTGTTACGTTATAACGTGTAGATGAATAAAACCTGTACATCTGGATGAGAGCAGTACATGGTGAGCTGTGAAGTGTTACTGACCTGCAGTGGGGCAGCTGAAGTGCAGGATGAAGGGCTCTCTAGCGAAGGCGTCTTCGTCTCCAGCTTGGTTATCTTCATACTGGTGGCAGGCTTTTAGCTTCAGCTCTTCCTCCCTGAGACACACACATCAGGAGACATTGGTGTGTTTGTGTTTGCTCCATTAGTCAAAACCTTTGTGTAAACTTTGGGTCTGGGATCTTCCTGCATGGAGTCTCCATGTTCTCCTGTACATGGTGGGTTTCCTCCAGGTTCTCCAGCTTCCTCCCACAGTCCACAAACATGCTGAGGTTAACTGGTGATTCTAAATTGTCTGTAGGTGTGAATGTGAGTGTGATTGTTTGTCTCTATGTGTAGCCCTGTGATGGACTGTTACCTGTCCAGGTGAACCTGTGATAGACTGTTACCTGTCCAGGTGTCCCCTGCCTTCACCCTCAGTCAGCTGGGACAGACTCCAGTCCCCCATGACCCTGATGAGGACTAAGCAGTGTAAAGATAATGGATGTTGATGTGGAGACCCAAGTCCCAAATCATGGGTCAGAGTCTACGACTTGACTGTGTTCAAATGTTTAAAAGACTTCTTTAAAGATCTTCAAAAAATCTCCAGGAGAAGTCAGCATTCAGAGGCAGCAGGATTTATTGTTGACAGAAAATCCAGACGCAATTCCTAGCAGTGATAACACCTCAAGGAAATACTGAAGATACTGAGCTGTGCATCGTCTCTTATGATGTCAGAGTTGGTCATTTTTTCCACATCTATAGGATGTAGTATTGGAGAGACAGCTGTGCCACTGTTAGACTTTCCTCAATCTATTGGTCAGATGTTGACATCAGGTCATCATATCTGACCACTAGATCACTCCCTACAGAGGATCAGGTCATCATTAGGTCATGTTTTACAGGGAACATGTCCAGACTCTGTTCTGGACTCACTCTTACTCATTTTTAATGACAGTCTCCATTCATGTTACACCATTATGTGTTGTTATGTTTCTGATGCACGTCTTTAAAAAGTTATATTGCCTTAAGTTTACACTATTATGTTTTGAATATTCCACATATCATTTTCTAAAAAGCATGTGATTTGTCTTCAGACCAAAAATACATTTTACTTTATGATCTACCAGCTGTGTGTGTGTGTGTGTGTGTGTGTGTGTCCTCCACAGACCCCCAACAATAACCATCAAAACATCAGTGATTACTAGAATATTCACTATTATGTATTTCATCTTAACTCTACTCTTCAGTTTCATAGCATTTCCCATAGTTACATCATCTTTTACTTTTAGTATATCACACCCAAAAAATATTCCACTACACTGTCAGTATGATGTGGATGGTGAAGCTGCTCTCACCTGTAGAAACAAACAAACTGCTCCTTGTACGTGTCCCGTCCCAGCTGGCGGCTGGAGATCATGGAGTAGGGATGCTGTCTGTTATCACTGAGGGAAACACAGCATGAGAGGACACCACTGTTACATTACATGAAGACCAAGATTACAGCACACGGATGTTTCACCTGTTATTCAAAGAGCTTCTTCAGTTGTAAAACAAAAGCCTGAAGCCTAAAGGAGAAGTCCAGATAGTTGTTATTGAACCTCTAGGCTTATTCATGTGCCCTTGGTTTATGGAGTTACGTTCCTGTCTTTAATCAAGACTATGGTCTTTCAGTTTGAAAGCAGTGAGGATTGGTAAAATGGGACACTTTCTGAAAATTTGTATTCTGGAACAAGTTGCAGAATTTGAAGCCCAAGCTCCCAACTTTCATACAGTTCTATCCTCAGAAACCCTTTCTCTATCAAAATGACTCAAGCCCATTTTAACTGGCAAAATAGAACACTCACACAATGTGCATTTTTCAAAATTAGTCTAGAATTGATTCGTAGCAGTTTTTGATACATACAGTTGTGAACAAAAGTTTCCATGCACTTGTAAAGACCACATATACATCATGGGAGTCTCAAGTTCCCAGTGAGTTCTATAATTCTTAGGTTTCCCTGAATGAATGACTGAAACAGGCATCTTTGCATCAAAAACAATCAGGCATTTGGTTCTTTCATAGATTATATGTTATCTAGAAAAATGTCGAAATCTGCTGGGTCAAAAATACAGTTGTGCTCATAAGTTTGTGTAACCTGGCAAAATGTCCTTTTTTTCAGAAAATATGTTTGACCATGGAAAACGTTTCTTCTATTTATGGCTAGCGGTCAGACAAACTTATTTATTATCACATATTTGCACTTGGTCTTTTTAAATCACAATGACAGGTTGAATCACCCAAGCAGCCCTGAACAAAAGCACACATAGCCTTGAAGTTTTGTCCTGATAATATGCACACAAGTTGACACAAACCGGTTCAAATGGCTAGAAAGAGTAACTGTCCACACCTGCACATTCCCTCTAGTGCTAGAAAGTTTAACTTTCTAAAACAGGAATAGGATTTAAAAACATATCCAAACATTTGAGAATGCCAGTCAGTCATGTTCAAACTCTGATAAAGAAGTGGAAAATAAGGGGTTCTGTTGATACAATCAGGTAGATCAATGAAGGCAGATACAACTGCTAGGAAAATTGTTGCATTGGATGCAAAGAAAAACTCACAAATGACTTCAGCTGACATACAGACTTCTGTACAGAGTCGTGGTGTGGCTGTTTCAAGATGGACAAAAAAGGAGACACTGGAATAAAAATGGGCTGTATGAATGTTTTTGTCTCAGCAGATTTCATCATAGATCCAAAACACACAGCTAATCTGTCAACCTAACAAATTCAAACTCTGGAATAAACGTCACTTCACTACAGAGCAGAATATAATAGTAGGGACAACTGGGGGAGAGAATAGATGGAACTAAGACAAACCAAACTTCATTCAGAAAAGGTCAAAACTACAATAACCTAGTTAAACAAAAACCCTCTAAACTAACATAGGAAACTTGAGATGAAGTAACTAAGTGAAACAAACAAAATGGGGATGCTCACAAAGCAGAGGGAATTACAGTAAAGGGGCAGGCAGGATGGGGAATCTGGGAGAAGATGAGTCCTAGCTGGTGAAGGCTGGGGTAGGGCCTGTGATTGTCTGATAGAAACTGATTGTGCTTCTTGTTAAAGCTGTTTTGTGCAGTTTTATGTGAGCATACAGCTGCTTTTATCCAAATCAAGCAGTCGTAATGTTCAAATACACATAATTATACTTCTGTGGTCACAGCAAAAGTGTGTTTTTTGGGGAACTTTTCCACATTGCATTTAAGATGTATCATAGACCATACTATAGCTTCTTCTTTGGAAGGTTCAGCTATGGTGTCTGACTGTAAGTACCAGGATTTCTGGATGTCTTTATATGTAAAATGAAGAAATGATCTCTTTGCGATCATCCAATAAGCTATTATTTTAATACAACTGGATTGGTTATATCGGGTGACCATGACATGTTTTTTGTGACAAAGACAAAGTTTCAAAGATTCTATCTTCATAGAAAATTCTGAGTTACAGGAGTTATTGGAAACCTCAGACTACCATGCTATCCGTGGACTCTAGAAGTGCACGTACATTTTTCCTCACCACTGTACATTTAGCAGTGCTGTGAACTCACGCAGTGCTGTTGAGTTCTTGGAGTAACTTCTTCATGGCTTTGCCGCTCTTATCCACCACCTCGAGTATCACCACCACATTGTACCGAGACATGATCTGGAGGAAACACATGCCATCTTATCATCGGTGTCCTTTATCTTTTCCCTGCATGTTTCTTTGTCTTCCATGTGCCCAACAGTGCTGTATAGATAAAACTATAATTACCTTGGTGAGGTAGTGGATGACATTCTTGTCTGTGACTTTTTTCTGTCCAAGGTTCTTGGCGTTAAAGGCTGCCACCTTCATTTTGCCTTCATTTTGGACAGAGAGATAATTCAGAAGGGTTTGGAGGAAGAATATAAGGAACAGACTGTTCATACTGCTGGTAAAACCAAACAGAAAGAAGAAGAAAATGGAGAACAGAAAAAGAAGCTGCGGTAGATAAAGACTGATGAAACTGTAATGGTGTGTTGTTGAATGCAAACATATCTTCTTGCAGTTTCACAGTGCGGTCTGTCAGAACTGAAAGTCCATGTGTACTTCTACATTAACTTTCAAGGCTGTAATAATCTGAATACACTTCTTTTAGATAGTTTATTTATGTTTAGTTCATTCTTATCTCTGCAGAACTCCTCAGCGGGTTGATGTCCGCATATAAAGTTTGTCGTTTCTGGTTGTGCTGTTGCTGCACGGTTCCACGTTTTGTTCAGAGTTTACTTATTTGTTATCTGGAAGCCAAAACTAAGTTTATTAAAATATTCAGACTGAATTTTTAGAATATAATTGTCTCCCCTTAAAATATGTTTTACCTGGGAAGCCATATTAAGGATTCAGTATCTGTTCAGCTGTGGACTTTACTGAGAACAAAGGAAAAATAGTTGCCAATAAATCCAGTTGATTAAATTGCTCCAGCAAAGGACAGATTTTTAATTATCAGCCCTTGAAAATGGAAGAAAGTGCAAAATGTTCAAACAAGGAGCTCCATAAAGTTTTTGTAAGTGTCTGTGGATGAAACCAATATTTCTACAAAAAATGCATTCTTTGGCTGATATCTCTCCTGCTTATGAGAGCGCTAGCATCAGTAGAATTTGACATGCAAACATGGGGATTGTGGACTCGTTCTAAAGACCACACAAACTGGCAACAAATGACAATTACAAACCTTGGTGGTCCTAACAATGAGTCCACGTCATCATTTTGTCAAAATAACAGAAACCTGGACCCTTAGTTGGTCATGTCTCATATCGAATGGTGCATTTCTTCAGTTTGAGAATGAATCATTGTTTTTTAAAGTGAGTATGAGACCAGGCAGAAGATGGTCCAAAAAGCTGCTGACATTTTAAATGTGGGTAAAGGACTTTGAAATGTTCCAAGAAGATCTTTTTAAAACATTTCATGAATACTTTAGCTTTGGTGAAACAAAATTAAATTAAAAGTAACAAAACACCAAAGTACTACATTCAGAATGTTGTGGGGTTTAATTATCAGCAACAAAATGTGTTTAATGCATCAAGAGTACAAGTGTTCTTCATGCAGAAGTTTGTATTATTACACATATTATAGGATTATATCATTATTATTATTGTCAGTGTCAATGTCAGATTTATTTATATAGCACTTTTAAAGGCCTATGGCCAACCGCAGTGCTGGATGCATCCAAATTGTTGCAGCTAATTGCAAGAACATTGCAACAAAAATACTCTATACTTTACAAGATGACATCCATCCATCCATCCATCCATCCATCCATCCATCCATCCATCCATCCATCCATCCATCCATCCATCCACTGTCTATACACCACTTAATCCTCATCAGGGGATCTCAGCTGACTGAGGGTGAAGGCAGGAGACACCTGGACAGGTAACAGTCTATCACAGGTTCACCTGGACAGGTAACAGTCTATCACAGGGCTACACATAGAGACAAACAGTCACACTCACATTCACACCTACAGACTATTTAGAATCACCAATGAACCTCAGCATGTTTCTGGACTGTGGGAGGAATCCGCAAGCAGCAATAGCAGTCTTTAAGTTTCTAAATCAACATTATGTTATAAAAATGGAGTTTAATCCTGAATCTGCAACAACGCAACACCAGCAGCAGTTTTTGTTTCATCTTGCAGCCTTTAAAGTGAAACTGATAAAGTTCTCAGCTTTCTTCTCCTGAAAGAGTCAAACACTGACTGATGTAGTGGAAATTTTTAGTTTTTAAAAGCAGTAAATGAATGCAAATAGAACAAAAACTTACCTGCGTGGTTCAAATAAGCAAAGTAAAAAACTGAAACTGCTGCTACTGTACCAGCAGACGTTGGACTGAAGAAAACAGAACAAAGCAGCAGGATGCAGGAAGTGGCTCTGAAAGCGTCTGCTGGCCGCAACTCTCTCTCTCTCTCTCTCTCTCTATCTCTCTCTCTCTCTCTCTCTCTCTATCTCTCTCTCTCTCTCTCTCTCTCTATCTCTCTCTCTCTCTCTCTCTCTCTATCTCTCTCTCTCTCTCTCTCTCTCTATCTATCTCTCTCTCTCTCTATCTCTCTCACACACACACGCACACACACACACACGCACACACGCACACGCACGCACACGCGCTGGAAATGTTCCTCTGTACCTCTATGGAGATATTCCATTAAAAATCAGCTGTTTCCAGCTACAATAGTCATTTACCACATTAACAATGTCTACACTGGATTTATCATTCATTTAATGTTATCTTCACTGAAAAAAATGCTTTTCTTTCAAAAATGAGGACATTTCTAAGTGACCCCAAACTGTTGAACGGTGGTGTTTGCGATTCTGGCTTTTAATCCTCGACAACAATGCTGGCCTGTGCTCTCTATCACTGAGAAAGGAGATGCTGTAAAATACTTCATGGGGTGAAATGACTCTTTCTATAATTAGAATTAGTTTCATATGGTTTGGTAACAGGTGGAATGTCTGGAGGAGATGCATTAGTTTTGTAAAAACCCAACTATATATGCAGGGAGCCAACAGAAATCACAGCTTCATACTAGACAGAGAAGGACACACTCCATGGACCCAAACCTGTGGAGGAGAGTGAAATATACCTTCAGTTATGATGCACTTCTAAGGTACATGCAGGTTGCTTAGCCAAAAAATAAGGCTGAGGAGAAGTTACCAATTAGTTCTATTATGGTACTTTGTAATAAGACAAGTAATAAAAGACTTAAAAAGACATAAATCATGTGTTTTTTGTTAAAAAAAAAGAAAGAAAAAAGTCAGTTTTTAATACACATACTGCCCAAAAAGTTGGATGAGCTGTCCAATAGAAGCCCAGCGTTCATGTTGAAGGATGTCTTTACCTGTCATGGACTGTAAAACACTAAATACCAGACAGATGACTGCTAGGTAATGTGACTCCCAGTTTGAATTTATTGATTCATTCCTGAAGTGATAAAAGCTTTATTCAAACAGAAAGTGTCTGATTCATTCTTTCCTCATCTCTTCCTGCTACTTATTCATCAGCCAATCATTTTAAAATTCACAACACCAGCTTCCTATTTGCGTGAATCATAGAATCCCGGGTGAACCTGAACACACCGCCAGGACTGTTGTTTTGGTTTCCGGTTGTTTCCTTGCCATCGCTATGGTAACAAACAAAACATGACAGTCATGGCACTTGGAAACTGTCTTCTGACAAAACAATAACATTTTCCAAAATAAAATGCTGCTACTGTATGAGACAGATCTATGAACATCTCACTGAGTTACTAAAGTAGATTGATGGAAACTCATTTCTGTCAGTAACAGAAAAGGTAGAGAAGAAAGGTTAGTTCTGATTAAAAAAACTAAACTAATTCATCCAAAGTCACACAGATAAAATTTTAGAAAATCTGTGAGATTAAAAGTCCCAATTATGTCAAAAAGGCAAAATTACAAAATAGTATGATATATAAAATCAAAATAATAACATGAAAAGTCAAAATTCTGGAAAACAAGTCATCCTTTTGAATTACTGGCTCAACATTATGGGAGAAAAGTCAAAATTATGAATTTAAAAACAGAAATGATGCGCTGACCTGAGCAGATGTGAAAGTACCAGCTTCCTGCTGGATTGCTATAAACTTTAGTTCTCAACCAATTTGTACCAGTGAAAGGCTCCGTTGGGTGCACGTTAGATTTATAATGGCACTCGACACATTTTTTGCACCCTGGACAGGGCAAGAGGAAGAAACAGGAACATAAAAAGGAAGCTAAAGCTAATGCTACAAAGGCTAGCGATAGCCCAAACGACGAGCTTGAACTGGAGGATTGATGCAGCATAAACAATCAACGAGACAAACGTATTGTGGACTGTGTTACTGCAAACATAGAAAAGATGCTGGACAGTAAACTGGCCAACGTAATTAAACTAGTTAGCGAACTTTCTGGGAAAATCGACAGCCTACATCAGAGGATGGGAACGGCCGAACAGCTCATCTCAGACCTGGAGGACGAGTTGGCGGCACCAACACCCCGGGCGAAACATCTGGAAGGTCAACTACAGAAAGCATTAGATCATCTGGAAAGCTTTGAGAATTAAAGTCGACGTCTAAATCTGAGAATTCTCGGACTTAATGAGGGTTTGGAGGGCCACACACCGGTCGAATTTTTTGAAAAATGGATACCAGATGTGCTGGATTTGCAGAGCAACCGCATTATGCTGGACCGAGCCCACCGAACAGGTCCACCGAATGGGTCCACCGACAAGACTTTCTGGTAAACAGGGGCAGAGAGTCATCCTGGTGAGGCTGCACGAATACGCCGACAAGCAGAAAATCCTACAGGCAGCCAGAAACAGAGGTACATTAAACATCGAGGGCAGCAATGTGTCATTCTACCAGGATTTTTCTATGGAGGTTGTTAGAAGGAGGAAGGAGTCCGCCAATGCACGTAAACAACTGAGAGGCTGGGATAAGATATTCTTCTCTGTACCCCGCTGTAATCAAAATCTTCCACTCCGATGGCACCAGCTCCTCATTGTCCACCACTAAGAAAATCAATGATTACATCGGCAATACGACTGCTCCTAAATAACTTGTGGTTATCTGGGTAACCACGTTGGACAGCCTCAGGTGTGACTGTTAAGGCAGCATAATGTAAAACAAAGTGCCTTTTGTGAAACAAATGCTCTGTTTGTGATGGTTTCCTGTTCTCTCTGTCAAAGTAGTATGCTGGTTATTTCATAGCTGCAATCCAGCGTGGGGAAGCTGTATTATCTTGTTGCTTCCAATCCACATAGTTGTTCTTTTGCAGTGCTCCACCAAGACTGTCCATTCCTCAGTTTGTGTTCAGAAATCACGACAACATAGAATCTGGCCGTTTAATATAGATTGACTCACAGGCTAACTAAATACATAAATAATTGCCTTGCGTGAGCACAAGTATGTGTTATACATGTGTACATTATGTAGTACAGATACTGAATTGCGTGACCGAAAAATGTAACGGGTCGAGTGAATTGATGCAGGTAACTGACACAGCGTTCACTTGTTGTCATGGTTACGGTGACGCTGTCCTGGCCGCTATATCTGGCAATGTAAAATCCTTAACAAATCCGTGGATGCAGACTATAAGCTGCATCACTGCCAAAATCTAATGAGGTGGTCCTTTTGTCATTTCTGACCTTCTCTGAAAATTTCATCCAAATCCGTTAGTCTGTTTTTGAGTAATGTTGCAGACGGACAGACAGATTCACAGACAAACCCGATCGTCACAGAACTCCACCACGTAATAAACAAATCGACACGGAGAGGAAAGTCGCCCTGCACATGTTGACTATGTTTGGATCAACATCCAGCTGTAAGCAGCTTCTCAACTATGAATATAATCCAAACTAAATATGGTTCCAGACTCACCAATGAGCTCCAAATGTGTTTGAGAACGACCCTGACACCATTTAGACCACGATTCAGAAAACTGGCAGCTCAGTTCTCCCATTAAGCAGCAGGGATATAAAGGCAGTGATATAAGACAGAAAAAAATGTAAAAGTGTTCAGCTGTTTACATTTTCTGAGATTTAGGTTTTGTTAAAGATGTATATACATTGGTTCAGGTTGTTCGGTCATTATTTTTCACTTTATTTTCAGATGTATAGTTATATCAAAAGTTATTTATTAATAAATGTTGTCAAAATGTTTCTGAACTGTACTGAATTTATTTGATTTGATGGTCAGTTATTGATTACATGCAGACACTAATAAAACTACCAGGTTACATCAACATATATCACACTAACTAGAGTTAGACATTAAGATTTTCTGGACCTTTGCTTTAATACATTTTCTCTGACTGGACCTTTTTGAATTTTAGTTGAATATCCCTGCACTAAACAGCATGTTGGTCCTCTTTTTGAATACAAAAAACACCCAAAGACAGAACAGTCCACCAACTTACAGTAATGTGCAGACTCTGCAGGAAAGAGTTTTCTTTTCACTGAAGCACAGGTGTTTAATAAACATGTTACGTGCAGATATATTCCCTTCTTTCTTGAATCTGTTTCCTCATGCAAAATGAAACGCGATTAATATAGATGAAAAAGGAATGAGATTTAATCGAAATTAATCCACAGCAACCCTGTGATAATGTGATTAAAAATTTTAATCATTTGACGGCACTAAAAATAAGTCAACATTTTGACTAATTATTGATGAAAAACGAGAGAAAAGGTCTAAATTGCGAGTTAAGAAGGCAAACCTTTGAAATAAAAAGAAAAAAAATCTAAATCGCGCAGTTATCCTTTACCCAAATGTTCCACGACTCAATGATTGTAGAAGCAAATAAAAGACCCAAAACATGGTTTTAACATTAACAATTATTTAATTACATCAAATATGAAAAACACATCCACGTGTCTGATGTTACAACCTGAAAAGAAAAAAATCCCAAACTGCTTTGCTCCATTCATGTAAGTCAACAAGTAGTCACTTCTGGTTGCCATAGAAACAGCAGCTAATTAAGGCAGGTTCTGAATTTAGTTCACTAAATAAATCAGTCATTGTCTTATTAATATGAAACCAGGAAGTCATTCTCTTCATGTTAGTTGACATCCTGAGACGTGAAGCTGCTTCTGTAAATAATGAATGAACTATAAAGACTCTGAGGATGCTGGATGACCTGGGGGGACGGGGGTTTGGTTTCTCCGCTGGTGGAGGTGGAATGTATCGGGAGCAAAGCATCATGGGAGGGGAGGGTGGAGGTTGGGCGTACAGAGAGGTGTCTTGTTTTACATTTTATCTGGGCCAGCGTTCATGAACATGTGGAAACTATGAACTGAAGAAGCTTGAACAGAAACAGTGGAGTGTCTCGGATTAAAAAGTATTTCTAAACGTCATCAGAACAAAGCAGAGACTCCATCTTTCAACAGCCAAGGAGGACATTTAGAAATATTTATTCTGGTACATTTTAAGGCCGAACCAGACTGAGCTCAGTCACTGTGGACGTCTTGTTGTCAGTCCAGATGTCCAGCATGTTTATGAATTCATCTTTGCAGACGGGGGTCGACCTCTCGGGGTCAGGGGTCGCTGTGATGTGTGTGTTCATGTGTGTGTCACTGCTCGTTCTGCTGTGTGTCTGTGATGGTGGACACGGCGCCCTGGCCTTTGCTGACATCACTGATGCACGCCCACTGACCGTCCATCGACTCCTTCCACAGCGTCACCTACAGACGGTCCAGAAAACAGCAGTCAGACATCGGAGGTCGGCATGACGAAGACAGTCCAACACAACCAGAGACTCTTTTCATGATCCAGCTTCACCTCAACCACAGCTTCAACAACCAGTCAGCACCATGAAGCTGCTTATCAGGTGGGTAAATGTTGGGCAGATAACCAGCGACTAACATGGACAGGTCTACAGCTGCAGATTCTCACGAGAAGCACAAACTATAAACCCTAACCAACATGAAGAGTTCATCCCATAACACAGTTGCTGCAGCCAAACCCAGGATGGACAGCTGGTAGAACATTCTAAGGCCTTGTCCACACGTAGCCGGGTTTTTGTAAAAGCAAATATCCTGCCCTCTCTGTCTAGAAAAAAACTTACGTACACACCACCTCGTTTTTAGAAAAAAACTTCATCCACACCTAACCGCATAAGTGCGTTTTTCAGCACATTCATAAGCATGCCGGACCTTTAGGTGGCAGTAGTTCCCCAAATCCTAGCAAGGTGGTGGAGAATAACCGTCCTTAACGTCGTCCTTCGCCTGTGTTGTTGAATGTGGAGCAGTATCTGGGCTTGTAAAAACAAGCAAGTAAAAAGCGCCTGTACAAGAAACAGCGCCCAAAACCTTGTGAGAGCATCCATACTGTTACCGAATGTAAACACAGGTCGCATATGTGACGTAAGAACATATTTTGTCGCAGGCGGTGATGTTTCGAAACGCAAAACCCCGGTTACTGATGTCCACATGCAGACGCATAAAACGGAGAATTCGCAAATCTTCACTTTGGTCGGAGTTTTTAAAAAGAATCGTTTTTGATGACGTAAATCTGCGTTTTCGTGTGGATGATAGGCCGAATCGTAGAAAAATATCTTCGTTTTGTGAGATACCCGGCTACGTGTGGACAAGGGCTGAGTGTGTGAACATCAGTTAATAGATGATCCACATAAAGGCACCATCAGAGTGAGATTGTCACCATGTATAAGTTGCTTCCAGGTAAGTTTCTTACTATTCTCCCCCTAAATGATCATTATTGCATTCTGCACTACTCTTGTTTTATCTGTTCCTCGTATAAGGACTGAATTTGGAAAAAGAGCATCCAGCTTTTCTACCCCCTCGGTGTGGAACTGAAACGGTGTGAATTTATTCCACTTAGAACCTTCCATTCTATCCTGAGACCACTGAACAGTGCTTGTTTTTAAATCTTAAATTGTTGTTTGTTGTCTGTTACAGATGCCACACTTTTTATTGTAAAACACTTTTGCAACTTCAAAATAGTACGTTTAAACGTCTACTGTCACCTCCTTGTAAGTGTTTTTATGACGTGTGCTGCTGACCTCTTGGCCAGGTCACTGTGTGGAAGGTTAATAAAGTTATGCAACACAAGATTGTGTAACAAAATGACATGTTATCCCTTTATGCTGCTCACAAAAACACAAAGTATGTCAAGAATAAATAATTCAGTGATGAAAATAAAGGGAGGATGAATTCAGTAATCTTTCACTCGGTGTCATTCTTATAGAGCGTAAAACAGTTTGACTCTTTTTTTCTTTAAGCTGCTTAGTGGTGTGAAACAAAGATCAAATATAAAAACATCTTTCACACTGATAAGTATGAGCCTTAGTGTGGACGAGGCCTTACTGCTTCATCAGTGTCTGTTTTAGGGTTGTATCAATCTGCAGAGACCTACAGAACAATAAAAGCCATGAAAATGCAGCTCTAGAAACTCTTTTATTGCACCATCTGCACACTCAACTCTGTACCATTTCTCAGGAACGCCATTTTCTAAGAGAACTGATTGGTCAATAGATGATGTTTTAACACGTGTTGACCTCAGATTCCAGGAGTCAAACCTGAAGCTCAAATCCTGCTTTATAGCACAGACCTTCAGTTTTTCCACTTCAGTCCATTTATAAATGTGAAAAATCGGAATATCCTGATTCTCTGTTCTTAACCTGCTATTAACAGATCATGGGACGGCTGCTGATAGAAGTTAATCTGATACAAAACAACGTGTCTTTGTGAGGACTTACAATGACTCTAACTGTCACAGGTAAGGCTACAGCCACACGTTTCCTTTTAAAACAGCATTTAAAACCAAAAACTATCTCTGCACAGGTGATTGTTTTAGCTCATTTTCAGAAATATTCTGCTGGTTAAAGTGAAAACATGAAGCAGGAGGCTTCACTGTAGGAAGTACTGTAGAGGAAAAACAGAACCAGCTAAAAGGGAGTTATACGTTTTAAAATGATGACATATTAGAGTGGATGGATTTACCTCAACCTGACCTACATCTGACCCTCACCTGAACCTCAAAACTGAAATACAAATAAAAAACTAAATAAGCAAAGGGAGGCAAATTACAAAAACCATTCACCAATGTGACGACTCGTTTAGAAAACAGAGACTAGATGAGAACAAAACACAGGAACAAGTTGCAAAGAAAACAAAGTAGATGAAACATCTCTCTGTATCATCACCTCCCATCAACTTCACGAGTTACATTTCTACAGTTAAACCTTAATTCATATCAGTCCAATAATTCATGAAAACTACAGCGTGTCAGACTTAGAAGACTACATAGAGACCAAAACAACACAAGGAAATCTTCTGAATTCATTAATAATTGTTTGGCAAAATACACTATAATTAAAATGACTACTTTCTGTTATTATCACAAAATAACATCTATAATCAGGATATAACTGTGTGTAAATGTGCACATCGTACCTTGTTGTCTCCTCCAGAAACAGCCAGTATGTTTCCGGTGATGGACCAGCTGACATGCCAAACCACATCGTTGAACTTGTGGAGGAGTTTGGCCGTCCAGGTGTTGCCTGCAGGGTCGTCGCAGGTCCAGATAAACACACGTCCGTCCTGGAAGAAGAAGGTGTAAAAAATGCTTCTCATTTTACTCTGGTGATGAGTTTTTCAGGACGCTGCACACAAGGCTTCTGTGAGTCTTTAACAATTCAAATGCAGCCTGGTTAGGATAGCAGACTTCATGTTTTCTTTGGCTCCACCCAGTGGTACAAGCGAGTAATTTCACACTGAGTAAAAAAACTGCTGATATATGTTGATTTTTTTTGTTGATTAGGAGGAGAAATTGTTCAAAATCATTCTGGATGCTGCTGAAGCGTAGTCAGATCAAATCTTACAGTAAAACCAAATATGTGATTCCTCTAAGTTCATGAAATCTCACCTGAGAGCAGCTGGCTATGGTGCTGGTGGGAAGACCAATAGAAGGAGCCCAACCGACGTCTCTCACCCAATCACTGTGAGCCTCGAGCTTCTGATCCTCCTTCCACTGACCGTCCTCCTCTCTGAGAAGATAGACATAAATTCATTCAGGTTATTATTGACTTTACATAGAAGAAACATCCAGTGCAACAGAGAGCCTCTCACTGATAACTTACTTCCAGAGTTTGACCAGGTTGTCGCAGCCTCCGGAGACGAAGCGTTTGACGTAGTTTGGTTTCTGTCCTGACGGCTGATCGATCAGACTGCCTGGAACTACAGCAGGAGCCCAACTCACCGCGTTACAGCCAATCTGCAGCAAAATTAGCCAACACACAACTGAGTGAAGCAGACATTTCCTACGATCTGTGTGTCGCTGAGTACTGTGCACTGTGTCACACTCACAGTGTGTGCGTTGCTGATCTTCTTGACGTCCCACTGCTGATCTCCAGTGAAGGTGAGGAGGGAAATCGCTCCATCTGAGCTGCCACAGGCCAAGATCAGACCAAAGTCATAGGGACCCCAGCAGACCGAGTTCACTGTAAACACAGAGGAACCGTTAAAACAAGACCAACATCTCAAGAGACAGTCAAAGAAATGCTTTGAAATTTTACTTAGTCAACAAACCATTTTACTCAAATAAAATGCAAACTGCTTTACACAATAAAAACAAAGAACACAAACGATGCCCCTCAACCCTAAATTTCCCCTCCCAAAAAACAAGTAGTCATAATGAATGACTTCATAAAATGGCACCATAAACAAACACGAGGAAACATCAGAGGTCGGATGAGTCAAAAATTCAGAATTGCAATAAAACAGTGAAGTGTTCAAAGCAAAACATGTATAAACAGGCTAATTAAATAAATAATAATCATGTGATAAACAGACTAAAATGGTAGGGGTTTCTGCTGCCCTCAGGTCTTCAACAAAGCTGTTCCAGATGCAAAGACCACACAAATAAAAGGAAGTTTGTTTTGACTAAAATAAAACTATCAGAAGATCAGACCACAAAGTTATGCCAAATCTCCAGTACACCATTTCTAAAATGGAAAAAACAACCAGAAAGAGACCAATAGAACTGAACGGAAACCAAGGAGAATTCAGAATCTAGGGCCAAGTGATGAAACAATGCTTTATTGTGAAAAAAATTCCCACAGCAACGATAAACTGATGAGTGATTCACAACAGACAGCGCTGCTGTAGCAGCAGGGCTACGTAGCCGACACCTCCAGGGCCCAACCAACAGGAAAAAAACCCACTGGTGGTATAAAAGTGAACAACCATGAGGAGTCAAACATCTCAAAACAAGGAAATAATGGTGTGATGTGTGTGATTTGGAAACGGTCTGGACGTTTAAAGATGGATAACCAGCGGAGAAACAAATTATGTAGGTGACTGAGATGCTGAGGATGTCCTCAGACCGTTACTACAAAAGAACCTGAGCTCACAAACAAGCCTCTTGTTTTCAATCAGTCACAGTTGATCATATTTGTCTTTTCAACCGTTACCACATATGACAAGATGGGATAAACATGAAAGTTCAGATTTTATGGATGCTTTCAAAAACCTAGAGGAGCTCTGATGATGATACTTCTAACAGTTTGTCTAAAAATACAAAGATATAGCATCAAATCAACATTAAAGTCATGTCTTTCAATATGTGGAGTGAGGTTATGGAATGGACTGGAGCTCAAGCAACGTCCAAGTGTGACCCAGTTTAAAAAGCAGCACAAAAATATGGTTTTCATGAGGTACTGAGAGAAGGAGGGGCTTTGACACAGGTATATGAGTGATTATTTAATGTTTGTTTATTTCTATTATTTATTTCCTATGTTGTTTGTAAATATGTATATAAATAACTATGGGAGTGGGGTACTGAGTGACTGATGGGGGAAATGGAAAAGGGGTAGTGAATAAGATATATATATGTTGGGTTATTATTTATTAGTTTGTTTTGTCATGTTGTGTTTTATTTTGTTTTGTTGTCGGTTTGAATATTTTGATTTGCTTCTGTGGCTTTTTGTCTCACATGTCCAAAATAAAACATTCATTCAAATCTCTAAAATGTAAGCTATGCAAACTACCAACACGGATCAAGATAAACAGAATGCCTCCCAGGCCAACCAGCACCCGGTCGTTTCCTCTACACTGTCAGGCAGGACAAACAGGGCTGTGAACTACCGACCTGAAGACTCGTGTCCGGTGTACTCGTACATCTTGTCCCAGGCTCCGTTCTCCTCCTTCCAGATGATGACTTTGCGGTCGTACGAACAAGAAGCCAAGATGTTGCCGAACATTGGGTGAGCCCAGGCGACCTGCCACACGGGACCCTCATGGCTACACAACACAGGCACGATAAACAGGATCGAAGTATGATTAAATATTTTTACCTAACACAAAAACTGTAGTTACAGACAGACGTTCGCCCTAGAATCGTAACTGACCACCACTTATGGTTACAGTTTGTGTTGTCTAATGTGTCTGATGTCATTAATAAACCTAAACCACCACTTTCCCAACACAAACCAGAAAGGAGAGAAAAAAAGTCAGTTGTAAAATGTTATTGAATGCATTTTCACTCATTTTCAGTGTGAACAGGGCTCTAATTATCTTTAGCCTGCTGGTTTGGTTTCTTACCCTCTAAGGTCTGCGACCAGGATCTGCCCTCCGTTCCGAACATCAAAGATCTTGACAGTTCGGTCGGAGGAACAGGTGGCCAGACGAGTCCCGTAGTAGTCCATCTGGGCATCGTGCTGAAACAGACAGAACAAGAAAACATCAAGACCCACAGTGTGAAGATGAGCTCTCCTACCATCTTTCTACTTAGATTGTTTTTATTTTCAGCTAGAAAAACTCAAAAGTAACAATAACAGACACATTTAATACTGGAACCCAGTGAGGACAGCTGGTGCCTTTGTGAAAGTATACACACATCCTACAAAAACCACAGTGAACTGTTGAATAGATCCTATTACCACTAGAACAATCAGTCAACCCAAAGAAAATCAATTATCAACCATTTCAAGAACGTATTAACCGTTAATTGTTGGTCTTACATGACATTAAAATTATTATTTGGGAGTTTTGGATTGTTGGTCAAACAAATCACAACATTTGATGAAGTTTAACTGATATCCTGCTCTGTTGCCTGATCACTGATCTGCAGATGAATGATTTTAGGTACAATGACACTCATTAACCAGATGCCAAATCAAACAGTTCACTGATGTATTGTATTGAAATGCAGATGTGCGAGTCCTAAATCTTTGACCATCATATAACAACGTTGAATGTCTGCACTCCAGTCGCTTCTCGTTCATTTCAAATTTTTAACCGAGTTAATCTCATTGAGTGCCTTTAAATCTAAACTGTGAGTTCTTGAGGCCGTTTCCACAACATGCACTTGTTTTTTTATAACTTCCTTGTAAATAATTTTTTTTTGTTCATATTTTAATTATGTTTTAACTGTGTTTCGTACTTGCTGCTACCCATCTTTGCAGGACTCCCTTAAAAAAGAGGTTCTTAACCTCAGCGGGACCTCTCCTGGTTAAATAAAGGTTCAATAAAATTTTAAAAAAATCCACTGTGCTTGTATATAGAGGTAAAAGTAAGAAAATTGTGTCACTGGCAGTAATTCTCATGGACCTGACTGTATCAGTTCATGAACTGATGATTCCTCACCTGCATTACTCATCCTAATGGGTCAATTAATGTCTAACAATTGAATAAGACCTTACAGGGAGAAGATTGCACAAGACTCTGCACCTGTCACAATTGTGTTTTCCATTTTAAAGATTCTTTAGTTCATAAAATCCAAAGCAACATTTGTTAAGGGTTGGTTAGGTTCATCTTAGTGTATTTACCTATTTTCACTTTAAAATCAACCAGCTGCAGAAGTTTGCACAAACTACTGCATTCAATTTTACAGGAAGAATCAGATGTTACAGCAGAAACGTTTCTAACAAATTTTACCACAAACAGGAGTGACAGCACAATATACGTTATAATATAGTTTTGTTTTAAAGTGTCTGTTACTGTGGTTGCGTATTTTGCCATATATAGGATGATATCTAGGATTATATGTCTATTACAAGTTCCAAGTTCACATACCCCGTTTTTACTGGCTGGTTTACAGTTATAGATAACAGAGACAAATACAAGCAGCAAACCCTCTAACTAAAGAGACCAAGATCCACAGAACACTAGACGACTGATTATAAATTAACTGGAGTGACATGATACTATTGAGCTGCCACAGTGTCAACTACCAGCGAAGGTAATTTTAACACAGATACATGAAACATGACGCTACAAACATGCCAGCGGAACCTACATTAATGTCACATTGTGCTGACATGTGTGTTTGTGCTGATTAGGAACAAAAACTACATTCACTTAAACCGAACGCTAACATTAGCTTCCATAGTCTACTAGTTTGGATTGAATGGAAAAGACAACACTTACGATCATGTCTTCGTGGGAGGTGTCCACCGTGTTAATAACGGAAACCTGGAATTCACAAAGAAACGAATAAGCTTGAAAATGACACGTAAATAAATAAAGGTGAGCTGGAGATTAGCCTCCTGCTGTTAGCTGCTATGCTAACGAGCTAGCAGCTCGTTCACGTCAGCAGCTAAACATTACAAACCACAAATGTCAGCCAGAAACTTCACTCACAGAGTAAATTAAAAGTTAACAGACTCACCATGACTGCAGATAAAGGGAAACACTCCAGAAATGTGTTACTTATGCGTTCTTAAATTGAATTAATCCGGTTCCCCCCAAACTACTCCGACGTGGCAACAGCTTCCCACCGAGTCCCACCAAACTTCGAACCGGCAGAAACGACACAAGCGCAGAAAGGTTCCGCCTTTTCCCGAGAGTTAAAGAAAAAAAAAAGACATTTATAAATCTTACATGCTATATGCCAAAGTAATATTTTTTATTTCTCCTTTTTTCAGTAGTAAATTCCTTGGCCGATTCTGGTCAGATTTTAGATGCCATTCCCAACTTAATAAACATAATAAAACTTAAGTTTTGAGTCTAATGCCACAACACTGATTTATTGTCATCAAACAAGCAAAAAAGATTTAAAATGCTTAATCAAAGCAAAAAGCATGAATTATTGATAACAATAGTTTATTGTAAGACTATTTTGCAAACAAATATTTTAGTATTTATTATTATTTTTATTTTTCAATGTCTTTTTACGTGACTTGATTCTAATGTAATTCTAATTTACATTTTATAACTCACAAAATAACACTAAAAGAAGTTATTTTTTTGAGCCGACGTTTTATGCTAATTAACTCAGATTTCAGACTGAGTTACAGATTTCAGCTGTGACTCAGCGGTGAACCTGTCCACACAACGGCGCCAGAAACCTGGAACTCTTTCCCCTCCACGTCTATTTTTATCTGAACCCACCGGGTGTCGGGTTCCACCGGCGGCTCCAGCCCTCCTCTCTGCCCCGGCAGCCTCGCCATGTTGTCGGCTTAAACCTGCTGTCAAAGTTTCCTGACTTTATTAACTTTTGTAAGTTTTCTGTCGCCGGTGACACCTGTCAAAGCACCGACATGTCGAGTGTCTCCTACCACATCTCCAACCTGCTGGAGAAAATGACATCTACTGACAAAGACTTCAGGTAAGCTGCAGCTCTGACGGTGAGATGACACTTTTCAGTCCTGACTCATGTCAGCTGTGACATTCTACTACACAGAGAGGCTTTTCTGTCTTCCTTATCAACTTTATTTGATTTCTAAACACACTGGAGGCCTGCTGTTAACCAACACTGCAACTTCGAGGATCATTTTGTTTCCCTAGAAATTATTTTCTCTCAAAATGGACAAAAACAGTAAAAAATATGAATTTTTAATGTTTTATTAACAGACCAAGACGGTGATTTCAGCAAACAGTACAAAACACAAATGTGTTCAGTTTACTGTTTAGCCAATAAAAACAAACATCAGAGCCTCCATTTTAGAAGCAGGAAACAGCGAATCTGACCTTTAAAAAAAAAAAAAAAAATCACTTTAAGATGACTAATACAAGTAATAATAATAATAATAATAATAATAATAACTTTATTTCTATAGCACTCTTAAGAACAGCTTTCACAAAGTGTTTCAACAGTTAAAACATGCAACACAGAGACAATCAAACAAGATATAGGAGACAAGTCAGAGCAGTCAATTTAAAATAATTAGTAACAATGATAATAAGCCAAATGAATAATTCGCTAGATTAGCAATAATAACAAGAGAAGTAGGCAGTTTGAAAATTAAAGAACAAGATTGAGGATTAAAACTAGAAGCCAAAAAATAAAGAGAATTAAAGAATTAGAGAGACAACATCACACTAAAGAACCAGGCAGCTAAAAGTAAAATAAAACCAGAGAGAACATCTAAAATAAACAGGACACAATGCAGAATAAAACACTTATTAAAGCTAAAAGTAAACTTCACATAAAAGCAAGTCTATAAAAGTGGGTTTTAAGAAGAGATTTAAAGAAGTCACTGAGTCTGCAGGTCTGATCTCCTCAGGCAGGTGGTTCCAAAGTGGAGGTCCTGATGGAGAACGTTCGGTCACCTTTAGATTGAAGCCTCGACTTTGGAACGACCAGAAGGATCCACCTGAGGATCTGAGACTGCCAGCAGGCTCATACGGGGTCAACAGATCACAGATGTAGCTGGGGCGAGACCCTTTAAAAGTGATCAGTAAACTCTTAAAATCAATTCTAAAGCAAACAGGGAGCCGGTGGAGGGAAGCCAGGATAGGAGGGATGTTGGAGGCAACAGAGGAGCGTTGCTCTCCAAATATTCTCCAGCTGCATGTTTGTTGTGTCTGTTCAGGAAGTTTACTGTAGTGGTGGTCTGACCAACACAGAGCATGAGTCTGTGAAGGTACGTCACCCAGAACATTTGCAGAGTCCACATGTTGTAGGGATGTCAGAGAGTAGGGAGGGGTCGTAGGTAAATACAGCGGTGAATAATGGTTAGTTTGGTAACTAATCAGTAACAGAGGGTAAGACAAAAAGAACAAAACGTGGTTGAATCAAGACATCTGGCAGACAGATGCAAAAAGCAAAGGTGCGACAACAAAAGATAAGAGGGGGTCTGACAGACAGTAACAAATAACAAAACATGAAAGAATTGTGGATAACCATGGGAAATGAATGAAGGAGTGACACTGGAAGGTGTCTGTAGCACAGGTGTGCTGTTTCCTTCATCATGTTGCATGTGCAGGTTCATGGCCACCAATGACCTGATGCTGGAGCTGCAGAAGGACAGCATTAAACTGGACGAGGACAGTGAGAGGAAAGTGGTGACCATGTTGCTCAAACTGCTGGAGGACAAGAACGGAGAGGTGCAGAACCTGGCTGTGAAATGGTAAAACTTACAAACCATTCAAACTATTCTGCTGTGTTTCATTTGCTGTGTTTTTTTTTTTAAACACAAATGATGTGAATCACCAGAGAAATCCTGTACTTCTGCACCTTTCTCAGCTTCACTGTAGTCTGCAGCTGCACAGCAAACTGACATGAAGTGTAATGATATTTTAACAGTGCTTTATCTGAAATTACTGTGGTCCTTTTGTCTGTTCTTAAACAGGCATGTTTTGAATTCTTGCTCAATAAAACCAGCTGTTGAAGATGAAAATTTAAATTACACAGTAAATTTGCTTCAGTTACGTCGTGTGAACACGTTGTAAGTTACTGTTCATGTCTTGCAATGTCCTGAAAAGGTTTAACTAACAGAAAAAATGACTGAAGTAGTGCTACAAAGATTAATTAATGGATTATTTTGATAAAGAATTAATAATCTGGGGTTTCTTCCAGTTATGAACAACTGAACTGACTTTTCTTGAGGCCTCAGACTTGAAAGTTTAAAGAAACTAAACACACCTACATAGCTTTTTTTTAACGGTTTGAATGTGATCAATTCAAATTCAGTTCAGCACAGCAGATCACATATTCAATTACCCCAAGTGGTGCTAAAAAATAAGTCACTTGATTGCTTGATGACAAAATATGAGTCACTTCATTTGCCAAAAAACTCACAATGTAAGAGAAAAGTTTTATTAATCCTGCGCACAGTCATTAATTGAACTGAATGTGTTGAAGTGACGTGTCAGTTCTCAGACCTTCATCAGGAAAAAAACTTTCAAACAAAAGCACAATACAGCAACAACTACAGAATAAATGTCAACAACATGCTGGTTTATTCCTTTCCTACATCTTACATTACAGTAAGGGAAATATCCTTGGGTTGTGGACTGGTGGTTGGTCAAACCAGCAGATTAAAGCTGTCACTTTGAGCTTTGTGAACCATTTTGAATAAGAAAATAACCATTAGTTTCATCCATAGACTGAAGTATGACACAGGTGTGTTTGATTTTCAGTCTGGCCCCTCTGGTGAGTAAAGTGAAGGAGCCTCAGGTGGAGACGATGGTGGACACGCTGTGTTCCAACATGACGTCGGACAAGGAGCAGCTGAGAGACATTTCCAGCATGGGACTGAAGACTGTTATCGCTGAGCTGCCGCTGTCTTCATCAGGTGAGGGCTGACTGCTGTCTCAGAGCAGGTGATGATCAGCTTCTAATGGCAGCTTTTGAGCTCACATTAAAGTCAAACAGTTAGCAGGAAACTGTCGCCATAAATGGTTCCTGTGATTGTTGGTAACAGGAAAGCAAAATGTTCATTAGACATTCACTCAGGTTTCACTGTAACTTGTTCACTTGCCAAGTTGTGTGTTTGTGAGGGATTGCCCTCAAACTTGTGGGGGGGGATCTTGTTCATGAGTGATGGAAAAATGGAGCTAGAGATGGACAGGCAGCTTGGTACAGCATCAGCAGTAATGAAGGTGTTGTATCAAACCATCGTGGTGAAGAGGGAGCTGAGCCTCAAGGAGAAGCTCTCAGTTTACCATCCATCTACGTTCCAACCCTCACCTATGGTCATGAACTCTGGGTAGAGACCCAAAGAATGAGATGGTGGATATGAGCGTCTGAAATGAGCTTCCTCCATAGGGTGTCTGGACTCAGCCTTAGAGATAGGAGGAGAAGCTCAGACATCCAGAGGGAGCTCGGAGTAGAGCTGCTGATCCTTCACCTCTAAAGGAACCATCTGAGGAGCTTTGGACGTCTGATTCAGATCCTCCAGGGAGACTTCCTTTGGAGGTTTACTGAACACGTCCACCTGGGAGGAGACCCCGGAGTAGACCCAGAACTCGATGGAGGCATTATATGTCTCATCTGGCCTGGGAACGCCTCAGGATCCACCAGGAAGAACTGGAAAGCCTTGCTGGGAGGAGGAACGTCTGGAATGATCTGCTTCATCTGCTGCCTCCATGACCCGACCCCGGATAAACTGAAGAAGATGGATGGATGGATGGATGATGGATGGAAGGAAGGATGGATGGATGGATGGATGATGTATGGATGGATGATGGATGGATGGATGGATGGATGGATGGATGGATGGATGGATGGATGGATGGATGGATGGATGGATGAATGGATGGATGGATGGATGGATGGATGGATGGATGGATGGATGGATGGATGTATGTATGGATGATGGATGGATGTATGGATGTATGGATGGATGGAAGGATGGATGGAAGGATGGATGGATGATGGATGGATGGATGGATGGATGGATGGATGGATGGATGGATGGATGGATGGATGGATGGATGGATGAATGGATGCCTGTCCTCACACTTTTCTGTAAATAAGAGGAACATTCTCAGCTGTTTTTCTTTAGTACTGTAAACAGTTGGTAAACATATGTTGGCTTATCTTCAAGCTGTCTCTCCAGCTCTTCAAGGTTGTTTGTATTGGGTAGGACTTCATCATTATAGCTAAAACTTCAAGCTCCATAGTCACTGAATGACTGAAGTCCTGTTGCTCATACCTCTCCTGTTATGAAATCATTTGAGAAGGTTGTGAAGGAAATGTTCTTAAACGGTGTCCCAAACCTGAACCTGTTCCAAGTTAAACTGTGTGCAAATTTCCATGAGTTCTTGAACATGTTTAGGCCCTCAAAAATGTGATTCTTTTGGGCAAAAAAATAATTCCTTGCATTCCAGTAGGGTCCTACGCACTGTCAGTGCTTGGGCCCTATCAAGGAAGGCTAAGTACAAACTCTTGGGACTAGCTCAGAGTAGATGACCAGCTACTGGGCAGGTGGTGAAACACTGAGGCCAGAAAGTGGGTATGAGTTGAGGTTGGCTAAGCTGGAGGAGGAGCAGCTGATTAGAGCAGAGGAGGTCAAGACAGACATCCATCTATCTATTCATTTTCTTCCCCTCATCCAGGGTTTGGTCACAAAGCTTGTAAACAGGTCCAGGTGTGGGTTAAGCTGGAATAAGTCCACTGATTCAACGCTGATATTAAAATGCTCTTTCCAGTTCTAGAATACCCTTTCAAGGTCATGTCAAGTCTTCTAAAATCAGAGTCTGAAGGCTGAGAACAGCAGAGCATGTGCTTGTACTGCGACTTGTATTTACTGCCATGTGTTTCTGTGGGTTGACAGGTTTGACTCTGACTGCCAGTGTGTGTAAGAAGATTACCTCCCAGCTGATTGGTGCGATGGGGAAACAAGACGATGTGTCAGTTCAGTTGGAGGCCTTGGACATCCTGTCGGACATGTTGGGAAGGTAATAACGTGTCTGTGCTGGTTCACACAGGTGTGGTGTTGAGCCTTTGCATGTCCCACATCTGAAAACACCAACAAGCACAGTTCACTTAACCGCACTTAAAACAATTCTTTCACTAAAACCAGAATCAAAATAAAAACACATGATAATGATGTTTTCACTGATGGTTGTGTCTTTGTTTTCTCTGCAGACTGAGCGGTGCACTAGTCAGTTTTCATGGCTCTCTGCTCTCCAGCCTGCTGCCTCAGGTAAGAAACGCTCGGCCAGACAAACCTCAGCTGGTACTGAAAGCACAATGCAGTTTTTGACTTTTACCTTGCAGTTGTACCAGTTTGTGCTGAGGATCTCTGCACCAATTTATTCTGCTTTTGCAAAAAGCTTTTCTCTTTATAATGTGTAAAAATCTGCATTACAGTGTTGACACAGGGTATTACTGAGCTTTCTCTCATATTATAATAATTTGTAGAATTATTGGGTTTTGTTTTGTTGATGTGATCCTTGTGTAGTCTAATACATGAGGATAGTAAAATACATCGTTTCTGATTTTAACTCAATTTAACGCCTTGTTTTTGTGATCAACTAATCATGTTAGTTTTGGATACAGTTGTGCTCTGAAACAACATGGAAATTTAGTGATAAGAATGGAAAAGAAACTTATATAAAAAAAATCTGAACTTATAACTTGTACAGATGGGAAAATGTCATAATGTTCATTACAGCAGCAGTCAGAAACAAAGTAGTCATAAAAGTAGCAGTTGTAGTAACTTTCTTCTCAGTATTAATACAAATTAAATATTAGATGATGATTAGCTGTAACATGTCATGATGAATGTCTTGCTATATAACATTTAATCATCATTTTTATTCAGTTAAAAGTAAAATATAGTTTGTTCTGTTAAAGAAATCCCTAGGCTGCATGATTACAGCCAAAATGATAAGTTGTGATCGGCATTGAGATCGTAATTATTTGTCATAATTATTCATTAACTTTAGGGACAAACTATTTTGATTGCGCTTTTGAACAAAAGTAAACTGAGCGCCGCTTTCATTTTCATGTGCGTATTGAGAGACCCAACAAATACCTCACATGCAGGCTATAATTCACACCAGTCATGCTGCTGTGCTCCGAGAAGCCTCTAGTTTCCATAGAGTTACTGCAGCACAGCATTTCAGACAGGTGTGTGAATAAAATGACTTTGAAAAGAGTAAAATAAGGTGTTCAGACGTCAGATATCGCAATTGATCATGTTCATTTAAATGTGTGAAGTCAAAAATCATGATCATGAATAATATTCTATTCATTGTGCAACCCTAGGAAGTATATATTTATATTATCAAATTTGTAGTGAAGCCATAAATCTATTTTAAATAAAATGCATGTCATAATGACTGCAACGTACAAGTTTTCTACATTTTCTTTGTAAGAATATTGTGTTACAGCATTGCGACCTGCAGCTACGTTTCATTTCACTGAATTTTATTTTGTCATCCTTCCTATCTTTTCAGCTGTCCGTTCATTCACCCACTGTACAATATATATGTATCTACTCTTTTCTTCTTCACCTGATTGCACTGTTAGCTAACTAGCCCCAGAATGGCAGTCAGGAAGCGCTCCATCTTGGCTCTCGGTCACCTGGTGCCCTGCTGTAGCCCCGCCCTGTTCTCTCAGCTGACTGAACACCTGCTGACGGAGCTCTCTAAGGGCCCGCCCACTTCAAACACGAGGACGTACATCCAGTGTCTGGCGACCGTTAGCCGGCAGGGCGGCCACAGAGTCGGTGAGATCTGTCATCGCATTTATGCTGCGTTTAGTGTTAAATTCAGTGAAGTTAATTACCATGCTCTTAATTGACCTTTTTGACCCCCTGATCGTCGCACGTCTTCACACACACGGTGATGACACAATAACTCTGATCCTTTTAGTATTAAGTATTTATATAGCTGCAAAAATTAGCCTCAGCTGTATTTTGTCTTCAGTGCTAATTGGCAAATGTTAGCATGGTTACCTACAGCACTAACGAGGTAAACATTATACCTGTTTAGCTTCAGGATGTTAGCATTGTTATTGTGAGCTTGTTAGCACATAAGTTGATGTTCACACGTCTGCTTATTTACCGATAATCCCTAAATGCATTACATGCAGGCGCTTTTAGCAACCATGCTAGCTATGCTGCTGAGCACAGAGAAGCCTCTAGATTCCAACCAGCAAACTAGACAGGGATGTGACTGAAAATTACTTTAAAAAGAGTGAAGTCAGACATTCTAATATCAGATGAAGACAAGTGAATTTGTGTTTATTTCTTACCGCAGTAGATCACGTTAGCGGAGCAGTTAGCATGTTTTGTTTCACATGTGTCTTTGTGGGATTTAGTGCAGCTCAACTGCACATGTTTTTCTTCTGGTCTAAAGGTGAGCATTTAGAGAAGCTGATCCCCATGGTCGTGAAGTTCACTGGTGTGGAGGACGATGAACTCAGAGAGTATTGTTTCCAGGCCTTTGAAGCCTTTATACGCAGGTACACACAAACAGTCGTGCTTCAGAGGACATTACGTTGACTTTCATTTATTTCCTGCAGATGTGTCCTGTCCATAGCCATAACCCCAACTTCTCTACCCCCAACCATCCTTTCCTCAACTTTAACCAGCTTTTTATTTAAAGTTGTAATGATTTACATTATGGGACCAATGTGATGGTTTAAACACATTCAGTCCTTGCATTGTTCCTGTCCTCGTACTTTCCTCCTCTGTCACTCATGTTACATCTGTGTGGTTGTCAGGTGTCCAAAGGAGATGTCACCTCACGTTGCCACGGTGACCCAGCTTTGTCTCAAGTTCATGACCTTCGACCCTAACTATAACTATGATGACACTGAGGAAGAGGAAGACAGCATGGACATAGAGGACGGACTGGATGAAGGTTTGTGAGATCTGTCCGTCTTCCTGCTTGATCTGTAACAGACCTTCAGCAGGAACAAATAGTCTTCTACAGTATCTCCAAACAGCTTCACTTCACAGACAAAACGTTTAAAACACACAGACGAGGCTCCTGATGGGAAAACATCTGTAATTATTACTGGGGAGGCTGTGACGGTAAAACCTCACCTTCCCCAGAAGACACAAATCCAAATCCACTGCACTTTTGACTGACATATACGTTTATACAGATAAATCAAGCTGCTACAATTTATTAGTTGTCAGCTGTTAAATTAATCATCAATTATATCAGTATTAATAAAAAAGAAATGTCAAATTTTCTGATTCCAGTTTCTTAAATGTGAGTATTTTCTGATTTTGTTTCTCCAGGCATAGATGACTCCTTTACTAATGTAATGTAATGTGACATGCAGTGGAAAAACGTTTTTTAAGAGTGCTGCACAAAATGTCACTTTTTCCATCAGAATTTCTGTCTTTATGTCTCAAAAAACAACTTTTCAACTTTTCAAATGATCATTTCAATCTGCAAGTTGCTCTTTGAGGCTGTTAAAAACTGTTTTAAACACATAAAGATTATTATAAGTAGTTTGAAGGAAGCATTTTGAGAAGCGTTTGTTGTAGTTAATATGTCAAGTAACTGCTGTCTCGTCTCATGTATTGACTCCACCCAGAATCAGACGACGAGTACAGCGACGATGACGATATGAGCTGGAAGGTGCGTCGCTCCTCCATCAAGTGTCTGGAGGCGTTGATAAGTACTCGCCGAGACCTTCTCCTGTCGTTCTACTCCTCGATCTGCCCCACACTGCTGACCCGCTTCAAGGAGCGTGAGGAGAACGTGAGGGCTGACGTCTTTGCAGCTTTTTCCACGCTGCTGAGACAAACTCGAGTGGGATCGAGTCACCATGGCCTCATTCTGGCCGGTTCAGATGCCGGGGCGTGCAGGGAGGAGGAGCCGGCCGTCACCTTACTGAAGAAACAGGTACCGACTGGAGGCATCAGCAGGTCCAAAGCCTCTTAAAAAGCACTGAAGTTGACTTTCCTTACAAAGAAGCCTGAGAAGCAGCAGAAACATTTTAAATTACATTTCAAAAATCTTAAATATCATTTACAGATATGTCTATACTGTTGTAAATAACAGTTTTTGCCTTATTTTTCATTAGATAAAATCATCAGATTTTTTTTTAATTATTAAATTTTTAAATATTAAAAAATTTTTTAAAAAAAAGTTTATTTTAATTTCTTTTCTCATGTTTTTTTCTATATTTGGGTCTTACAGGGTTAAAGAGACTTCAGATCAAACTATTTAAAATAAATATGGACCATTAATAATCGGTTGCCAGTGGATTGGGGCACAGTCCGTTTTGCAGAATTTACCAGTATCCAACACCCTCACACCTCTCGTTGGAAAACCAAATGTATAGTCTACAACATGGCCTCCAGTTTAGCTCTCCAGGCTGCTGGGAAATCTGTTTGCAGGGATAAAGGGTTAGTAAATGTTTGTATGTGTCCAGGTGCCAGCGATCGTGAAGGCGATCCACAGGCAGCTGAAGGAGAAGAGCATTAAATCTCGACAAGGCTGCTTCTGTCTCCTCACTGAGCTGGCACACACCATACCTGGAGCCCTGGAAGAGCACATCCCTGCCCTAATACCTGGTACACAAACAGACACACACTAACACATCATAAACGGAAGGTTTAACCCTCACATAGCCCTTTGAAGTTGTGTCAGAAAGTGGCCTCACTCCTTTGGTATAAGACTTTCTATCTGGTGTCCCAGTAGCTCAATGGGTTGAGCAGGCCTCCCTTAAACAGGGCTATAGTCCCCCATACAGCGGCCATGGGTTCAAATCCAGCCCATGGCCTTTTGTTGCACATCATTCCCCCATTCTTCTCCCCACTTTCCTGTCTTTATCTCTCTACTATCCTGTGAATAAAGCCGAAAGGCAAAAACAAGACTTGTTATCTCTTCCCAACATCTATTTATCTTTGGCTTAAGCTGCTTCATCTTCTCTTCCCTGCTCTCTTCTCTTCCATCTTTCTTTTTGTTTTTTTCGTCTTCCTCCTCCCCCTCCCTCCAGGCATTGTCTTCTCTCTGACAGACAAGTCCACCTCCTCTACAATGAGGATCGATGCTCTCACCTTCTTCCACGTCCTGCTGCTCTCCCACCCTCCTCAAGCCTTTCAGCCCCACATGCAGGTTCTTCAAACTTATTTTCATGCTTTGCTTTTGGATTTTTGCACTGGGATGCTAAAATGTGCTTATTTCATGTTTTTTTCTGTGATTTTTTTCTGTTTGTTTTTGTTATCATGAGCTAGATGATCCCATCCTGCTTCAGAGCTAGGCTAAACCAGCAACCTCCCTTCCCTTTTCTCTAACTGTCACCTCCCCTTCAGCTGCTACGCTGCCAAATTTAACCTGCTGCATTCTTCTCCCACTTCTCCTCCCTCTACTCAAAGCAATGCAGTTTGCACATAGTGAAAGAGAGAAGTTTACAGATTATTTTCTCATGTCCACACTCTCTAAGAGCACCCACACACATACACATACATGTACACACACACTAAGATGGATATATTTTGATAAATAGCTAGGTCTTTTTAAGAGGCAGGTGTTCCCAGTTTCCTCAAAAAGACCTTTTAGCCCTTTTGACCGAATAGCTGTTAAAAGCAGCTTTTAGTAACTGTGTAAAGACGTTTTTTGGTCACCTTTGTGGTGCTCTCTGCAGGTGCTGCTGCCTCCGGTGGTGGCATGCGTTGAAGACACTTTCTATAAGATCACCTCGGAGGCTCTGCTGGTCACCCAGCAGCTGGTCAGAGTGATGAGGCCTCAGGGACAAGCTGCCACTGCTGGAGGATTCGACCCCAAACCATTCGTCAGGGAGGTACGATAGCTCAGGGCTGTTCCTCTGATCTTAAGGCAGCACGGGAAATGTGATGCTCTGGGAAATGTTCTGCTGTGAAATCTTGAGTCCTGCATTCATTTGAATTTACTTTGAAACATAGCACCCTCCTAAACATTGCTGCAGACCCACTAGATGGTCAGGTGGTAGAGCGGTCCAGTCACCTGCCCCTCCAGAGGTCAAAGTAGGGCAAGACACTGAACCTGAAGTTTCTCCAGATGGCCTACAAGCATGTCCACCTCTTCATGGCAGCGATACTCCCTAGTATGGGTTTGAGGATAACAAAGATTACAACATGGGCCTAAAGGATCTGCTGCTAAGGTCTTGGCCCCTGATACCATACCTTCAGAGGTCTGTTAAGTCTAGGCCTCGACAGGTCACAAATATTTTGGTGGTACAAGAAAGACCTACACAGTGTTAGACAGGTGGTTTTAGTGGTGTGGCTCATACGTATAAGGAGTAAACGTGTTGGACAGCAGTTGTATAAACCTGCTGCCACCATCCTCCCTGTGGCTGAGTAGGACTCACATCTCTCTGGCCACCAGGTGCATATGTGGACAAAATGTTGGTGTCCTTCTGTTGAAGAAAGAAAAACCCACAGTGGTCACTGAAATAACTTGAATCTGACAAAAGTAATAAATAAAAATGTACTGAAAATTAGCTAATGAAAATCAGACAGTGCTTTTGAACTGTGGTTCAACAGAGTCATTTAAAAAAAAAAAAAAAACTAATGAAGCTGGACAAAAATGATGGTACCTCTACAAAAGATTGAAAATAATTTGACCGAAGGGACATGTTAAACTAAGGTGTGTCTTCAAACCTGCAATCAGTCAGTCGGCCTATTTAAAGGCTGAGCTCTTTGGTATCATGGTGTGTACCGCACTGAACATGAACCAGAGGAAGCTAAGGAGAGAGTTGTCTCAGGAGATTAGAAAGAAGATTATAGACAAGCAAGTTAAAGGTAAAGGCTAGAAGACCATCTCCAAGCAGCTTGATGTTCCTGTGACTACAGCTGTACATATTATTCAGATGTGAACGGTCACCAAAGATCTCAGAACAACTTCCGAAGACATTAGAGGTGAACTCCAAGGTCAAATACATCAGATCACACCATCCGTCGTTGTTTGAGCCAAAGTGGACTTCATGGAAGACGACTGAAGACGACACCACTGTTGAAAGGAAATTATAAAGAAGCCAGACTGGAAGTTGCCAAAATGCACACTGACAAGCCACAAAGCTACTGGGAGAATGTCCTATGGACAGATGAGACAAAACTGGAACTTTTTGGTCAAGTCACATCAGCTCTATGTTCACAGATGCAAAAATGAAGCACAAAGAAAAGAACACTGTCCCTACTGTGGAACATGGAGGAGGCTGCAACATCTTAATGACCCAAACCACACGGCTGAAAACATCCAGGAATGAGAACAAAACATTGGACTATTCTGAAGTGGCCTCTATGAGCCCTGATCTAAATCCTATTGAACATCTGTGGAAGGAGCTGAAACATGGCGTCTGGAGAAGGAACCTTCAAACCTGAGACAACTGGAGCAGTCTGCTGATGAGGAGTGGACCAGAATACCTGCTGAGAGGTGCAGAAGTCTCACTGACAGTTACACAAATGTTTGATTGCAGTGATTGCCTCAAAAGGTTGTGCAACAAAATATTAAGTTAAGGGTACCATCATTTTTGTCCAGGCCTGTTTCATTCATTTGTTTTTTTTGTTTGTTTTCTTTAAAAATATCTTCAGTTGAACCAGAATTCAAAAGCAATGTCTGATTTTCATTAGTTAAATTTCAGTACATTTTTATTTATTATTACTTTTGTCAGTTTCAAGTTATTTCAGTGACCATTGTGGGTTTTTCTTTCTTGAACCAAAGGATACCAACATTTTGTCCACGTGTGATTTTGTAAACAGAAAGGTGAACTTGCCCTCTCAGATCTTTTCATGGATTGCTCTCAAACACAGGAAAAGGATTTAAATTATTAATTCTGAAAAAAGAAAAATTTAAAAAATGCTACATTTTCTTGTATAATGTAACAGCACTACAGTTTATATTGTATTTAATTTGTCCTTCCTCTTTTTTGTAATTTTTCCCTCATTTGACTGATTTGTTTTGTGTTTTGTTGTTTCTTCTTGTTACCTGTTCATCAAATTTTGTTTCCCCAAGGTGTTTTCAGTAACAATGAAAAGGCTCAAAGCCACGGACATCGACCAGGAGGTGAAGGAGAGGGCTATTTCCTGCATGGGTCACATGGTGTGTCACCTTGGTGACCACCTGGGGGCGGAGCTGCAGGGTGTTCTGGCGATCTTTCTGGAGAGATTAAAGAATGAGATCACAAGGCTGACAGCAGTTCGGACCATCACTCTCATATCTGCTTCTCCGTTAAAGGTTCAGTCTGTCCTTTTTTAATGGCACCTTTTTTACTGACTTGTATTTTTAATCTGACATTAACTGTCTTTCCTGTCCAGACTGACCTGACATCCATCCTGCCAGAAGCCTTGTCTGTGTTGGGATCTTTCCTGAGGAAGAACCAGCGGGCTCTGAAGCTTGGAACACTGGCATGTCTGACTGCGCTGGTCACCCATCATGCTGCCAGCATCAAACCGGCAGCCCTGGAGCCTGTTTTAAGCGAGTTACCTGCTCTGGTGGATGAAACTGACATGCATGTATCACAGGTACTCCTCTGAACTCAACACAGACACACTTTAATTACACTCCCTCCACTGTGTGCACATCAATGATGACAAAAACGTTTCTTAATTTGTCTCAAGTTCCTGAATAGACATAGATATGCTCACCTGCAAACTAGAAAACAGATGGACATTTGAAATATTTTAAACTTGTTATTTTAGTAACAGAAGGCATTTAGAAAGTGTTGGTGAGTGGATGAAATACAGACAGTTCACACCAGGAGCAATGAACCTTTCTTTGCAGTACATTGTTGCCATGAATGCAGCGATGGATGGATGGTGGAGAAATATCCTGCTAACCTAAACATAGCTCAGTCACCTTTCCAAGTGCTGTCCAAGGTGCAATCAAAATGTTACGACACTCTGCCTCTAAAAATCCTAAACTTTTGTATTATCCATATTACCATACTATGTAGTACGCCAGATAAAGACTTAGTACCCGGATGTTCTACTGCATCCAATCAGATTTTGCATTTTTCAAGCCAGTACACTTTTCTGGCCGTTCTGAAACCCAATCCTCTGCAGTTTCGTTACATACAGTGCGATATCTTGCACAAGCATAACCAAGTTTTAGCAGCCAAGAACCCAACTACAGACTGCGACAGTCAAAGTTCAGGGCGTAATATTATGACAAGGTAATATCTCGCAGGTGTATGCATACTGCATGAAACAGTGTGTACTTTGTGGGGTGGGCTGTAGTAGGTACTGAATATAAAAAAAACACTTTTGTGATTTTAAGCACAGCTATACCTGATTTAACTTTGGCCGCCTGTTGAAATAGTCTCTCCGTGCAGCACTTTGCTTTTTCATCCCTTGTGATGCTCTCTGGTCCTGTGTGTAAACATGTCAAACACCATCTGGGATGAGCACTGAATCTCCTAAACTGTGTCAGAACAGTGAAAACTTGAATTTCATTTTGGGAAAGAGGAAGATTTCAGGGAACCAAATGTGAGTGGAATAGGGCAGGTGTGGAGCAACGATTGTGTTGTTGTGGAAAAATATCCTGTGTGCAATCTCTATGCTGCGACAGCCTGCACAGCTCATTGTTCCACCTACATGCTCCTGCTCCACAGTTCAGCTCATTCCTGATGCCCAACCCTGTAGATGTTGAAGAACACAATCAGCATGATCCTGGTGCTCCTGACCTGATGCACCTTCTTCAGTCTTGGAGACTCTTCCTCTGTGCAGACTACAGTTTCTTCCCTCAGGGTACCTGCAGACCCTCTAGTGATGATCCTTCACATGAAGTGTAGCTCATCCTGACTGTCACAGATTGTGATCTTTGCTCTCTGCTCCAACCTTAGCTCCACTGAGAAATCTCAGCTTTGCACCTACCAGTGATCACAGAAATGCATGAAACACAGGTTCTGATGCTGCACATGTTGCAGCCGTGTGATGGTGGCGTGTTCTGTGTATGTATATTTATCTGAGCTATTTGATTGCACCACGTATGTAGATATTGTTATATGTTGTGGTATGTCTCTGTTTAGGTGTCCATCACCCTGCTGACCTGCATGGCCAAAGCCTGCCCCTCCTCTCTGGCTAAGATCAGCTCCTCTGTGCTTCCAGGAGTCTTCAGACTTGTACATTCTCCACTGCTGCAGGGCGGCGCTTTGGCTGCCATAGTGGACTTCCTACAGGCACTGGTGCTGTCCAAAACCAGTAACCTGGGCTACAGGTAAGATGGTGTGTGATGGGGAGTCTCTCAAATGTCTTCCCTACAATCAAAAGAATAGGAAGAGTGTTCACTCAGGTCGACAGATTTCTGGTGGGAAAGCTGCTAAGGGTCAAAGATAATTGCTAATGGTTTGTATTGTTTTTGTTGACCTACAAAGATTTTTAGTTGCTGATTTGATTCAGATAGCTTTCAATGGCAACAGCAATTCTTTTATGCCAATTTTTTTTAAGAAAAACTAATAATGCAAAAATATGCGTGTTTCCTTCCAGCTTGTAAACAGTTATTATCTCATCTAGTGACATGAAAACCTTCCAAAACCCACAAAGCTGCAATTTCTTTAGGTGATCAGAAGCCATTATATTATGTAACAAGATAGTCCAGAATGTAAAACAGCAAACTGAAAGCTGATCAAAGTCACGTTTTCAGTGTGTGGACTTTACTCTGAGTCATTGTTATTTTTAAGAAATTAATATCGAAGTGATTGCAGTCTTCAAGGGGAACTCCACAGATTTTATAGATCAACATCAGTTCACTAGTCACAGGGAGTAAGACTCAGTGGAGTTCAACTGTTGGAATGTCTTCTGTGGCTCAGAAGGATCTCTGTAAAGTCTGAAAAAACCTTGTTTTCAAAGCAAAAGAGCTTTATGGCACAACCATACCTCGAACTAATCATCACTGGTGACCTTTGGTGGTGACAGGAAGCTGATCCACCATCCACTCTTGTCCAATAATTCTTCAGGACTCTTGGCTGCAGCCTCCAGAACTGGGCGGGGTTCAGAGTTGAACATACTGTCCTGTCCACTGTGACTTGATTGGTTTAAATTCTAAGTTTTGGTAGGGTTGAACACTGATTTCATTGGTATGGACTTTGGTTGGGATGGGGTAAAACAATACAAGTTAATAAAATGAATACAACTAACAATGCTACTCTAACAATGTTACTCAAATTAATTCCTACAGCTTTGTTTTTATCTAAAAGGGATTGTGGCCACAATGTAGACTCTTGTTACAATACTCTTGACAGTGATGGAGTCAGACAAAGGCTGAAATACCGTACTTTAGTACAAGTTCGAGGTTCTCGATCTTATGAATCTCCAATTTCTTCATGTTTGTGATAAACTAAAGGACTAAATGCTCCTGTATGGGGTGAGAAAATTCTCTTACTTTATAGGTGAAACTATACAAAGGTCTACACTGAGCTTACCATTAAACATCTACAGCAGTGAAAGGCAACATACACATTAATGCAGCAGTGATTTTAAAACTTTCATTTATCATAGTGACACTGAGAGGAAATGTGTCAGTATAATGGGAGTTTTCATACTTTGGGTAAATTTACACTAACTAATGTTTAATGTTCAACCAATCAGTGTTTAACTCCGCTTAAATTCAACGGGTAAACCAATCAAATCACGCTGGGGAAGAATAAATGTTCAACATATAACTCCTGCAGTTTTTTTTTCACTAGACCACAAGAGACACATCTGTCAATCCTGGACCTGATTAACAAAGAGACTCCAGAAACAGTTTAACACACAATGTCAGGCTGATTTTAGTGCTTTTTTTCATCTATATGACGTCAAACTATAGATGTAGATCTCAAAGCACCACCTAGACTTATTAAATCTGTACACGATGAACAGTAAAAATGTACACTTTAAAACGGTGTGTGAGTTGTCTTTGTGACAGGTTTCTACTGATTGACACTTTTGTCTAGATGGAGAAAAACTACATTTTTCTGCTTCTATGAATAAAAAAAGTTATTATAAATTCCTTAAACTCAACTAGGCTCCCTCCTGCCTACCACAGCCTGTGATAGCAACCCTGAAACATCACTGATCAAACCATCTCAGTGTGTTAGTAGTGTCAGTAATGCTATTCATGTATGGCTGCTGTCCTCTCCTCTCCAGCCAGCTGCTGAAGTCTCTCACAGAGCCGTTCCACAGCCCTCATTCGTCTGCAGATGGCAGCGTTATCCACAGACAGTCGTACCACTCTGTTGCTCGCTGTGTGGCTGCTCTGTCCTCTGCTTCCCCTAAAGAGACTCCCGGCACCGTGGCCGGCCTCATCCAGGAGGTGTGTGAAAACCTTCATATTCTCTGCTTTGGTTGCATCTGTACAAATCCACTATTTTATTTTCCACAACTGTGAATGTGTGCCAAAGAAGTACAAATTTGAAGAATGATTTTTTATAATTTTTAGCAAGTCAGAGTCATGCCAGCATTACGGGTGTAGAGAGTTAAAGAGCCCATATGGTGTCTTTTTGGGCTTTTTCCCCATTTCCTTAAGTGTGTAAAAGTTTTTTATGAATGTAAACAAGGCCAAAGTCCAAACCATTTTTTTCTGCCATATAAACACTGCTGCTGGCGTGCCTGAAACCTCATTTATAGTCCAGGTGTTCTTCAGGTGAAGGCAAAGACACGTGAGGCAGTAATTCTACTTTATATATAAAGAGATCCCAGATGTTTAGTAGTGATACACATATATAAGGCATTTTTTACATTGGCTATTCATGTTTTAAACAGAACTAGATTTAATTTGGGGCTGTTAGGAGCTGTGGCTGTTTGCTGTGATGGTGATAAGTGACAAGAAGAAGGATGATGATCTTGCTGTAACTTCTGTTCTAGTTAAACCCAGTGGTGGATAAAAGCCAGTTGCATTTACTATAAATTTAAGTTCAAGTTTCTACACTTTTGCTAAGTTCTGCTTTTCTTTCACTACATCTTGGATGCAGTTATTGTACTAAACAACATTTTAAAGCTCTCCTCTCCTCTCCTCTCCTCTCCTCTCCTCTCCTCTCCTCTCCTCTCCTCTCCTCTCCTCTCCTCTCCTCTCCTCTCCTCTCCTCTCCTCTCCTCTCCTCTCCTCCCCTCCCTCCCCTCCCTCTCCTCTCCTCTCTCCTCCTCTCCTCTCCTCTCCTCTCCTCTCCTCTCCTCTCCTCTCCTCTCCTCTCCTCTCTCCTCCTCTCCTCTCCTCTCCTCTCCTCTCCTCTCCTCTCCTCTCCTCTCCTCTCCTCTCCCTCCTCTCCTCCCTCTCCTCTCCTCCTCTCCCCTCCTCTCCTCTCCTCTCCTCTCCTCTCCTCTCCTCTCCTCTCCTCTCCTCTCCTCTCCTCTCCTCTCCTCTCCTCCCTCTCCTCTCCTCCTCCTCTCCTCTCCTCTCCTCTCCTCCTCTCCTCTCCTCTCCTCTCCTCTCCTCTCCTCTCCTCTCCTCTCCTCTCCTCTCCTCCTCTCCTCTCCTCTCCTCTCCTCTCCTCTCCTCTCCTCTCCTCTCCTCTCCTCTCCCTCTCCTCTCCTCTCCCTCTCCTCTCCCTCCTCTCCTCTCCTCTCCTCTCCTCTCCTCTCCTCTCCTCTCCTCCTCTCTTCTCCCCTCTCCTCTCCTCTCCTCTCCTCTCCTCTCCTCTCCTCTCCTCTCCTCTCCTCTCCTCTCCTCTCCACTTCTTCCTCTCCACTTCTCCTCTCCTCTCCTCTCCTCTCCTCTCCTCTCCTCTCCTCTCCTCCTCTCCTCTCCTCTCCACTTCTTTCCTCTCCTCTCCTCTCCTCTCCTCTCCCCTCCTCTCCTCCTCTCCTCTCCCCTCCCCTCCCCTCTCCTCTCCTCTCCTCTCCACTCTTTCCTCCCTCTCCTCTCCTCTCCTCTCCTCTCCTCTCCTCTCCTCTCCTCTCCTCTCCTCTCCTCTCCTCTCCTCTCCTCTCCTCTCCTCTCCTCCCCTCCTCTCCTCTCCTCTCCTCTCCTCTCCTCTCCTCTCCTCTCCTCTCCTCTCCTCTCCGCTCCGCTCCCTCCTCTCTCCTCCTCTCCTCTCCTCTCCTCTCCTCTCCTCTCCTCTCCTCTCCTCTCCTCTCCTCTCCTCTCCTCTCCTCTCCTCTCCTCTCCTCTCCTCAGGTAAAGAGTCCTGGTTCTCCAGAGCCAGCTCGTGTCCTCGCTCTGTTGTGTCTTGGGGAGGTTGGAAGGAGTGGCAGCCTGGGAGGGAGTAAGGAGGTGCAGGGAGTCATCTTGGATGCCTTCACCTCCACTAGTGAGGAGGTAAACCGAGCTGTACAGAAGTCCAAGACTACAAAGTCAACATTAGTTTCATCTTCAGCTGATGTTAGTCATTTTCATGATTAATCGGTTAATTTATCAGTTTAAACTGCAGCAGTGACAGATATATCGGAGCAAACAGAACTTGATCAGCTGCCAATAACTGTCTGACAAACAAGAACACTACAGGGTTCACACTCATCAGTTTCAGCAAAACCACGATCAAAACATGCTGGCAAAGAATTCAGGAGATGATGTTTAAACTCAACATCAAGTGGAAGAAAATCCCAGCAGCTTGACCAGCTCTCTGTACAGTCACTAAACGCTAATGCTGTCAGCAAAATGTCTGGTCCAGGCATCTAATTTCTGTTTGCTTTCACTTAGACTCAAAAATAAACATTTAAAGTGACTCATGTGTAAACTAGCTTTCTTTGGAAAGCTGCAGGGAGATCAGGGAAGTTAAACCCATTTCTCCAAAGCTTTACAATGGAGGTGGAGAGTGCAATGTTAGCATGACACCGAGAGCTACAATAATCATAAAAATACCAAGTTCTGCCTGTTTTTTTCCTTTGATTTTTGCCTTTATTGACCATTGATAGTTGTTTTGGACATAGTAGAGACATGAAGAATAAGTAATAGAAGGATTAAAGACCAACAGTCCAACAATCCCAGAAAGAAAAAACACCCCGAATCAGCCAAATGTCTGTGGATTATATAATCTGTCAGGGGGTCGGGGTCAGTTGCACCTTTTTCTGTATTCATGGAGGTCAGTAAATAACTTCACGTGTCTGTTGATTGTTGGATTATTGTATTTGTGGTTTAAGGTGAAGACGGCAGCCTCCTGCGCTTTAGGCAGCATGGCAGTCGGCAGCCTCAAAGACTACCTGCCCTTCCTGCTGAAGGAGATCTCAGCCCAGCCACGGAGACAATACCTGCTGCTACACTCCCTCAAAGAAGTCATCAGGTGAGTGTTCACTGGACTCTGGAGCTATGAAGGTAATCTTCTCTTGTTACTCCACCAAGGAATGTGGTGGAGTTATGTGATGGTCGGCCTGCACTGTGGGGCACCTAGGAAACATCAGTAAATGTGGCGTCCATCGATAAGCAGATGTTCAGACAGTGGTGTGTTCTGCCTGTGACGACGTGGGAGGGGACCTGATCAGAAAGTTGGTCACACCAGTGCTCCCAGTGAAATAGTTAGTCTGAAGTTGGAGTTAGTGAATCCACTGCATCATTTTAGCAGATATGTGGTTCTTGTCTGTTGTAGTCCCACTTTAATATTAAGCTCACAAAACTCTTGCCAGCTGCAGCTTTAGCAAATTTCCTTTAAAGTTTGCTCTCGTCCTACCGAATATCTTCTCCCTCCCTGCTCAGCGCCTGTCCAGCCTCTAGTCTCTCGCCACATGTGGAGTCTATCTGGGCCTTGCTGTTTCAGAACTGCGAGTGTCAGGAAGAAGGGACCAGGAACCTGGTGGCTGAATGTTTGGGAAAACTGACCTTAGGCAACCCTGCACAACTTCTTCCTCGACTTAAACAACAACTCAAAGCTGGTAGGATGCGTCAGGACCCAACACTTTGTGTCCCTCATAGAATGCTGTACAGTCTTAACCCTCTGCACCCCAAAACCTCCTGGTTGGTTTGAAAGGCATGTTGTATATACAGGGAGTCCTCGACTTCTGTAGGAGTTCCATACCTACAGTGTGACGCAAGTCGATTTTCACCATAAGTCGTAACTCCAGTGAAGAATGTAAACAAAGCCATTGCATGCATCACGATATCGATCAGTAACGACAAACAGTCATTAGCTCACACTGAAACACAACTCAGTAGGAAAATACCAGCAAAAATATAAACTGTACGTCTGAATTACGCCTGGGAGCCATAATGAAGTTAGTGAATGTAGCATAATCCAATGTGGCGGCAAATGTAAACAAAGCTGTCTTATAGCGCCACGTGGCGACTGTACATGCAGTATTCATCCACTCTGCTCACCAACTAGTTCCACTGAACCAGTTCCGACGTAACGACGAAACGCCGTACGTTAAACCGATAATCATTTCCGATGTAACGGCAAAACAACATAAGTCGAGGATGTCATAAACTGAGGACCTCATGTAGAAAGGTCGCCAAAATGACATAATATATCAGAAAACAAGTGAAAACATTGAAGGATTTTCAGCTGTGATGATCCTTGAACTTCTCATCTGTGTTGCACCATTAGGTCAGAAATCTAAGCTTAAATCACTTCATTCTACATGTCTTATTTAAAAATGCACCAAAAACAAAGTTTGTACCAGATTCTGTAAAACATCAGAACTGTTAGTCAAATCACTTCACTCAACAAACATTGGTGAACCAAATATGGATAATCTTAAGCCAGAAACATCTAAAGGAAGGGAGGGAATAAAGGAGTATATTAATGGGTGGCTTGTGAATGGTTTCAAAAAAGTGCCATTTTTTTCAAACAAAATGCAAAATTCCTAAGATATGGATCCCACCAACAGCTAAGCCTAAGCCAGCTAGCAGGGGATGTTCCTGCAACACTGACATTCCCATCCAGTTCAAATACTGTATCGTGTAAGAAAACATTTCCCTTTAATGTTAAAAAAAAAAGCTTTAGGGGATTTTTAAAATTGTATTTCCACTTCTGTTCCTGTGAAGTTACAAGTTAACTAAGGCTTCATGTTCTGAGGATTCAGAGGACGTTTTTGGGATGTCGTCAGATGATGATTAAAAAGGATGCAATGCGATAATTCTGGGTAAACAAAACTGTGATAAGTGAATGTTTTTTGGCATTTTTTGGACCTGGAAATACTTCTTCTGACACCGTACTTGTCCCTGTACAGGTTCTCCTCTGGCTCGCAGCACGGTGGTGACAGCAATCAAGTTTACTATCGTTGACCATCCTGCTCCCATAGACTCACTGCTGAAAGACTGCATAGGTAACACACACAGTCAGGAGCAACAGCACACTTCAAACATCAATCTAATCCTTATTTTAAAACTGAGTCTTTTCTCAAAGTGTGCCTTCAAGTCCCAGTGACTCAGATCATCTAAGCTGCTGGCTGTATAAAGATGGAAAGAAGAGCAGTTTTGAATCGGAGTGTGTTTGCTCTGGCTGTTGCTGTGTTGGCAATGTCTGACTCCTACTACTAAAAAAATAAGCAAAGAGGTGGAGCATTAGTGGAGTTGAAGTTGGCCATGGACGCTCCTATGATGGTACCCACCTGTCACTCAAAACGGTCCTCAATTATGCATCACTTTAAGCTTTAATAGAACTTAAACAGGAGAGTTAAATAGAAATCATACTCTGTACAGTTGTCATTAATGGGGAAATGAGATAAAGAGACCCACATTTTTTTTTTATCCCAAGCTGTAAACATGTTTTTTGTGCATTATTTTGGACATTTTAACATGGAGGTCTCTGGGGTTTGACTCACGTTTAGATGCAGCCTCAAGTGGACATTTCAGGAACTGCAGCTTTTGACACTTCTGTGTTGGATTAATTTTTTAGCCCTTGAGGATTCTGTCTGAACACAACCTGTACACTCTGAGTGCACTTCATTAGAAGCAACATCCCAACACTGAGGCGAGCCTCTCTTTGGTTGAGTTGTTGATGAGATGTTGGAAACGTCCCTCTGAGATTCTGTTCCATGTTGTCCTGATTCATCACATTGTTTCTGCTGATCTGTCAGCTGCACATTCATGCTGAAAATCTGCTGCTTCACCACACGCCCAAGTTGTCTGGACATGTGTTGACTGGGGAAGCCAAAAAGTTTACTGTTACCGTACATAGTGCATTATTCTGCTGGGATCAGCTGTTACAGGATGGTAAACTGTGGTCATAAAGGGATGCACACGGTTAGCAACAATACTTAGATCGGCTGTAGCATTCCAACCATGACTGCTTTCCAGATCATAAGATTTATTATTTGGCTTCAAGTGCATCCTGTTGTATGTAAACTCATGCAGTTTACATACAACTGGAACATACTGCTTTTTCATATCATCTAACAGGATGTTGTAGGACATCCGGGGATTTCTGGCATATTACATTTGACATATTTGGTATTGGGACATGCTAAATCATCTTCTGGCATACTGTATAGTATAATAGTATAGAAGTTTAAACACATCCTATGATCGTTGGTATTCAGTTGCCAGAGGTGTCCAATAAAACATCCCCCACCCCGTTACACCAACCTGTACTGTTGCTAGAAGGCACGTGGGCTGGCTGGATTTGTGCTGTCCATTTTGACCTACCATCTCTGGCCTCAGCCATAATTGAGCATCATCCAACCAGGCTGTGTTTTTCCATCTTCAGCTGACCAGTGTTGGTGAGGTCGTGCCCACTGCAGCCTCACGTCTGTGAAAGCCTACGTGATCTTCTGCTGCTGGAGCCCATCTGTCTTGAAGTTGCTGTGAGTCTGAGCTGCTTTTCTGCTCAGAACATTTGTAAAGAGTGGTTGTCTGAGTTACTGCCTTCGTGTCAGCTCCAACCAGTCAGACCTCTCTCATCAACAAGGAGGTTCCTTCAGCAGAACGGTCACTCTCTAGACTGCTTTTTCACCAGTCTGGGTTATCTCCAGACTCTGTTGTCGTAAAACTGATTAAAAAAGCATCCAGGTGAAGCGCACATGAGGCAAATAAAGTAAACTAATGTCCCGTTCTGCTGTTTAGAAGCCAGTGCACAAATACCTTCTGTTTATTCTCCATCAGTAACATCGTCTCTGTGTGACAGGAGACTTCCTGAAGACGCTGCAGGATGAGGACATCAATGTGCGCCGTGTTGCTTTGGTGATGTTTAACTCAGCGGCTCATAACAAACCATCTCTGATTCGTGGCCTCCTGGGAGCAGTGCTGCCTCACCTCTACAAGGAGACCCAGATCAGAAAGGACCTCATCAGAGAAGTGGGTTGGCTGGTTGAGGAGCTGCAGGTGTTTGTTTGTGCTCTGTGCAGATGTATGACTCTGTATGTGCACTACAGGTGGAGATGGGTCCATTCAAACACACCGTGGATGATGGTTTGGATGTGCGTAAAGCAGCGTTTGAGTGTATGTACACTCTGCTGGACAGCTGCCTGGAGGGGCTGGACGTCCTGCACTTCCTGGATCACGTCGAGGAAGGACTCAAAGACCACTATGACATCAGAGTGAGTACAAAACATGTAAAGAACACTTTTTTCAGATTTTTTTCTTTTCCTCAGTGTGAATAGGAAACAGAGCCTCACAAGCTCAGTTTGCATTCTTGCATGATGAGTTTTCACTGAGATTTAAGTTGGGAGCAGATCTACTGCCTGGTCAAATACACAACAACTCACCCAAAACACTGAAACCTCATTATACATTATTTTTCATTTAGCTTCTATGATGACCATATAAAGCTTGTAGTAGCTGTAGTTTTTATCCTAAATTGTTTATTTAGACACAAATTTTGGCAGAGATTTTGGGATGAATTTTGACATTTTGAATATCAGAAGAAAGATCAAAATCAAATCCATTGAGTGACTCGTTTATCCAATGAAGTCTGAGATGAGTTGAGAAGTTTCTGCATCGATTGGTTGGTTGACCAAATCCTCAAAGACTAATCCATTATTTCTGGGTGTGGGTGGAGCACACTACCTCTGAGCACCCCTACGTGTACAACCTGATGGAGACTGCTAGGTCTAGCTTATTTAAGGTTTACTGCATGTTTATTTAAATGTTTCTTTGCTTCAAACTAACTGACACCATGTCAACACATGCATTTTGTTTAAACAGATGGCCAAATATCAAGTATAAACTTTGCAAACGGCAGTTTGCATTTCACAGCTCAGCAACCAAGTCATGCAGAGGTTGATCTAGAGATGTCCAGGTTGTTTTTCTCTGTGACAAATTGATTGAAGAGTAGATAATATTCCAGCTGACCACGATTTTCTTTGGCTGACTGCAGTTGTCGTGTTAATGTCTGAATGAAGGAAAACTGTCAATAATCTAGTGACCACTGAAACCACAGTGAAAGTAGCAACACCTACAGCCTTCAAGTGTCTCGTATGATTTTCTCTCTGGTCTCACTCTCATGTTTTTTGTGTGTGTTTTGTAGATGTTGACCTTCCTGATGCTGGCCAGACTCGTCTCTCTGTGTCCTGCTGCTGTTCTCCAAAGACTGGACAGACTGGTGGAACCACTTAAAGCTACGTGCACGACAAAAGTACTAAAACACACACACAGTCTGAGAGGTCAATTATTCATTATCAAAACTGGATTCATTTGAATGCTGATACTTAGCATGTGAAACAGCAAAAACTACAGTCTGTTCAGAACTCGACTCACTGCTTTGTCTGTTTCTGCATGAAATCAAGAATCCACAGTTTTTGCCATCATTGTCAAGATTAGACAAAAGATTAGTTTAATCATCTGAACCCAAAACCTGCCCCATGTTTAAAATAGTAAACCAATAGTTAAAATCACATGATTTACAGGATGGAATCTCTGAAAACAAAGCATCGCTTCTGGCAGAATATTTAAATATATCTCCATTTAAAATCTATAAAAACAGGAAAAATATTTGGATTTTCAACTTTTTTAAAAGTACTTGATTAACTTTGGCTTGTATTTGGAAAAATATTGTGCTTGTTGAATCCATTTGTTTTTCCATAAAATAAACAAAGATATTCAACTTTAGTTTTTTGCTTTGGGATTTATAGCATTATAACTGCGTCTTTCCATAAAGGTGCAGGGTTTTCGACGACAGAGAGAGATCATAGAACTGTTGAGCCGCCTGCATGGAAAACAAAGTGCTACTGGAAGAAAATGACCAAACCTGTTTATTTTTCTTGTAAAATTTCTTTGTGGGCTCGTTTGCACTAAAGTCTCCGTTTCCTCTGACCACCTGCAGGTGAAGGCCGGCTCTGTGAAGCAGGAGTTCGAGAAGCAGGAGGAGCTGCGGCGCTCAGCCATGCGTGCCGTCGCCGCCCTGCTGGCCGTCCCTGAAGTGGAGAGGAGTCCCAGCATGGCCGACTTCGCTAACCAGATTAGATCCAACGCTGACATGGCGTCCATCTACCAGAGTGTCCAGGGAGGAGAGGGCGGGGGACCCACAGAGAGCATGGACATGAGCTAGACACTGGCTGACAGAGGACACCTTTTAATATGTTGTTTTTATAGATTTATGGCTGTTTAGGTACAGTAAAAAAAACAGAAAAGCACCATGCAGTTAAAGTTTGTTATACGACCACAGCTTTATTTTGGAAGTTTTATTATGACTATGAAATATATCTTTTATGATAGACTTGATTTGAACTTACTCAAAAGGGATTTTTTTCTTTTCAGTATAAACTGGGTTGAAATTCAAGTCAGTTCAAGATTTTCTGATGGATTTGTCACAGCAAGCAACAGAAATTTGGTGCTACAGGAGTTTAAATGATTCAAACAGTTTATCTTTCCATCTGTTAACATGATTATGACTTTACCACAGACATCTCTATTTTCCACTCAACAAGGAAATGCGGTCAATGACTTGCAGCGTACGATAGCATAAAAACAATGTGACGCATTGTTCTGTGTTAATAAGATAAGCACAATGTATTTTTAAGAGGTTTCTGAAAAGGCTGTAAGTTATAATGCTGAAGTTAGCACATTTCTATTAAATTTTCCCTGAAAAACCTTGTTGAAAAATTGTTTTGTTTCTTATCATTACATGTATTATATGAGCAGTTGCACAAGGAACAATATATGCAAATAAATAAATTGTAAATAACTGTAGATATAAATCTACAAACGGTATACTATCTACATCAATAAATTGGAATAAACAATATTATTATTCTTCACCAAATCTCAGACTTCTGCAGAAAATTACAAAAACAAAAAGATTCATGAAGACAAAAAACAATGAGGAAAGATTAATTTTAAAAGGAAATTGGTTGAGGTCAGATACACATCCTGGAAGTCGACAACAAGAGGGACATAATCAGCAATGAACAATATTTGTGGATATTTCTTTTTGTGGGTATTTAATACAGATGACAGTGAATGAGGATGTGGTTGACATCTGCACTAAACAAAAAACAGCAAAGGCATGTTATTAACACTTTGATGCGCAACATGAGTCAAAAGTGACCCAAATCCAAGGGAAAATGGATACCTCCTGACCCACACTACGAACCAAAGGGTTAAAATACTAGATTACAAGGATCTATTTGCTGATCTACAGATGTTTTTTTTCCCCAGATGTTGACATTTTCTTGTCTAAATTCTGTAATGGCTGTCATGTTGGACGATAGCATTACTTTAACGTTGATAATGACATTTAACTGTCAAAGTATGAATGCAAGTTAGCAAAAGATATTAAAAATAAAAGTTGATTTTACTTCATGTTAAACAGCAGAGAACTACATCAGCTGTGCTTTGGGATATTGTGACTCATAAAAAAAGTTAAGGAAAACATTGTTTTTACATTTTTATTAAGACATTTGTGGGATTTTTTTCTGCTGAGGCAAAACGTTAGCTTAATGCTAACATTAGCTAAATAACTTTGTTGTCATCATGGAAATAATAAAACATTTCAGAGCCAATGCATATAACAAACACCACCTCTTTGCCAATGCAAATTTAATTTACTGTTTGATTTTTCAGCCCCATTCAAGGTAAAGTTGGTCTCTGTTTTTTTTTTTTAAATAAGAACAAAAAGAAGGTGACAGTTAGCCTCGACTGAACACAAGAGAGCTAAAATAATGCCAAACTTGATACTGATAATGATAGCAGAGGACGACATTCAATGTGTTTTGGGATACCAAGTATCATATAAAGATGGAGGAATATCGTAACTGTTTTAGTGAAATTGGTGTTTTTTTTCTGTGCTAGCTTAACCAAAACTTTAGCTGAAGGCTAATGCTAGCAAACTAGCTCAGGTGCCATGACTGATACAACTGAAACTATTTCAAAACATGGATAGCAAATGTGTGTTAGGATACTGTGTTTCATGTGAAGATTGTCAAGAAATTTATGTTTTGCCAGTTTAATCAAAATTTAATCTAATCAAGATATGTTCAGTTGTTTAGTTTTTCTTCAAATTAACTGTCATTTTATCTACTGTTTAATTATTGAGTTATAATGAAAATATATTCACTGATGAGGCAGAAGATAAAGAGATGTGAATGTCATAGTTTAGATTTGCTGTAGTGCCTCTTGTATAATGAGGAAGAGTTACAGGTGTGTCTGCTGAGTTATGCTAGTGAATGCTGCAGCATGGCTTTGTTTCTTCCACAGTTTATTTACTGTGGAAGATTGTGCCTCATTCACTGTGTTTAATCCTTTGGTCATTATTTTCTGCCATTTATTTTTCTTTATTTTTTATAATATATTGGTGTTTATTTTATCTCTTCTTCAAATTCCCAAAGTAACTAAGTGAGTATTGCAACAACCATTAAGTATCAACGATTAAAAGGTATGACAAATATTGAGCATTAATTGGGTGTTAAGATGCTGGAAGGTCCTGGGTTTGCATCCCAGCCTGGGATCTTTGTGTATGGAGTCTACATGTTCTCCCTGTGTGGGTTTTCTCCAGGTTCTCCAGCTTCCTCCCACAGTCTAAAGACATGCTGAGGTTAACTGGTGATTCTAATTTGTTTGTAGGTATGAATGTGAATGTGTTGGTTGCCTGTCTCTCTAGTCTCTCTATATGTAGCTCTGTGACAGACTGTTACTGATCCAGGGTGTCTCCTGCCTTCACCTAAGTCAGCTGGGATAGACTCCAATTACTGTTAAACAGTGGTGGTTGTCATGGTAACAGAAGCTGTGTTGGCTTTTGGAGACACTTCCAGTACCAGGGCTAGAGTTACTGATTATTTAGATAACAGAATGCCAGAAAATATAATAAAATGTCCCACAGACCATGGTGACATGTATAGATGTTTTATTATGCCCTACCAGTGGTCTACAGTCCAATTCATAATTGATAATGCAATTTTAAAAGGAAACCGACTTTATTAGTTATAAAATAGTTGATGATTCAACTAATAGACTTCGAATTGCAGCTTATTACTTTAACATAGTTCCCCCTTTTAAGTCTCACTGTCAGTGTTGTGTGAAACCAGTTGATAACTACATAATAGTGACAGTTATACCTCACAATATGCAGGTTTTTTTGAGAAGATGAGAGAGGCTTTTGTGGGTAAGAAAACAAAAGGACTGCTGCTACACATGGAGCAGCCGAGGAACCATCCCAGGGTTTGGATTTACAGATGCTGCATTCTTCATTTTGATTACAGGTACATTTTGTTTTGAGCAAGTATTACACAGTGAAGGAAATTAAACTGTACCAGCTTTGGATGACCTGAACAACTGAAAAAAAATCTGTATTAGACAATTGAAGAAGCACATTTTGAATGATGTCACTGTAGAATGGAAGAAGCACTATTTGAATATAAATTGCAGATTTCTTGAGAGAGTACCAGTTCTGTGGCACTTACTTTTGGATAATCAAGACAATTTACTAGAAGTGGTATACTGAATCTCTTAACATGTTAATTTAAACCAAACCTGCGTGGGTTTCAGTAGGGTATCATTTGTAATTTCTAACCCTTTTCTGAAGAAAGCGTGGATATATTTAGCTTGTTAGCACACTCAGATAGTTAGCATGTACCCTTATCCACAGGTTAAGCTGATTTAATATACTGAAAATATTCACTTTTTATGTTGATTTATAATCTATTTGGGCTAATAGGGCAAGCAGATAGAGAACACTCAGGCCTACTTAGTTTATCTCAAGATAATGTGCATTTTTTCCCACCCTGCGACCGATCGATTGGTTGAAGAGTATGTACAATTTCTGTGCTTGAATATTACCCTACTGCACACATAGAACGGACAGCTATGTACTGGATTATCACAGACTTTTCCTTTAATAGAAATGAAATGCAGCATCTTATGCACCTTTAAAGAGACAGCCACTGAAAGTTCAATGTGACAATCGTAACTCTGACAGAGGAAATAACCTAAATGTGGGGAAACTTGGAGGTGTGGGTTTGAGTGCAAACAAGGACGAGCTGATAAAGAAAGACAGATGGTTTTGTATGTGTAGCTCAGTCTATTTAATGTTCAGAAATAGCTGTGGTTTTCACAGGAAGTACATGTAAACTGTCCACACAGTAGCAGCAAAACAACTGTACATTCAAGAGCAAGTGATTACAGACACTTTTATATTTGACAAAGGAATATTTCAGGCACAGAGTCTAATTGAAAAGCAAATGACAGTAACCACACTTTTAAACCTTTAGTTCTTTCTGCATTTGTCACTGAAATTGGTGATGCTGCAGCCTCATCGAGGCTTGAATACTGAACTTCAATTACAAGTAAAGTTTACGGATTCATCAAGTCATTACAGGTCAAAGTCCCATCACAGTGTCTGTTATTAATGATTCCTATACACATAAAAAATCTGTCACTTCACACAATTTTTGCTTTTCATTTTACAACTTTTTTTCCCAGCTGCCAAAATGTGACTTCTTTTTATAGCCTTTTTTTCCACACCTGAATTTCCCACCATACATTTTGTAAACGTTCTAAATTCGTTACAGAGCTCGTCTATGCTCACTGTTTCCTCAGTTTGTTGACTGTTGAGTAGAGCGGTTCCCCTGTAGGTCCTGATGGTTGACTCACAGCCGAGTCGGTTGGACTTTGGCTGTACTTAACAGCGGAGTATTGGCAGGCAGAGGAGCTCAGTTTGGGGATCAGCGTCTCTCTTCCAGCTCTGTCAGGGCTGCTTTGAAAGTGGATGGTGGAGTAGTGCAGTGAGGGAGTCGGGTTTGCAGGAAGGTTGGCAGTGACGTAAATTGTATTCATTTCATTTTCTGAGTCTGGAATCTGGAGGCGCTCCTGAATCTCCTCATAGATATTATTCTTTCAGAAAAGAGTGAAAAATACAGTGTGAGCAGTGTCTATTAAAAACTGTAGTCATTGTACAATTTACGTAGATGCAATTAAATGACAAACTGTTTAATAGCTGACAACTTGAATTCCAGGTTTTTACTGAGTACAGTACTGATCAATACACCATACAGCCGCCATATACCTACACACAGACACACACACACACACACACACACACACACACACACACACACACACACACACACACACACACACACACACACACACACACACACACACACGCACAGACACACATGCACACGCACAGACACACACACACACACACACACACACACACACACACACACACACACACACACACACACACACACACACACACACACACACTGTAGTGATCACAGAGCTGGTTGGCAGGACTGTCCTGTTGTGCTGCAATGCACCATGGGAGTTCAGGGTGTTAGGGTTATAAATGTAATAAATGTGCACTACCATTCAAAAGTTGTAGAACGTTCCAATTTTTCCAATTTTTTGTTGGAAATTCTGCATGTTAATGTCTCATTGTACTCTAAAATGAAAGCATAGAACAAATAAACAAGTGAAGTTTGAAAAAAAAAATCTATTTCCATCAATCCATCCATTTTCTTCTGTTTATCTGGGGCCGGGTTGCAGAGGTAGCAGGAGAAGCAGGTCGTTCCAGACGTCCCTCCCCTCAGCAATGCTTTCCAGGTCTTCTTGGGGAATCCTGAGGCGTTCCCAGGCCAGACAAGATATATAATCCCTCCAGGAAGTTCTGGGTCTGCCCTGTAGTCTCCTCCCAGGCGGACATGTTCGGAAAATCTCCAAAGGAAGTTTTTCCAGAGGCATCGGAATCAGATCTCCAAACCACCTCAACTGGCTCCTTTTGATGCAAAGAAGCAGTGGCTCTACTCTGAGCTCCCTCCTGATGTCTGTCTTACCCTGTCTCTAAGGCTGAGCCCAGCCAACCTGCAGAGTAACCTCATTTCGGCCGCTTGTATCCGCAATCTTGTTCTTTCGGTCACTACCCAGAGCTCATGACCATAGGTGAGGGTTGAACTGTAGATGGACTGGTAGATCGAGAGCTTCATTTTGCGGCGCAACTCCCTCTTCACCACGACGGTTCAGTACAGCGCCCGCATTTCTGCTGGCACTGCACCAATCCGCCTGTCCATGTCTTGCTCCATTTTCCCATCACTTGTAAACAAGATTCCGAGATACTTGAACTCCTTCACTTGAGGAAGCAACTCCCCCCTGATGGGGAGGAGCAGTCCATTGGTTTCTGGCAGAGAACCATGGCCTCGGACTTGGAGGTGCTGATCCACATCCCCACCACTTCACACTCGGCCGCAAACCACTCCAGTGCATGCTGAAGCTCATGGTCTCATGAAGCCAACAGAACCACATAAACTGCAAAGAGCAGAGATGCGATCCTGAGGCCCCCAAACTGGACATCCTCCTCACCCCGGCTGTGCCTTGAGATCCTGTCCATGAACACCACAAACAGGATCGGAGACAAGGGGCAGCCCTGGTGGAGTCCAACACCCAGTGGAAACGTGTCTGACTTTGTGCCGAGTATGCGGCACACGTTGGTTGTACAGGGACCGAATGGCTCGTATCAACGAGCCCAGAATCTCATACTCCCACAGTACCTCCCACAGAGCCCCTTGGGGGACACGGTCATAAGCCTTTTCCAGATCCACAAAGCACATGTAGACTGGCAGGTCAAACTCCCATGACCTCCTCAGCACCTCCACAAGGGTAAAGAGCTGATCCACTGTTCCACGACCGGAACAGAATCCTCCTTCCTCCTTCTGAATCCGAAGTTCGATAATCGGTCGGAGCCTTCCTTTCAGCACCCTAGAGTAAACTTTCCAAGGGAGGATGAGAAGTGTCATACTCCAGTAGTTGGCACACACTCTCTGGTCCCCCTTGTTAAAAATGGGGACCACCACCCCGTTCTGCCACTCCACAGGTACCGTACCTCATGCCTCTCCATTGTAGAGATGTGTCAGCCAAGACAGTCCAACAATGTCCAGAGCCTTCAGCATCTCAGGGCGAATCTCGACCACACCTGGCGCCTTGCCACCAAGGAGCTTCTTAACTACCTCGGCGACCTCTGCCCCAGATATGGACAAAGATCCCCCAAGTCTTCAGGGCTCTGCCTCCTCCACAGAGGACATGTTTACTGGATTCAGGAGTTCCTCAAAGTGCTCTTTCCACTGCTCAACAATGTCCCCAGTACGGGTCACCAGTTCTCTACCGCAACTGTACATAGCCTGAGCAACACCCTACTTCTTCTTCCTTGGGTGTTGATCAGAACTTCCTCGAACTTCCTCGAGGCCAACTGAAAGTCCTTCTCCATAGCCGCCCCGAACTCCTCCCACACCTGAGCTTTAGCTTTCACAAGTGCCGCAGCTGTAGCCCTTTTGGCTGACCGGTACCTGTCAGCTGCTTCAGGAGACCCCCGAACCAGCCAGGCCCGAAAAGCCTCCTTCTTCAGCCTGATGGCTTCCCTCACCACTGGTGTCCACCAACGGGTTTTTGGGTTGCCACTGCAACAGCCACCAGTGACCTTCTGGCTACAGCTCCTAACAGTTGCTTCAGCAATGGAGGATTTGAACATGGCCCACTCAGACTCCAACCTCTCCCGAGATGCAGGAGAAACTGTTCTGGAGGTGGGAGTTGAAAATCCCACAGACAGGGTCCTCCACCAGACGTTCCCAGTTCACCCTCATAACACATTTGGGTTTACCAGGTCTATCCAGCAGCCTTCCCTGCCATCGGATCCAACTCACCACCAGGTGGTGATCAGTTGACAGCTCTGCACCTCTCTTCACTCGAGTGTCCACAACATACAGCCACAGGTCTGACAATACGACTATGAAGGCGATCATTGACCTTTGGTCTAAGGTGCTCTGGTACCAAGTACACTTATGAGCTACCTTATGCTTGAACATGGTGTTTGTACTGGACAATCTATGACTAGCACAGAGATCCAATCATCCCCCTCCAGGTTTCTTGTTCTCCGAGGAGAACTCCAACAAAGTGCCGCTCAGCCGGAGGCTCGTGAGTATCCCCACACCTGGCCGGTGCCTCTCACCCTGGACAACTCAAGAAAAGGAGAGAGTCCAATCCCTCTCCAGGATTTTGGTTCCGGAACCCTTGCTGTGCGTGGAGGTGAGTCCAACTATATCTAGCCAGTATCACTCCACCTCCTGCACCAGCTCAGGTTTCTTCCCCGCCAGTGAGGTGACGTTCCATGTCCCAGAGCTAGTCTATGCCACCAGGGGGCAGTGCGCCTAGACACCCGCTCCTGCCTACTTCCCAGTGGGCATAGCACCCAACCCCGATTTCCTGCTCTGCAGGTGGTGGGCCTATTGGGCGGTGGTCCCACTAATAAGCTGTGCTTGGCAGTAAAATCCTGTTCTAATAATGCTCTGGAGGGTTCCATGATGTGTTCCAACACTACTTTTATGCAGACAGAGGAGGTTAGAAGGAATCTAGAAAAGTTGGGACACCCGTAGGATTTGATAGCACCAACTTTCAAGGCTTGATCAACCTCCATTGCTGCCGAACAGCTTTAAGTTGTTAATCTATTTCTGGTTCACTGAAAAAGGCCTTTTTGTATAATCCTGAAATGAACATTATTTTTTAGTTTTGGGTAACCTTACCTTTTTTTTTTTTTTAACCCTCTGGCAGTTCACCACTTATTTTTGTACCATTTCAAGCTCTTCATTGGACTTGAACTACTTGATTTTCAATTAGAAATTGAAAAATTGGGGTATTCTAAAACTCATGACCAGTAGTGTATATGAAATGTTAAAGCACCTGCTCGGGGCAGTGTTCGTGAAAGCCAATGCTCCTTCTCAAGCGTCATTCTTCCACACTGCTAGCCACAATGCATTTTACACACTAACCTCTTTGGGATGCGTTTCTGCGGCTGCATTTGTGTTGTGTTTTGGAGCTGACCATCCTGCCAAAAGCATAAACAAAGAAAAAAGTAAACAATAAACAAACAAGCTGAAGGCCACCAAGTTGACTCATTTCACCCCTTTTCGTCAAACTGAGCAACAGCTACATTTACCACCAGCTAAAGCCTACAGATCATTTTTCAGTCTGTTTTTTTTAAATCTATAACCTTCACTTCAAATACCCCACAAATTATCAAAGATGATCAACCTCCAGACTTGAAAAAGTCCTGTCTAGCCACTGCTAACGTCATAACACTGTCTGCAACGGCTTATTTTCAACATAACCTGTACAAGACTGGGAAGTTGTGTGAGTGTGGTGTTGTGTGTAACTGCAGCATGTCTGTATGTGTGCGTGTCATACAAATAAATACTAAATGTTCTTACGTTTGTAGATAAAGATCAGAAGTGCTACAAGCAGCATCAGCAGCATCAGCAGCACAGCTACACAGGAGATCACAGCAAAGATAAACTGAAATCTATCTGCAAGATACACCACACAGGAAAGAAATGATCCAGTACAGTCAACACGACATTATCATCCACCCCACTCTGTGCTGACAAGTTTACGAACAACTGATAGAAAATGAATGTTATACAGTGCAATACCAGTTTTCCAATGCTAAGTCTACTCTTACCATGACTCTGAGGAGATACAGTTGCAGGTACAGGAGCTGTGGATGTTGCCGATGATACTGAAAGCAAACAAATTTACATTCAAGTTAGATAAGAAATCATTTAAAATCTACTAATAAAATTATGAATCAAAAAGAGCAATTTTTAAAACATTTTTTGAAAAAAATTGAAAAAACTACTCTATTTTTTAGTTCTCCCTTTGTTCCTCTGACATGTTTGTTAATTTAAATAAATATGCTTCTGCTTTCACTGCTAACTCAGACTAAAGCACACGTTGAATATAAACACAATACAAATTTATAAAAATACAGATCAGTCCTGCACATAAAATTGAATGGGAGTAAATTCTTTCAGGCTGTTTTTGTTGCAGAAGGCTGATATTGTTCTTGCTGGCTCAGTGTCACACATTCATAGCTCACTGGGACACTCAAACAGAACCACTGTGCTTTTAAATGCTTATACATTTGTGTGTTTTTCATAGTTGTGTTTGAAATTATGGCCTATGTGACTTGATAAATAATAGAAATACAGTCAAAGAAAGGTGATTAAATTGAAAATAAATCCCCTCAATTTTGGCTAAAATGAAACATTTTTGCAATAATTTGGCCCATGCCTGCTTGAAAGGCAGTAAATGCTGTATGCTTGTAGTGAGAAAACACTGAATCACTGATGCAGAGTTAGAAAAGTTGTTATAACATGAAGCTTAAGCATTGTGTGATGAAGCACGCTGTGGAAATATTTAGTCATTGTAAGATGACAGTCTTTGACGAAGGTAAAAGTAGAGTTCTAGTTTAAATATTTAAAATTAAAATCAGGTTTTGACATGATAGTTCCTCATAGCAATCAAGCATAAAAAGTTCCGTTGTTTTCATGTAACAACTTCCTGTTTTCCCACACCTTGAGTTGCGAATCACCACATCCTCGTTTCATGTTAAACCGATTTGCATCTTGAACAGCAGTTTGCAGGAGTTCATTGCTTTGTGTTGCACAGCAAAAGCCACTATTCATTTAACCCTCAGAATCTCAAGGAGTTTATGGGTTTTTTCTGCTCCAGTTTCATGTTTTTAGTCACTGTGGGCTCATTATTCAGTACAGTATGAAGCGCTGCACCTGTGAGGAAACAACACAACTGTGGCTAGAAGTAGTGAGAACTGTGAACAAGGCTGGAGTTCAGTCAAAAAGTCTCTGAATCTTTGTCACTTTACTGTCGGTTGCAGCTAAAACACGAATGGCTTCACAAGTGCAAAAAGCAAACAGAATTTTTAGTTTTTGCAGAATCTGGTGGAAACAGTTAATTAATGGCACATTGTTAAGCCTTTAATGCACTGTGTGAGTCAAAAGATATCGATATTCTAATGGATTTGTGTCACTTTTTACCCATGTTGGGCATCAAAGGGTTAAATGATAAATGTAGAATTGACTCTGAGGTTTTCCAACTGTACGGCACATCAGAGATGAGTCGTTCAACAAGCGAAAAGTAAAAAAAAATCTGATGCTTCTTTCTGAGATGTTTATATAGTTTCTGGCTCTGATAAATGGTGTAATTTTGGTGTTTTCTTGAAGGACAACATGCCTTTCAGAAGAATAAAGTCACGGTAAAATGTACGTCCAGCTGTTGTTTTTTTTTTTTTGTTTTTTTTTTTACCCATGGTTTTTTTTACAAATGGTTTATTTCTTACAAATTATGAAACAAGTCGACCAAAATCACGTTGATGAAATATTATTTAACCTTAGATTTGGTTACGTTTCCTGACTGAATGCCCCATCACAGAAAAGTATTGAAGACTAGTTCAAAATCCAATGGTTCTTTAAGTACTTATAGTTTCTCATTCTGATAAATTGTATAAATAAAAACAAAAAAGACATCATGCCTTTCAAACCTTCCAGCAGGTTTTGGGGTTCAGAGGGTTAAAGCAAAAATAAAACAAATATTCATCAGTTTTTCTTGCATGGTTGCCAGGCGATAATTGCCTCTGTGCAACGTGTATCAGGGTCCAATAACATCCACACAGTAAAATGTCATGACTCACCATTCATGAAGAATTTGTGGAGGAACTCCTCTCTGCCTTGTGGGTCAAATTTTTGTACTCCACACCAGTAAGTCCCAGTGTCGTTTGTTGTTACTTCTGTTACGCTTATGGTGATTTTTGTGTTTGCTTTGTCATCGAACATGGAAAACCTTTTGTTCAGATGAGGCCCCCTGGTTCTTGCTAGAACTTCACACTCAGATGGACTTCTTCCCTTACAGATGAATTTTGTCAAGTGCTTGCCTAAACGAATGTCCTTGTAACTGCACCAGTATGTGAAGTTCTGTCCAACAGCTGGGTATCGTGTGAAGAACGTAATATCTGTAGGAAACAATTATATATTTGTGGGTATATATATATATATATATATGACAAATTATATATAAATGATAAAACTTCAGAGGTTGAAGATGTGAAGTACTTACTTTTAAACTTCAGTCTTACTTTTGTGAGTGACACTGTCTGTATTTGCTCTTTCTGACTGGACTTCACTCCATACCAGTAGACACCGTTATCCTGTGAGGACACATTCCTGATGGACACACTGACACCTCCAGCTGTGTCTGAGATTGTGAATCTCCCATCTGACGTCAGAGAAGCGTTTCTTGATAAAATATCTTCACAGGTGGAACGGATGTCTTTGCAGAAAAACGTTGACTTGTCTTTGCTTCCTGAGTGATCACATGTGATGGTGGGTTTAGCTCCGCTGAAGACATGATACTCTACGCCTTTTGGGCATTTGTCGTCTGTAAATAAAACAGACAAATATAACATGCTTAATTAAGCAACGTAATACTGTACTAACACATGGCTGAAATGTAAATCATCACACAAGTGGGTGGATAACTGATGTTAGAACTGATATCCACACGTGGACAAAATAGTTGGTACCCCTCAGTTAATGAAAGAAAAACCCACAATAATCACAGAAAGAATTTGAATCTGACAAAAATAATAATAAATAGAAATTCTATGAAAATTAACCAATGAAAATCAGACATTGCTTTTGAACCGTGGTTTAACAGAAGCATTTTAATCTTTAATCTTTTCTAGGGTACCATCATTTTTGTCCAGGCCTGTTTCATGAGTTTATTTTTTTAAATAATTCAGTTAAACCACAGTTCAAAAGCGATGTCTGATTTTCACTGGTTAATGTTCAGAGAATTTCTATTTATTATTACTTTTGTCAGATTCAAATTATTTCTGTGACCATTGTGGGTTTTTCTTTCATTAACTGAGGGGTACCAACTATTTCGTCCATGTGTGTATGTACACTAATGGTAAAAATAAAAGTCTTGGTGTTAAAATATGGAATAACCCAAAATTTTGCTGAAAAGCCTTTCTTTGCATATATTTAATCAACAGAGAACTTTTCAGTGAATATGCAGTGGTGTTGATAAGATTTTACATTGTTCAACTAGTCTGATAGTTCTGCAGGCAAGAATCAGCTGCATCACAGTCAATTAATAACTTCACTGGGAATCAGTTAAAACAAAACCAAACAAAAAAACAATATTGATAATCAAAAAATGCTGAATGTTGGATTGCATAATAAACTAAAGTAATTATTAGATGAGGCCTTACCATGTATGTCACCATTAAATTGAGATTTTTGTGGATTTGAATTTGGCTAGAAATTGATTTAATTTCTCCCCTTTTTTGGAAGAGAAATGACCACTGTAGGACTACATCTAATGACAGTCAGTTGATTCATCATTGCAGCTTTACTCATTGAAGAAGAAATGTCAAAATGATATTTTATAACTATTTGGAAAAATGGAATCAAACAAAGTGACTGAAGTTATTACTTTCTTTAAATTTAAGTTAATTTATTTGTTTATTTGATCTGTGCTGTGTTGTTAATTTTAGTCATAATTTTAAATGACATTAATAGAAAATAAGCACCTCTTACCAACTTCAAATTTCAGCTCCACTGTGTGAGAACTTTTCAGTGAATATGCAGTGGTGTTGATAAGATTTTACATTGTTCAACTAGTCTGATAGTTCTGCAGGCAAGAATCAGCTGCATCACAGTCAATTAATAACTTCACTGGGAATCAGTTAAAACAAAACCAAACAAAAAAACAATATTGATAATCAAAAAATGCTGAATGTTGGATTGCATAATAAACTAAAGTAATTATTAGATGAGGCCTTACCATGTATGTCACCATTAAATTGAGATTTTTGTGGATTTGAATTTGGCTAGAAATTGATTTAATTTCTCCCCTTTTTTGGAAGAGAAATGACCACTGTAGGACTACATCTAATGACAGTCAGTTGATTCATCATTGCAGCTTTACTCATTGAAGAAGAAATGTCAAAATGATATTTTATAACTATTTGGAAAAATGGAATCAAACAAAGTGACTGAAGTTATTACTTTCTTTAAATTTAAGTTAATTTATTTGTTTATTTGATCTGTGCTGTGTTGTTAATTTTAGTCATAATTTTAAATGACATTAATAGAAAATAAGCACCTCTTACCAACTTCAAATTTCAGCTCCACTGTGTGAGAACTTTTCAGTGAATATGCAGTGGTGTTGATAAGATTTTACATTGTTCAACTAGTCTGATAGTTCTGCAGGCAAGAATCAGCTGCATCACAGTCAATTAATAACTTCACTGGGAATCAGTTAAAACAAAACCAAACAAAAAAACAATATTGATAATCAAAAAATGCTGAATGTTGGATTGCATAATAAACTAAAGTAATTATTAGATGAGGCCTTACCATGTATGTCACCATTAAATTGAGATTTTTGTGGATTTGAATTTGGCTAGAAATTGATTTAATTTCTCCCCTTTTTTGGAAGAGAAATGACCACTGTAGGACTACATCTAATGACAGTCAGTTGATTCATCATTGCAGCTTTACTCAGTGAAGAAGAAATGTCAAAATGATATTTTATAACTATTTGGAAAAATGGAATCAAACAAAGTGACTGAAGTTATTACTTTCTTTAAATTTAAGTTAATTTATTTGTTTATTTGATCTGTGCTGTGTTGTTAATTTTAGTCATAATTTTAAATGACATTAATAGAAAATAAGCACCTCTTACCAACTTCAAATTTCAGCTCCACTGTCTCAGGTGATGAACTCGACTGTGAGTTGCATTGGTGCTTCCATAAGTCCCCATGTTGCTTGATGATCACCTTCAGAGTTCTTATTTTTTCTGGCTGTTTGTCACAGTGATGATCTCTTGGAGTCTTTTCATATTTTCCGTTGGTTTTAGGATATGCGCATATGAATTTAGATGATCGCTCTCTGCATTCCTCTGACCGGACCTCCCAACCTGAACACAGACAAAGACAAATATTCACATCATGTCAGTCGTCTGAAAAACCTTTTCAGTAGTTTCCTAAAAGAGATTTCATTCCATTGACCAGCACCACTGTAGTGTCCTTCAACCAGGCCCACGAATGCATTCAAGCATCAGTCAGTAGGAGACCAACCCTCGGGCTGCACAACTAAATGAATATTAATGGCCTCTCATAATTAAATACGGGGCTGCACAGTGGATGGGTGGTTAGCACTGTCACCTTGCATAGAAGATCCCTGACTCACGTCCTGGCATTCTCAGGATCTTCCTGCATGGAGTCTCCATGTTCTCCTGTTCATGGTGGGTTTCCTCCAGGTTCTCCAGCTTCCTCCCACAGTCCAGAAACATGCTGAGGTTAACTGGTGATTCTAAATAGTCTGTAGGTGTGAATGTGAGTGTGATTGTTTGTCTCTATGTGTAGCCCTGTGATAGACTGTTACCTGTCCAGGTGAACCTGTGGTAGACTGTTACCTGTCCAGGTGAACCTGTGATAGACTGTTACCTGTCCAGGTGAACCTGTGATAGACTGTTACCTGTCCAGGTGAACCTGTGATAGACTGTTACCTGTCCAGGTGAACCTGTGATACACCGTTACCTGTCCAGGTGAACCTGTGATAGACTGTTACCTGTCCAGGTGAACCTGTGATAGACTGTTACCTGTCCAGGTGAACCTGTGATAGACTGTTACCTGTCCAGGTGAACCTGTGATAGACTGTTACCTGTACAGGTGAACCTGTGATAGACTGTTACCTGTCCAGGTGAACCTGTGATAGACTGTTACCTGTCCAGGTGAACCTGTGATAGACTGTTATCTGTCCAGGTGAACCTGTGATACACCGTTACCTGTCCAGGTGTCTCCTGAATCCACCCTAAATTAGCTGGGATAGACTCCAGCCCCCCACGACCCTGATGAGGATTAAGTGGTGTATACATAATGGATGGATGAGTGAATAATTAAATATACATAATCAACTCCAATACCACCATTTAAAATGCTCTGCCCACAGAAAACAGTTCATGTAGATAAAGTCACTTTCAGCTCGTGTAAATCTGACTTTAGAATGCCTCATTTCCTTCTTTTTAAAATAAATTTTCTTCCAACACCTGTCAGAGCTGCAGTGCTGCAGGAACTGATGGGGAGTAGAGGCTGACCTCTAGTGTCTATTATAGCCTGTATGTAGTCAGCATCAGGAAACTGTTGTCAGCAAACAGATGTTCAGTGAGTGAGGTGTTTTAAATACAATTTTCATTCTATCTGGCCTGCTGTAGATGCACTGAACGAAGGTGAAGAAGAATTTTATTTTAGGATGGATGCAGATGTGTGCATTAATGGGAATGTAGCACAGCATAGGAGTTCAAGCAGCAATCAGTTTATTTAAATGTCAAAATGTAATAAAAATATTTCCCCCTAAAGGCAATGAAAAATCAGGAAAAATCACAATATTAGCATGATTGTAATATTTTTCTAATTACGCAACACTAAATACTTCCTGCTGTATTGTTGTTTTCACAGCCGTCCCTATCTCAAGCAGTCAGTGTTGGGTCTTTATAATTCAAATGAAGAAATATCTTTCAAGAGTAAAGCAGTCCTAATAAAACATGAAAGCATCTTGTGTTGTTTAATCACTTGCATTAACTGCATTGTCTCTCATACTTCTGTTGCAACATTTTCACAAAAATATTGCTACTGCTGTTAATGCAGCTAGATGTGCTTTTTCAAAAAAAATATTCTGTCCCTTTACATATATAGGCCATAGATGCTGTAATATTATACCAAACGGCCAATTTTATAGTTAAAAAAGACCATGACTTGCGAGAAAAGAAATGTAGGTTGCATTCGATTCAAACCATCAGCTTTCATTGATGCATATTCACTTAATATTGTAAAAACTACCTGTGTGACAGAGCATTTTTTGAGGGAATTAAATGCAGAAAATACAATACCGTTCAAAAGTTTGGGGTCAACCAGGTAATTCCATGTTTTCCATGAAAACTCTCACTTTTATCCATGTGCTAACATAACTGCAGGGTTTTCTAATCATCAATGAGCCTTTCAACACCATTAGCTAACACAATGTAGCATTAGAACACAGGAGTGATGGTTGCTGGAAATGTTCCTCTGTACCCCTATGGAGATATTCCATTAAAAATCAGCTGTTTCCAGCTAGAATAGTCATTTACCATATTAACAATGTCTACACTGGATTTATCATTCATTTAATGTTATCTTCACTGAAAAAAACTGCTTTTCTTTTAAAAATGAGGACATTTGTAAGTGACTCCAAACTTTTGAATCATAGTGTATGTATTTGTTTACTTTTTAAAATCCTATTTTGGTTTTTAATTGGTGAACTAGTGCTGCAGGAAGCCTGCTATTGTCACATTTGTTAAAGTAAAAGGTCGTTAAAGAGCAGCAGCTGAAACTGCAGCACAGGATGTACTGAAACAAGTGGATTCCTTAAAGCAGGGCTGTAGTAGTATCTGTCAGAGTCTAATAGCAGCAATCACACAGTAATTCTGTTTTACCTGTCATCAGTGGAAGGATGAGAAGGAAAAAGCTCTTCATTTTGCTGGTCTTGGATGCTGGAATTTGAAATCTGTGAGGAGATTTTTCTTCAGTGTGTAAAGTCAGTTCCTCCTTTCACTGTATGGCTCAGCTCCAGTCTGTGCACAAATGTGTTTCCTGAGCTGGTAGTTTAGGTCACCTACAAATCCCCCGCCTTCTTTCTTTCCTTCTTACAGTGGCACTCGATATTGTAGTGGTATCTTATGTAATAATCCTAATTTGAACTTTATAGTTATGTTTCACAGCAAATCAAAAGTAAAATGAACAGTTTGACAACTTTATTCACAATGTTTTTGAAAAGTGAAGATTTTACATACCAAAGAAATGATGAACTCATAAACTGTAATACACCTTTAGATTACATTTAGGTAAAGTTCCATCATCCAGCTACTGCAGTAAAATACTGTCTCTCGATAAATTCAGATGTCATGGCATTGAAGCTGAAAAGACACTAATGCAAAACAAACAGTACAGCTCCATGAGGTAATGAATGTGGCTGTCACTTTAGTAGAAATGAATACATTTTTAGCATTCGACAGCATCAAAGGACCAAAGTGGAATGGGTAGGTTCATTATTTCTGCAGATAAAATGTATTTCTGCTCAGTGTTTATAACACAGAATAATTCAGATTACATTAATTCAGGTCAATTAATCGTCCAATTTATTCATTCACAGTACTCATGTAATGATATCTTACACCTTTGTTACATCTCCTGAACCCCATGAGCCCCTTATCATAATGGTGCAGAGGCAGCAAAGGCAAAAGTAAATACAAAGGACCAAAACTTGCTAAAAGAATGCCAAATTCCTGGTTGAAATGGTTAATGTCTTTGACAGTATAAAGTCGAGGTGAACTGATTGTTGCTCCAACTGATTATTGGATTAAATATTCAACATGTCTGGGATCATCATCCCTGAAATGTTTTAAATGGTTGCTGATAAAATAAATACATTTAAAATGGCTTTGGCTCTGATGTAGCTGCCTCTCTGTCTGTAGTCCTAAACAACATCCTGCCCTCAGCACCATCTGACTGGTTCCATATCACAGGTAGCAGCCTTTGAACTTTAAAGTTCTCTTTCTAATAAACATAGGTTAAAAAAAGCAAATACACAGTTTTGTGTTATTCTGTATTTTTTATTTTGCAACCAAACTACTGATTAGGACAAGCTTTTTTCTTGTTATTTTGCTCTGAGTCATTTAACATTAGTGTCTGCCAGTATCTAAATATTACAGATCAGCTGCAGTATCTAGCTTTAGCAGGTGGACCCTGCTATTGTTACTACACCAAGGAATGTGGTGGAGTTATGTGACGATCGACGTTGGCTTGTCTGTCTGTCTGTCTGTTAACAACATTACTCAAAAACAGACCAACGGATTTGCATCAAATTTTCAGGGAAGGTCAGAAATGGCACAAGGACCAAGTGATTAGATTTTGGCAGTGATGCGGCTTATAGTCTGGATCCATGGAACTGTTAAAGATTTCTGTATCCTTGCGAGATACCAGCATGGCGTCACTGTAACCATGACAACAAGTGAACACTACATCAGCTGCCTGCTGTTGATCACATGATTGTGATCCTACTACAAATCCACCATTGAGGACTTATCAGGACGTATCCGTCAGAAATCATACAGCAACTGAGCAGCCTTGGAGGAGGACTGCGCTCTCTGAGTGCTTTTCTTGTTACAGTTTTTCTCAATTGATAGACACTAAATTCCATTCACTGCACACAGCCTCCAACTGACTGCACACATTTCTCAAAAACAGGACTCTGCTGTCCAAATTTTGGACACTATTCATGGTTTGCACACAGTTTCCAAAACTCTTGCACTCTTTTTGCTAAAGACTGAACACGTTTTTTGCTCATTTGAACACACTTTTTCACTCATAGCACACATTTTTCAAAAAGTGAACACTAGGAAGCAGAACTGGGACACTGTTCCAACACTGCTGTCACAATTAAGACACAACAGGTCAGAACTGAAACACTTTTACCAATGAACTGCACACTATAAAACCTGCTGGGAAGCAGAATTAGCTGTTCAGAATGTAATCTGTTGTTAAGGTCATCAGAGGGTAAGGATGGTGCATAAAGTAAATGGTTTCAGGTTTATTGTGGTTTACTTTACATGTATGTAAATGTTGTGTCACTTCAGTGACATGTCTATACTGGAACAATACAAGCAGACAGAAATGTTCTGAGAATACTGTAAAAAATCTAATGCATAATTCTGGTTTCAAGTGCTGGTAAAATTACAGAAAGTGTACATGACTGACTTTTTCTCTGCTTTATGTGTGTTTGTTCCAGAGAGTTTTTCAGTTGGATTCTGATGATACACATGAATACATCTGGAACAATGTTAGTTTTCATAGAGGACTATTGATTCAGGAATGTTTCAATATGAACCCTCAAGTTATTGTGGTTTTTCTGCCTCCATATTCTCCCTTTCTGAATCCTATAGAAGAATTCTTCTCTACATGGAGGTGGAAGGTCTATGAGCAGCAGCCAGACTTTGGGAAAATCTCTATCAATCAGTGGTCTTGGCATGTGGTGATGTTTCTGTTGATGCATGTCAGGGCTGGATCAGACACACTAGATCTTTCTGTCCAGAGAAAACACAGCTAGTGATGTTGATGAGGTCCTGAGGTCTGACCAGGCTGAAAGAATTGATGCAGACGTGGTGTAAATATCTGCAGACTGTACTGTGGACAATACAGTGCTGTATTTATTGTCTAACATTATTTTTATTTTATAATGTACAGTCAGGCACTGCAATGGCCTCTGATTCATTTATAGGATGCATTTGTGTTTAAGTTGTCATTTTTGAGGACTGTATCATTTTTTTACACTTCATGTGAAAACACAGTGAGAGAAGAGTGTTTTGTATTTAGCAGTGCAGTGTCCTAGTTTTGCTTTGTGTGTCTTAATTTTGAAAACAAAGTTCAGATATTGACAATAAAGTGGCTTTTGACACAAGTGTGCAGTGCTTTGTGAATTGTATTCAAATAAAATAACAGTGTGCAGTGTGTTGGGAAATGTGTGCTATATTTCAGGAACAGTATCTTATCAACTAAGAAAAACTGTACCTGAAGTGATGCAGTTAAGCTGAATCTATAGTGGTCACAAGTATAGTTGTTTTTAAAATTAGCTGAGTCAAATTTCACAAAAATGTTATTTATCAGCCTGTATGGTGCTCCTCTACCAGATTTACTTTGTGATACAGAATGGTGGTCTCTACTTATTGAACTGCAGTTTGCATGATACTAGATAATTTATCTTATCTTGTCTCATTACTAAATGGAGATGACTGTCATGCAATCACTGTGTCTATATGAACTGATTCAACATGACTGCAGTAAACAGCTCTGACAGGTTCTGTTGAAAGTCTTTCTGCAATTTCCCCTGTCGTCAGAGATGCTCAGTGTGTCCACATGCTATTACCAAGATGTGCAGTTCCTTTCAGACCAGACACTGTAGGTGTGATGTAACCTCTTCACTTACTTGTAAATCCAGCTTTAAACCTCAACTGCACAGCTACAATCTGACAGACGTATTTCCTAACTGCAGAGTTTAAGTAACGAACAGTAAATCCACCAGTTGGTATTCCATCACACTCCACTGTATCAATATGTGATTCCACTGATATATTAGATGGCAAGAGCAGTGATTAGCACTGTCGCCTATCTGTGTGGAGTTTCCATGCGACTCTCCTGGCTTCTTAAATTTCACTCATACGATTTAGTTTAGATGTTATATATTTGCTTCAGTGAGTTAATTCTGTCTCCAATTGTTATTTTTGTTCAGTATTTAGGAGTTTTGTTTGTCATATTATATCACTCTGTTTTTACTCCGTGAAGGAACGTGGTGGAGTTCTGTGATGATCAGTGTTGGTTTATCTGTCTGTCTGTCTGTTTGTCTGTCTATCTGTCTGTCTGTGTGCAACATTACTCAAAACGAACTGACGTATTTGGATGAAACGTTCAGGGAAAGTCAGAAATAACACAAGGACCAAGTGATTCAATTTTGGCAGTGATGCAGCTTCTAGTCTGGATCCACGGATTTGTTAAAGATTTCTGTATCATTGCCAGATAGCGGCACGGTGTCACTGTAACCATGACAACAAGTGAACACTACATCAGCTGCCTGCTGATGATCACATGATTGTGATCCTACTACAAATCCATCACTGAGGACTTATCAGGACTTATCCATCAGAAATGATCCAAAGAACAACTGATTAAATTGTGGGGGTGTTTCTGAGTCCCATCAATTCCCGCTGCCCGCTACATATTTAGATCACGCGATTCAGTATCCGTACATAACATACACATGCAAAACACATGCCTGTGCTCAGTGCAAGGTCATTGTGTTTGTGGGTATATCTATATTAAATGGACACATTCTATGCTGCCGTGATTTCTGTTCATCAATAACTAATAAACAAATGTTGCATTTCCGACAATGCCATATGGGGGAATGAGCAGCCTTGGAGGAGTACTGCACTCTCTGAGTGCTTTTCTAGTTCATTCCTGTACTGACCAGAGGAGATGTTTACAAGCAGACAGCATTGTGGGAGTCTCGCTAGTGAAGGACCACTGTGACAGAGACTTGTATGAGGCTCGCTAACTTCAGGCCAGTGAAGTGGGTGAGTTGATGCCAATACCTCTTAGTTAATCATTTCTGTGATCAGCCCTTATCAGGAACTGACGTTCTTAGTTTTAATTTTTTCTGCAAATGCGCATCTGTGTCAAATATCAGTTACTGATTTACTTGATTATGAACAATCAGTAAATCTGTTTAAGTTCTATATTTGTGCTGGCTTAGAATTAGCAAGAAAAAAAGCAAAAAGACTGCACAGTAAAAATGAATGGACTTGCTTTCTTCAGTGCTGCGTGACGGTAGAGTGGAAAGGGTCCTTGGAAACTCTGGATGGGTGGTTGACTGTGGAGTAGAAGGGATGCTGGCTGCTGTCCAACACTGTAGAATACACGTCACCAGTAACTTCACCAGAGCCATTCGGAAAGTTGACTGTGGAGTAATCCATAAAGGCAGCGGGGTTTGTGGGAAAGGTGGCAGTCATGTAAACTGTTTTCAGTGAAATTCCTGGGTCCGACTTCAGGGAGGACTCTTGTATCTCCTCATAGACAGCCTTCCAGAATGAACAACACACAAATAATCGATGATCCAACCAGCATGCAGTGAACATCGTGAGGATCTCAAAGACAGACGTCTTTTATGAACTGATAAACTGTGGCAGGCCAGCTTACTTACATAACTCTAAATAAACAAAAAGACAAGACATCAAACTGTCTTTATGATCCTTTGTCATTGTGTAACACATTATAGATCATTGAAAAGTAGTCAATTAATGTTAGCAATTAATGTGTAGCTAATACTGTAACACTGAGGCCTGTGGCATCATGCACATATGACTAAACTGTATTTGAATACATCTGGAAGTCTGGATGCTACATTTACCTCTTTGTTTGGTGCATCTCCATCTGTGCTGTTATTTGAACACTCAAATCCTATCACAGAAGAATAAAGAGATATATAGCAAGGTGAAGAGAGTGAAGAAACTGACAGAAAAGTAAAGGAACTATTCACAACAACAGCTGACAGTTACAGCTGCTTGCCTTTAGTTATTATTGTTTTATGACCTGACAATTGTGTCCGCACACTGAAAACTAAACAAATTTCCACACGTTTCAATATTTGAGTGTATGAGACTTGATATTTATTCAGCAATAAATCATTTATGTAGTTACTGTGTGCTGGCCTCCAAAAAGAAAGTGTGTATTTGTGTGTTTGGTAAAAGTTACACTTACGCTTGTAGACAACAACCAAAACAACCACCAGAACAAGCACAGCTACACAAACGGCCACAGCTGTGACTGCAGTTAACCAAGAGCCACCTGAAGACAAAGTCCCAGAGATAAGAATGAGTAACAGCCAACTGTATGTGTTTAAACTAGGCCTGGGAATTTAACTTGTTAACATATGTTGGATTAATTACAGAAAAAATAATGCGTTAAAAAATCAATGTATTTAATCACACCTTTCTCAGTTCCCTAATTTCTGGCAGACCGGTAACACAGATAAACACTCCAGCCCAGTAGGTGGCGCTAATGAACCTAAAGTCTGTTTTTCAGCCGTGAAGAAGATACACAAGACACACTGAGTGATGTCAGCACAAGAAAGTTTGGTGAACAGTGAAGGAAGACGAGACGCATTGAGCTTGTTGGACAGAAAGATTTCTTTAAAAATCTTCCTGATGGCAGCTTGGATAAAAATGTGGTTGTGTGCAAATTGTGCAACAAAGAGTTTTCTGATCACCTCAATGCAAAACATGTTGCTGTTTGCACCAGAGCTAACGTTAGCTACGACAGTCCTGGTACTGGCAAACGGTGTAGCCATCCCAGAATACACCTCTTGTCAAGACACTGATAGTGCTTGAATTTACAAAAAGTTGAATATAATCGCTATGATTGGACTCCACAGTAATCTGTGAATGTAGTAGACAGATGAAAAATGTAGATAAATAGAAATGAAACAAACATTTTTGTTGTTTTAGTTCACATAGATGTCTCTTCATCCATTCAGTCATCAACCAACATTTATATCTTTACTTATTGTGTCAAATATTGCTATTTGACACAATGCGATTAATTGCGATTAATTAATTACAAAGCCTCTAATTAGTTGGATGATTTTTTAAAAATCACATCCCACCACTAGTTTAAACACACAAATTCCGTCCAGAACTGTCTCCATTACTGAATATACAGACAAACATGCTTTTCAGTCACACAGACAGCTTCTTCTTCCTACTCTTGCTGGAGCTTTCTGGAGCACTTTCTCACCTTGAATCCTGTCAGTAGTTGGTGTGGTTGAGGAAGTTGAAGATGTCACTGTAGAAAGCTCTGATGCAGACAGAATAATGGAGGGTGTTGTTGGAGGCAATGGGAACACAAAGACAGTGAAGTTACACATGAAAGCAGTGATAATTTAACATGCTGCCATGACAGATAGAAGATCAAAGTGTAGAAACTGAGAGAAAAAATCTTCTTAAATATTTGGAAAAGTTGCCATTACACGCCTGCTTTCATGAAAATATATAAGCAGTGATGAACGCTACAAAGTAGCTTCAACTACCTGCATTACATTTACATTATCATTCAAAAGTTTGGGGTCACCCAGACAATTTGATGTTTTCCATGTAAACTCACCCTTATGGAGATATTCCATTAAAAATAAGCCGTTTCCAGCTACAACAGTCATTTACCACATTAACAATGTCTAGAATGGAGTTATCATTCATTAATGTTATCTTCATTGAAAAAAAAATGCTTTCAAAAATTGCAATTATTTTCAGTCATACCTTAACAACAGATACTCACTTTTCACGTCCAGCTGTACTTTTGTGAGTGAAACTCTGTAAGTTCTGTCAGCTGACTCGAATCCACACCAGTAGAATCCAGCATCCTGTGAGGACACATTCCTGATGGACACTCTGAAGCCATCAGCTGTGGGTGTGAAGCTGAATCTCCCATTTGACTTTCTAGAAGATTTGCTTGATAAAATATCCTCAGAGGTACAGTCGATGTCTTTGCAGAAAATATTGGGCTTCTGTGTTTTAGTATCACACGAGATGGTGATGTTAGCTGTTATGCCTGCAGTGTAAATAAATGGTCCTGGGCATTGTTTTATATCTGTAAATAAAACCAAAAAATGGACAATTTGAGTGCTTTACATTGTATTAGTACGTGTATTGTGTCCTTTGCAGCAAACCGGTGTCCATTTGTCTTTTGGATTGGGAAAGTCAGTAGAAACTCTGGGATTTCAGAAAACTTGGGACTAAAATGTCTTTCAACAACAATATCAATAACAGCAACAGCGAAAACATCAATAGCAACAATGATAACAGCAATAACAGTGACAATAACAATCATAACAGCAACAACAATAAAAATAACAACAGCAATGACAACAATAATTACAATAATATCAAAAACAACAATAACCACAAAAACAACAAGAAAAGCACTCAGGAGTACTCCGCCAAGGCTGCTTAGTAATCAGTTTGTGTATTCAGAAATCACAGCAACATGGAGTCTGGCCATTTAATATAGATCTACCCTCAAACTAAATCAATAGATCAATAATGATGTGTGAGCACAGGCATGCGTTATACATGTGTACGTTATGTACTGATACTGAATTGCGTGACTGAAATATGTGGGGATTGATGCAGGCAGCTGACGTAGCGTTCACTTGTCATAGCGACAATGATGCCGTGCCACTATCCTAAAATCTAATCAGCCAAAATCTATTGAGCTGGTCTTTGTGCCATTTCTGACCTTCCCTCAAAATTTCATCCAAATCTCTTAGACCAGTTTTGAGTAATGTTGCTAACAGACAGACAGACAGACGGACAGGTTTACAGAAGTACAAACATACGCTGATCGTCACATAAATCCGCCACGTTCCTTGGTGGAGTAACAATGATAGGAAGAAAAACACCAACAACAACAACAACTATCATCTTAACAATAATAGTGATGATAATTCTGAGAAAAGATTTCTTACCATCATCAATCTCTATTTTCTTTCCATGTTTACCGTTAAATGGTGGGAGATATGTACACTTGTACTCCCCATCGTCAAAACGTTTAATAGGTTTGATGGCCACCCTCAGGCTTTTATTTAGAGTGTCTTGGTACAGTGAAAATCTGCCGATATTGTCCCAGACATTGGTTTTAAGGGTTTGTAGACGCCATCCTTTTGGAATTGATACTTCGACCCACTGATATTGTTTATTTTCTTGAGGATATTTGCAGATGAATTGAATCCATCCTTGTGCACATACTGTCACCTCATCTGAGGCTTTAACACCTGTAGATGGAAGAGACATATTTTAGGAGAGTTATATAACAACCAACAAATGTGTGTGTGTGTATACACACACACACACACACATATATATATATATACATATATATTGTAATATGAGGAATAAAATGTTAATGATCTATTTACCTGTCATCAGTGAGAAGATGACAAGCAGACAGCTCTTCATTTTGTTGGTTTTGGATGCTGGTTTAGTCTGACTGGTTGAACTGCAGCTGGTTTCCTCCTGTCGGTTCGTCTTTCCAGTCGGTTCGTCTGCAGTGTTCTGTGTTTCCTCAATTTGTGACGGTCACCAAAACAGATTCCACCTCCTCTGTTCAGCCCTCACCTTCTTTCTCTTGAACATAACTCCTTCCTCATTGTACCTTGGTTATGTTCTTTGTCAGAAAAGAGGAAATAAGTTGCATGTGAATAAGGGGAAAAAACAGCTTGAATAATAGGAAGTCTCTGACACAATATGTAGAATTTCAGCATGCTGCACGTATCTCCAATCACCTTATTTAACTCTGTACTATTTCTGAATCATGCTCGTTTTTTTCATTATGTGCATTTTATCTTCCTGCCAATCTCTTTTATTTGTCTCTAACCTGTGTCTAATTAGTGTAATCTCTGTTCTGTGTAAGGACAGCCTGCTGTTCATCCCAATCATCTCTAAATGTTCACCACATTCTGTTGGTTGCAGCTTCTCATTGCACTGAGGAAGGCAGGCTTGTTGGCTTTCTACACAAAAAGGCTTTTTTTGGTGATTTTTTTGAGTGCGACATGGTGTTTAAAATAGTTTTGATAAAATATCACAGTTTTCACTAATTTTTTGGTTGTTTTTAACTATGTCACTCATGATACATTGGACAATTCTTTCTGTTTTGACAGTTTCTGACTCTCACAGGAGATGTATTTTCGGCGAGAAATGAGTTGTGCAGCAGCCGAATCTGTCCTAGTTTTAGTTCAACGACGGCTAGTTTAGACGTTTGACCAAGGTTTTGCGATGCCACCGACCTCTGCACTCTGCATCAAATTTGCATAAAGTAGAAGTTGAGTCTACTTTATGCAAATGTGCTGTGGCCCACTCTGGTGTGTGTTTTATTAATAATTAAAGCAGTAATTAAGTACACAACTATAGTAATTAAATAATATAATAATAATGCTACAATAATATAGTAATTAAATAATACTAATACTATAATAACGTAGTAATTAAATAATTACTATAATAAATAATTACTATAGCTGAACAGGTGTCAAATAAGAGAAGCATGCTAGCAGCCCTAGATGAGTAAAGGAGCATCCTGTAGTATTTGAGCACCAGAAAGTCCTCACACTGACCTCCAAACACACCATCAGATCACACTGATTGTGTTGTAACCTACAATTTAAAGCCATCTTTCACAACTAATAACACAGATAGTTTTTCCTGACAATGCTCTCTGGGTATCTTGGCTGTGTGGACTGGGAGGGACACCTCCTTATTTCACACAGCGCTAATGGTTTTTGGCCGATGCTGCGGGTTGGGAGCCGATAACGTACATCATCTGCTCCAAGTGAAACATGGAACAATGGCTGAGTGTGTGTTTATGGTTTGTGAGTGTATTTGGTGGGACTGCCAGCCCATCTGGAAAGAAAACACAGATAAGATAGAGATTTTATTTGACTTGGGGTCTTTAGACCAAATCAAATACACTCACATGCTGGGCTGATTGGTGTTTATAAAGACTCTGGCTGTGATTTATTGGTTATTTACAACCTGCTGGTGAGAAGTGAAAGCTGAGGTCTCCTTACAGACTGTAAAGAAACAACCAGGTCTTTGTTAGAGTGGATTTATTTTGTCTGTTTGTGCTTCCATTTGTTGATTTGTTAGACTTTTTTCATGAATTCCTTGTTATCATTTGGCAGCAGTGTGTCCTTGCTGATTATAGTTAAAAAGCAAGTCCAAATGTAAATATATCAAGAAGCATCAAAGACTGAAGCACCTGTAGATGTGATCCAGCACAGAATATTCTTAAATTTACTGCATGTAAATTCATCTATACTGAGTCCTAATCTCAGTCACTGCAGCCTATTTTTCCTGTGAAAACCGGTTCTCTCCTGCTTCGTGAGCAAAGAAAAACAGCCCTGTGCTCAGCTCAGTGACACTCAATATATAAATAACGACTTCTAAATAGTTTCATTGGCTAAAGAGGTAGGAACATTTTCTCAACCTATGAAGGGACACTTAAACCATCAGGTTTTCTGAAACATTTGAAATCACTCATTTTGGAGACAGCACTGTTTATAATGGACAGTGATGATTTTCACAAAGTCCTTTAGGGACACAAAGTCCTGCGCAAAGGTTTAATGCACTAAAAATAAGGAGAATACTTTCAAAAATGATACTATGAACACTTTTAATATCATTAAACACTATATAAAGTGCAGTAAATACAATAAACTAAATTTAATCTGAAGTGTCTTTTGGTCTTGAAAAAACTTGAGGAACAAAATTTTAATTATTCCACTTCAATAAGTAGCAATAAGGTTCTCAGACTGAATATATAAAAACAGAGGCAGTGGGAGAGAAAGTTTTACGTGTGACGTAAAAGGCTCTGACTACTTCCTGGAGGCAGAGCTCCACTAGACTCCAGACGCAGTCTACAGTATATAATGTTTAATTATTTTCTCCCAGCATTAACTGTGAAGGATAGAGCAAAGGAACAGAAGGAGGATTTGTTTCATGTTCCATCAGGATCTGTGACAGGTTCACACTACTGTACAGTGTGCAGTGAGTGTGATTGGTGAGGGTTAATGTTACCGTGGAGTTTGAGGAGCTGTAGTGTGTTTACTGAGGGATTTAAAAGCCTGTCAGGAACCACCGGCTGCAGGTCGACCTCCGGGAAATTCCCCTCTGTAACTGTCAAACACACGTTCACTTCATCCACAGCTCTACACTCAGGCACTGATTGGCCCACAACGAGGCCAGATGCTGTGAAACTGACAATGACATTATCCTACAACTTCCTCTCTGACATGCCGCTGGAGTAGGCAGATAAACGTGCTTTATGAGCTCCCTTTCAATAATGTTTCTGGGTAATTTAATCAATGAGTGACCTCGTTAATCTTCATAGCTGCTGTTATCAGGCTGTGAATAACTTAAATGATAGAGTTAGAACGAAGCAGATAATATGGTATAAACATGATCATCACTAATGGTGGGAAATCCTCCTGTATTTATGCTCTGCTTTGAAAATCTCTGAAAAGCTTAAGCCTTTCTGAAGATGCTACTGCAGTAAATTCCTGTTTTAATGTATTGATATGCTTTTACTCCCTCCCTGAAAGCATTCCTGTCTCCTTTTACTTCCTTCAGCCAGAATCCCTTGACAGGGAGATGCGTTCACATGCTACTGTATATAAACTATGAGACATTTTTATAAAATTAAACATTATCTCTTCAAGAAGCACAGAAAATGCTGCCTGACTTACTCCTTGAGCTTTTCCATAGACTTCATTTCTGCCATAAAATAACTATTAACTACTAATATGTTGAAGCTGCCTCCACTTTCTGTTAACCTACCTGTTAACCATTCTCCCACAAAAGACAAAGATTTAAATGTAAGTGATGGGAGACAGAGTCCATGTTAGAACATCTGAAAGTCGATCTGAAGTTAATTTGAAGCTTCAACAGGCTGAATGTGTGTTAAACCTTGTGTTGTCTTCAGCTCCTTCACACTCCTCTTGTCCTAATGGTCAAAAATGAGCCGCCTCCACTGAGCCTCTAAAATAAAGCAGTTTAATTGAATATTTAACCCAAAATCTATTTTATACGAAGAAACAATCTGTCATGCATCACACACTTTGTAAATGTCTGGGTTTTCTGTCTTCAAAGGGCAGAAACATTGCATTTAATCAGTGGACATCGCTGGTTTTTAATGCATTTCATGTGTTGTAACTTTTTTTTTTGCTAAGGTAGAGGTTTATAATCACTATTATTGCTGCTAAAGGTACGGCATAGGTGTAAACACTATTTTTTTTAGCAAGAGATAGTACTTGTATATCCTAAGAAAGTACCAGAAATGTGCAGAGTATCCTTAAATGCATTTTTTCGAAGGGAAACTATATACCGTACAATGGAATTCAACAACAAAAATTCATCTATTGAATCACTGCTACACCCACAAGGAGCATAACTGATGACAATAATTAGAGTCAAATAAAATAATAGATACAATAATAGAGACAATGTTTCACTTTTTCTCGTGTTGGGGTCACTTTAGGAAAAGTCATCGAATGTAAAGTTGAAAGGTCATTTTAGGAGTTTTCTCTGCTATTAAACATAGTGGCCGCTCATTTTTGACCTGAAGACAACACAGTTCATCTTTAAGATGCTTCAAATAAAATGATAAATCATGTCTTTAGTCTTTTTAAATCTTGCAATCAAAGTTCAACAAATATGGTTAAATGGCCTTAACACAATCAAGCAAAAGAACTTACAATCCTTCAGGTAAACATACACAAACACTGGAACTCCACTTGATAGAGAAGCCCATCCAAAACTTGTCAGCCTCTAAATTACTGACAGAAAATTATATTTAAACACACTATGGAGATAAAATGCTCTATACTATCTGACCCCAGCAAAAGTGCTGCATGCGTTTGTACATGACACAGAACAAATACAAACAGGATGCAAATATGCGATTGTACACAGAGACCTGTATTCAGTAGGGGGCAAAATGATACGAAATGAAAGATGACGTGTCCATAGATAAGTTAAATATCTTATTCATCCTGTTAGCCATCCATCCAGCCATCCATCCACGCAGCTTGTAAACCTAAAACTTCTCAGGTTACATCCCATCATGTGTTGTTGCAGGTGTTGAGTATGTGAGGAGGGCCTCATCCTTTACAGCATCATCAGGTTCACGTCCTGGATGTGGAGTGTGTCTCAGTGATGGTGTTTACATGCAGCATTTTCAGTACTGAACAAACTGCATTGGAGTCCCTGCTGAAGTGTTACTAAAAAAAAAACAAAAAACAAAAAAAACACTATGGCATTCTGACCATTTAATAAAATCAAAAGGAAAGATCAGTGAAGGTTAACACTGAAAATCTAATCATAAACTGCCTCTTTTAAATGTTGAACCGCTGTTAGAGGATGCATTTGTACACATGCAGCACGTATAGACAAGTCGCCTGCATACATTTAAATCTGGCATCACAGCAATGGTTCAAATACACAGTGAGCTATAGAGCTTGTTTTGACATTAAAAGGGTTGCTGAAGCTTTTGTTGTGTGTGATGGAGTTAGTTTTATTCACCCGGTGTGGTCTGCTGATGCTTGCTAGCATTTAGCACAGTGAATACTGAATGTGGTCAAACTGCCCTGTTGCAGGTTATTTTTGGTCCAGATTGTCTGGAACAGCAGACAGTGTATGGCTGTGATGCCTTTACACCGTGTGCCATGTTTGTGAATCCCCTAACGACCAAAGCCGTCTGGACTTACTGTTTTGTGCGACTTTGACACTTTGGCTTGACTACATCCAGTTGTGCCATGCCAGTTGGTGCTGCTGAATTTAAATGGAGGAGAAACTACGTCCTCTGTGCCAGTTAGATCTTGGCGTTGGATTTAATTTGCATTTAGACAAAACGTTCACACAATACTGATGTCTTTACTGGCACTACAAACACTTTGAAATAATAGTGATCTGTAGCTGCTACTTAATGTGCTATTTAGCTTGAAATGCTATGCATGATACATTGCACGTACAGTCTGCCCACACTGGCTGCAGTTGTCAAGATTCGTTGAATTTGTTTTTATGTTATATTTTGAAAATGACCCTGTCCTTGCATGTCGTCCCTTTGTCTGTTTTCCCTCCTCTTTTGATTTACCTCATGGGTTGTACCTGGGTCTTGTAGCCCAATCAGTTCTCCTGCATCATCCCATGTCATTAGTCAGTTCATCTTGTCTGTTTTACTTGTTTCCACCTACATTCTTCTCCTTCTTCTTCTTCTTCTTCAGGATTTTCCCTTCAGAAGTCTCCACAGCCAATCATCTGCTTCCATCTAACCCTTTCCTCTGCATCCTCTTCTCTCACATCAACAACTTCCTGTCCTCTTTCTCTACATCCATAAACCTCCTCTTTGGTCTTCCTCTAGGCCTCCTGCCTGGCAGTTCAAACTCAGCATCCTTCTGCAGATATATTCACTCTCCCTCCTCTGTACATGTCCAAACCATCTCAGTCTGACCTCTCTGGCTTCCAAAACATTTATCATGTCCCTCTGATGTCCTCATTCCTGATCCTCTTCATCCTGGTCATTCCCAAAGAGAACCTCAACATTTTAGTCTCTGGTCCCTCCAGCTCTGTGTCCCGTCTTTTCCTCAGTGTCACTGTCTCTAAACCAGACCACATCTCTGGTCTCACAGTTCCAGTTCATACCACAGTTCCTCTCTCGGCTTCATTGTATGTCTCATCAACTTTATTCCTCTGCAGTTCCTGAACACCAAACCTACCCATCACTTCCTCATCACCAACATGTCCATTAAAGTCTGCTGTATTCTTGGTCTTTGTTTCTTTGGGTTACCTTTTTTTTTTCATTGTGGAACCATTTTTATTTTTGGATTTCATTTGTCCTCCTGTAATCTCACAGTAGGTTTTCTGAGACTATCAAAGAGAAAGTGACTGTTGAAAAAAGTTCACATTAAATTTCTACTGGACTTCACCAGCAAGCATGTGTGAGACTTTGAGGTCAACTGGACAAAGTTTCTTTGTGTTGACAGACTCAAACTGAGATATTTGGTCATCAGACTGGCATTGTGTTTGATGGACACCAAACACAGGACATCACCACAAACATTTGATCTCCACAGTGAAGCAGAGTGGCAGCATCATGATGTGGGGATACTTCTCAACAGCAAGCCCTGGAAGGCTTGTAAAGGTACAGGGTAAAATGAATGCAGGAAAGTCTAGGAAAATTCTGGAGGGATACCCAACACAGCTTTCAAGAGAACAGCAACTTAAAAGAAGGTTTATTTTCCTGCAAGATATTGACCCAAAACCAAGTTGACCCAGTCAAAGCTACACAGGAAAGGTTTAAAGAGTAAAAGCTGAATAAAAAGTCATCATTACGTGAAGCAAAAAGCCATCATTTACAGATCTCTGTGACACCTGATGCTCATTTCTCCATCGTGAGTCTGATGTGCAAAAACACGGGTTTTAATTTATTTATCTGTGTGCAGCAGGTTTTAATTATGTCCTCATTTATTGAGGTTTTTGCTTAAATTTTACTGATGGCTCAGACAGTGGCATACAAAATGCTAATGGTACTAGAGTTGTAGTGTCCAGATCGATAGGCTCTCAGCCAACCAAATTATCAATGGTTGAACAATCATCAGTGTTACTTTCATGATGAGAAAAGCTCTACATCAACAGCCTTCCAGGACTAACCAGTTATTTTTGGCAGCAGGCCGATCAAACTATTGTGGTGGCAGTCATGCATGGTGTGGCTTCTACCTCCAACACACAGCCCAGTTCCAAACCAGTCGATGGAATCAAGCCAGACTTTTTTCTATAGTTGCCACATTCCAAATGTTTACTTGAAATTTACTTGACAGTTATATAAAAATACATCTACTCTCTTGTTTTGATTTGTGAAGCTCAGATTTAGCGGTGTGTTGAGTCCTGTGCATTTTGATCATCAGCTGTCACAGCTATTAGTTTATCTCTCTGGTTTATTTCTGCCGTAAAGACATGAGCAGAATCTATGAACTCGTTTTCAGTTGTCATTAATTTAGAAATAATTTGCAACTCCATCTGCACAATTTCAGTTCTGTGCACGTAGCAAGTCACCTACATGCATGTCCCAAGGCCAGATCAATCCAAACCCAGGGGATACCTTGGATTTTCACTACAGCACATCATGGTGTGTAATTCTGGACTAAATTCTCTGCTGCTTAATAAATAGCTTGTGACACTGAATGTTTGCAGCAATTTATAGATAAATGTGGTTTTGATGTGGCTTAATTCAATATCATTTACGCTACTGTCATTGCTAACTGATAGAAACAGTGTTGGATGCTAATGACACATCAGAGAATTTACCATCAGCCCTGACTGTACATAAAAAATGTGTCTCATTTTATCCAGTACACAATTTCTGCAGCTAGTGTAAATGTAAGAATATTTCCAAGTCATGAATAAATATAGACTAACTGTCTGAGTCGTGTCTGACTCAGCTTCATATTTGCTCAATAACAAGAGATTTGAAGTTGAACGTTCAGGGGTCACACTGATGCAACTCAAATGTATTCTGACAGTCTTGACTGTCTTAAAAATGTATGGATTTTGCTAAAAAAAAAAAAAAAAAATTGTTAGTGAGTTAATTCAATGTTATTTTGCTGTAATTAAATGTTCAGGGCTTCTGACCTTGAATTACAATTAGATGCAGATCTTAAGTTTGAGAACTCCTGCTCCAAACTCCAACATCGTAGCATCCAGACTCGATGCTGTATTACTTTTAAACATTTAACCTTACAGTCTAGTTCCCCACAAGTTAACAATTGCAGATGACATTAGAGTGCAATAGGCCATGTAAAGATTCAATATGGCCGTCTTTTGATTGAGAAGGTTATCTGCAGGTGCCTTCTTTTGTTCTGGAGAGATTTCTCATTATTTCAACACTTTAACTCAATGCTTGGATCAAATGTAGTTAGAAAGAGACTCGTATTTCATGACTCAACTACAAAGTCTCTTGATGAGTCAGTGTGGGAAAGTTTGCTTCCTTTCAATTTTCTGGGGCTTTTTTTTGTCAAGTTCTTGAAATCAGATCATGTCCAATTCATGCAAGCCTTTTGGAGCGTCAGCACGCCAAAAAATCCCATCTTGGTGCACTACAGAATTCTGGTTGGAGCAGTTTCAGGATGCCAAAGAAGATTAGAACAACATGCTGTGGGATATTTCTGTCTTCTCCAGTTCGGGGTCTTGGTGTTGTCTGTACTTTCTTCTGTTCAGGCTGATATCAGGACTAACAGGGCACATGAGTCATGAACCAGCCCTTTCACCTTCCCTCTGTGAGAACGGACAGAAGGATGAAGATGTGTATTTTATTCCAGGATTAGGTTTCAGCTTCGTCTCTTTTTTGTGTCCCTTTCTAAACTTGATGTTTGTCTACATTAGTCCATCTGACTCTTTTCTCTCTCTGTTGAACTAATGCGCCACATGATGTTTAGCAGTTTAATTTTCAAGCTGACAGTTTCCAAAGTTGCTATGACTGATTTCAGGTTGTGTAGACACTTACTAGTGATGTTCTAGATGAGCTAACTGAGCCAACATCAAAGTTTATACAGTAACTATAAAATAATTAAATAAAAATAAACGTTTTACAACTTCTTCCCTTTAACTGCTTTTCAACATTGAGTCATAGTCAATTTTGGCTGCACAAAGTAATGTTAATGAAAAATATGAAATGTAAAATAAGCGATTGCACAGGTATTTAAAGGTAAGAATTTAGAAGATCTCAAACACAGCATTGAACCTGTGGATAAGTCTCAGCCAGCCTCGTACATCTGGACACTGGAATTTTCCCCATTCTTCTTTGCAAAAATTGCTCAAGCTCTGTCCAGTTGCACAGGAATTGTGAGTAAGCAGCCCAAGTCCAGACACAAATTCTAACCTGGACTGAGGTCTGGGCTCCGATTCAGTCACTCCAGAACCTTGTTGTCTTTAATTGAATGTTCAAAGAATCATAATGTGTGAAAAAAAATACACCGTCATTCGTTTTCTCCTTTTTATAACACAACCAGGAATGTAGGATTTTGAGGAGGAGCCCTATGCTAGCTAGCTCTCTGTCCAACCCTGTTCCCATGAGAATGATCTCCAGTTGGGGCAGAAGCCACTGTGTAACCTCTCTGCTTTCCCCCTAAGGACCAGTCGACTAACTCTAAGTGAGCGACTCGACTCCGCCAAAAATGAAGATGTATGCCGCAGCAGTAACAGTAGACAGAGGTCAGGCTGCGCTGAAAATACAACTGTATTATGTCAAAACAAATAAGTTGTTGGTGGTAAGACCATGAGAGCAGCTTATTTTTATCTTGGATGGTGCAGAAACAGAATGTTCTAAACAGAGCAGTTCTATCTTAACACACTTTTGTTTTCTCGCACGAATCTGTAAGTGTGCTTCTTATCTTGTGGATTTTCTTTAAGAATTCCGTCCGCATTTGTATCAGTCGACTCCTGCAGAACAGTTTATCACTGTGCAAATAAACTCTGTAATTGACAACTCACATGGAGAGCTTGTTTTTCATGAGCCTGGGACCAAGCCATCTGTCTGGAACTAATCTTTGTATGTATTTCCATGTAGAGTGAAGAGCAGCCGGACAGATGAGAGGCAGCCAGGAGGTACATCCTGCGACGGAGAGACCATTTTATTGAACCTAAAGTACGTGGGCTACACGGTTTGCCTTGGCCCACTGATCTCCCATGATGCCCCAGAGCATGGCTGTGGTTCGAGGACAAAGTCAAACCTCCAGCTTCTAGTTGCCAACTCAGCATTAATGACCATACAAGGCATCAAGGTTTACTGCAGAACTGAAAGATTAGTCAAGAAAGGAGATTACAGCAGCTACTACACATCTTTGAGGTCTCTCTTTCTGCTATTTCTTTGTGCCTTTCCTAGTTTAGTTTCTTTTTCCATCCTGTCCTTCTTTTATCTGACTCTTCTCTTTTTGCTTCTCTCTCTCTCTGTCTGTTTACTCTGCTAATCTCCCGCTTTTTCTATTGCTGATTCATTCCTTCTTTCCTCCCTTCCTCCTTTCTTTTCCGTCTCAGCCCACAAATAGAGGGTACTCTAATAAACCTCCCTCAGGTCTCCTGTCCCTCCACTCCTCCCTCTCCTTCGTCTTTTCTCTCTCCTCCTCTTCCTCCCCCTCTTCCCTCCCTTGCTCATTCCTCCTTTTCTCAGCCAGTCCCAGATAAGAAAGGGGCAGAAGCAACTCTCCTTAGCTTCTCTCTTCAGAAACTGGAGCCAGCAGACAAGAGTGGGAGTTTTATTTGATCATCTTTTATGTTCTTCTTTTCTCTTTTATTTCTGGACAGTTGAAGACAGAGCAGTCCATTTCAGATGCCTTTTATTTACATGCAGCTTTAAGTCTTTTCTTCCCATATTGCCTTTTAAACAGCTCCAGTTTGGGCATCACTCTTCATCATCCTCACATCACTTCTACTCCCTTTATTTTCCTCTCCTCTTATCTTTCTTTAGCTTTCTTTGGCCACGTTTTTTCTTGAGTGGATCTGGACCTTCACTGTTTGAGACAAGAGGGAGTTGAAACAAAACCATGAAAGACCTGCCCAGTGTCAAGCCAATGGACCCATCCTAAAACAATCTGATCAACACCACAGGGAACAAAGAGAACACCCAGGGACGAAAAGAGAAGACAGCAGATCTGATGAACTTCTTCACTGCACATGAGGAGAGACCAGGTGTTGCTTTCTGCTACTTTAGAGCTATAAGAACACACTAAAGAGACTTCGGTCCAGGGTCAGACTCATGGATTGACTGTAAGGTGCAGAAACTCCTGCACAGATGTTTTCCTAAAGTGAACTGGGGTCAAAGTGTGAATGAGCTTCTGTTGAGCCTCTCTGCTCTGAGTGAAAACATTTAAATACAGGTGAAGAGCGTGTCATGAAAGGCTTAAGTCTCACCTGGGGGTTGCTGGTTCTTCTGCTGCTGTGGACCTTTTCGGCTGTCACTGATGCAGCCGGGGCAGAACGAGGAGGAAGAAGCCAGAGAACAGGAGGAGGTGGAGGTGGAGGTGGAGGTGGCAGCAGCGGAGGTTCAGAGAAGCGGAGGAGGTTTCACCGCATCCAGCATGGCCAGTGCAGCTACACCTTCATCCTGCCGGAGCTGGACGGATGCCAGGGTGGAGGATCACCACCGCAGACGGAGCAACACGGTGGGCCTCGTGGCGGGACAAGTGTGGTGCAGAGAGATTCTCCACCTGTAGACGGTGAATGGTCGGCCCAGAAACTGCAGCACCTGGAGAGCACGATGGAGAACAACACGCAGTGGCTGCACAAGGTAGGAGATGAACTGGCTTCTTCTCTTTCTGTTCCGTCTAACGCACATCTCAGACCGTCACTGATGAGTAGGAAGAAGAAACGTGGCTCAACAGGGAGAGCTTTGCAGTTATGTTCACCAAAACGCTACTGTCAACCAATGTAGTAAAGTTGTGTAGAAATAATGACTCACCACTGGCTGCATTCATAGTAATTGATTCAACACTGATTAGAGGCTGCACATAGCAGGAGAGAATGGCAGAGTGTGTTACCACACGCTGCTGATGGATGCCCTGTTCTGCACCATTTAACCCTTTGATAAACACAAAACAAGAAAATATGACACCAAAGTAACTCAAGATTCCTTCAACACAAACTCAATTTACTGCTGCTGCTGCTGTGCACACAGTGTGTACCATTATGTAAGCGTCTCAGTGTGTGTGTGTGTGTGTGTGTGTTGGAGCTAAAAAATGTTTCAGAGTGTACAGCTGAGGTTTTCTTGTGTGATGATCTGTGGGATACAGATGAGAGTTTCAGGTTGTGACTCTGGATGAGTGGCAGCTGGTTTGGATCCGGATTAAAGCAGTTTCCCACCTGTTGTCCTAACAAACGACAATTCTTAACAAATCTGCAGTTTCAGTAGAGCTTTGACTGCACAGTTTGGAATGGGAACCTCATTTCCTTATTATCTCACATCTATCCGGCAGAGGTGCTGCGAAAAATGTTTTTACAGTACAGTCAGCAATTAACATGAAAGTCCAAGTACAGATGTTAATGACTCATTCTTGCCAATTGTTTTTAATTATTTAATTTATTGAGAATATATCAGACAGTCGATGATGCAGGACATACGTGACACAAAATTTATTTTAGATTTCCTGTAGTACCTGGCTGCACCACCAGGTGGATTCTGTCACTGTTTAATGAGATGGAGTTAAAGGTGTGTTCTGACCGCCCATAAGGGTCCATAAAACAAACGCATGTCCTTGCTGTGGAACTGCTGACTGTGGCATCGTGTGAATAAACTCTGCATGAAGTTGTAAAAAAGATTTATCTAGCTGTGCCATGGTTCATGCTAACAGTAAGCTAGGCTTTTCAAAGAGATAGATGCTGCAGCTCCTACTACTGTTAACGTTCCGCAGCAGGATTCTAACTACAGGCTTCAAACAACATTTAACTAAAGTCAGGAACTGTATCTGTGATGCTCTGCTTAGAATATGAATACTTCTGATACTGATAGAGTTCCTGGACTGATGAAGTTGCTGCAACAGTATCTGCAGACATCAGTTCCAGCTTGGCAGCTGTTTTTAGCAGCTGGATGCAGAGAACAAGTCAGGAGGATAACTGTGATATGAAGGAAGCGGGAGATGTATGGTTGTCGGTTAAACAGTTTGGTCGGAGCTGTTTGAGTTAAAGCTACAGTTTAGTAGTGAGCGGGATGATAAGCACGGCATGTTGAACTATCTAAAAATGCTAATTAGCTAAGTATGCTAACTAGCTAAGAGTCTACAACACTTTCAATGCAGAACAAAATTTTATTTTTAATTTTGGCTAACAATTTTCAATTGTTCATCCATACTTTTAGCCAAAAACTTGTTTTTCTTTACATTTAGCTAGATTTTTTCTGCTGTTTATTAACTCTTCCCAGCTAAAACGTCCACCTGTTTATCCATACTTAAGCTAACAATTTCAACTGTTTATCAGTACTTTTAACTAAAACTTCCAATGGACTATCTGTACTTTTAGCTTAAAATCTCCTATTTATTCATATTTTTAGCTAACCTCTCCCAACTACTTGTCCATATCTTTATTTCCCAATTCTAGCTGTTTATCCATACTTGTAGCTGATACTCTCCTCCTAATTTTAGCGTGCTCTTTCAACTACTTTCTGTTATGTTTAGCAAATTACAATTTCATCTGTTTTTCCATAAGCTACTGTTCACTCATAGTTCAACCTGTTATCCATATTTTTAGTAGCAATTTGAATATTTTTTTTTTTTACCTTTGTACCATTCCGTATCTATTCCAATCATTTTGCATCCATGCTGGTAGTCTGTTCCTACTAGTTATTCAATGCTCTTAGTTAACTGTGAATTTTGCTGCTCAAACGTGGTCAGGTCCACTCAGTTCTTTAATTAAATTGTAATTTCTGTTTTTTCACTTGAGCTGAACCTAGGTTTCTGCACACCCCTTTGCTACTGTAGAAATTCTGTGAAGGGAATATTGTTACATGTTATTTGCTGTGGATGACTGCAGTGTGTAATACTTTGGATTGTGTCAGGATAATTGTTGAATAGATGAAATAGATGATGAAATTTAGATGAAAACATTATTTTTTTGCTGTTTAATCTGTAATTCAAATACCCTGGTGTTTACTTCACCCATTCTTCAAATTCCTAATGCTATCAAGCTGATTTTGTAGTGAACATTGTGTCAGGTTTAAAACAGTTTTATCAGAGTATGGGAAAAACATTCACAGTATTACATTAATTTCTCTGACTGTTAATGTGGCTGAAAATGAGTTGAGGCAGTCGTTTAAATTTTGCATCCTCATGTCCAAGTCTTTAGCCATTAGCCCTTCGTTACCCTCCCTACCACTTTTCCAGTTTCCCTCCAGTTTGGAGGCTTCGGTCCTGCGCTGCATTTCTTTAAACTGTTGCAGATGTGAAAGATGAGATGTGAAACATGGCTTCACCTGCCAGTGATGAATCTTACAGAAACCCAAACCATCCTGTAGGAGTTCTAGTGCAACAACAGCGATAAGAACCTTTACTGGTTTCCCTCTCACTAAAACCAGTATGCTGGATGGCAGAACCAAGCTGTTAGAAGTACTAATCAAATCTTTATTCCAGTGCAGATGAACTGAACATTAACTACAACTGCAGACACAACTAATAATCAACAACAGTGTCACTCCTTATCATACAGGGTGTCTGTAAAGTCTGGACACGTAGGAAATCTCATTAACAGGTTAAATATGGCTTTGTTGAAAGAAGAACGAGTTGAACTGGTACTTCTCAGTGGGTGTGAAGGATGGACATATGGAAAGACAGGGTTAGGGTTAGGGAAGTGACATAGTGACATGAATTTTAGTCCTGACCAGTTCTTTTGTTCTGGCTCATACATTTGGTCATCCAGAGCGGGGTTTGTCCATGACACTACCTGTTTCTTAAAACTTTATAACCACCTTTGCCACCATGGAAAAGCTAAGTGGAATCCTCCTTGGATGACGTGCATTAATTTCATCTGCTGTCTTTCCATACGTCCATCCTTCACGTCCACTGAGAAGTACCAGTTCAACTCTTTCTTCTTTCAACATAGCCATAATTAATCTGTGGAGGCAAAACAAAATCATAGTTAATGAGATTTCCTATTTAGGGACAGCAGACAAATTTCTTGTGAAAACATCGTCTCTCACTGGCTGTTGTTTGCTCTAAATAAATAACAAATGACATCTGAGAGTGACATTAATGCAGCAGCAGTGATCAAAGATAGAAGTGAGTTGAGGAAATGCAGAAGTCCTGAGACCACACAGCATCTTGGTGGGTATCTGCAGCCTCCAGTCAGACTCCTGCTGATGGGCAGGATGAAGTGATTTGGGTGCAGCAGGTGATGTTGATCTGTTTCATCAGATTAATGAAAGAAAACATTTGTAAATGCGGGGAGTCCCCATTCATCATCATAAGGATCCGTTAAACGTTTCAGAGGAATGAGCATGAATAATGCTGCAGTTACCAGCACATTTATTTAGCCTTCTGAACACGTTGGCTACTTCGGTCTTGGCCTCTTGAAAGCTGACACCGACTGTTGATTACATAAGGAAAAGAGTAATCAGCTACTTCTTTGACTGATCACAACTCACATCATTTTCAGTCCTGACAAATTAGGAAGGAACCAAATAGTCTTAAACGTTGGCTTTTAAAAGAAGTTGTTTCACCTGGCTGAGAGCAAATGTGGTGATATTACTGTGTTGAAAACTGCTCATGTGAAAGTTGTCCTGATAATTGTTGTGCTTGTAGATTCTGATAGCATCCTGTCATTTCTGTTCTACAGATGTGCAAATAACACGTTCTATGAAACATGAAGTAACTAAAGCCAGGCATCATGTACCTCTGATGTAGTTTGCATCTGTCTTTTTCAGTTATGATAATTTTTAAAGAAATTATGTTGAGTATATTATTATATTAAGTTTGATAAATAAACATAAACCAAAGTTTTCAGCTTTGAATCTGGGCCTGGAATCTTTCTGCATGGAGTCTCCATGTTCTCCTGGACATGTGTGGCTTTTCTCCAGGTTCTCCAGCTTCCTCCCACAGTCCACAAACATGCTGAGGTTAACTGGTGATTCTAAATTGTCTGTAGGTGTGAATGTGATTGTTTGTCTCTGTGTGTAGCTCTGTGATAGACTGTTACCTGTCCAGGTGAACCTGTGACAGACTGTTACCTGTCCAGGTGAACCTGTGACAGACTGTTACCTGTCCAGGTGAACCTGTGATAGACTGTTACCTGTCCAGGTGAACCTGTGATAGACTGTTACCTGTCCAGGTGAACCTGTGATAGACTGTTACCTGTCCAGGTGAACCTGTGACAGACTGTTACCTGTCCAGGTGAACCTGTGATAGACTGTTACCTGTCCAGGTGAACCTGTGACAGACTGTTACCTGTCCAGGTGAACCTGTGATAGACTGTTACCTGTCCAGGTGAACCTGTGATAGACTGTTACCTGTCCAGGTGAACCTGTGATAGACTGTTACCTGTCCAGGTGTCTGTAACCATCATCAGGTTGTTTGATCACATTTACAAAGTGTGTATTTGGTTTGGTGATTTATCAGAGTAATGTTGTGTTCGTGTCCTGAGCTGGATGGCAGAGGATGGAAAACATTCATGGGTGCTGTTGTGTATGAGTGTCCCCCGCACACAAACACACACAACCCAGAGCTGGAACTCCTACCCCACCCCCCTCACCCTCCTGCCCCCTGCCCTCAAACAGAGACTCACTGATGGACAATAATCATTTTAATGTGCAGTAACCATTTCATACCGAGCATTTTACTTGAATCAGACACTTTAAAGCAGACATTGCACCTCATTGCACTATTACACTTTTTAAAATACTTGTTTCTATTTACTTGTATGTATGTATTTAATACTTGTTTTGCACAGCTGTTCGTTGTTTGTTATACTATGTTGTTTTCATTTTTTTGGAAGTGCCAACAAAGTTTCGTTGCAGAAATGCAATGACAATAAATATCCTTGAATCCTTGAATCCTAATGTGGATCATGTGAGGGTTAAGGTGCTGAGCTCTGACAGTATACCACCATATCTGTAAGATTTGGGTTTAATAACACTGACTTAGTCCTTGGCTGATGGGAAGTGTCTGTATTTGTTGGGTTTTCAAGCATTTTTGTTCATTAAGCAGGACCTATCGAACCTTTGAGGAACATTCAGAACTATTACAACCCTGGGACTTGACGTTTGCTCATCAGACCTGCTGCAAAATATGCTTTGATACAAGAAGCAAAGTTATGAGAACATTTTTCACTCTAGTTGAGGGCAGGGGATAGACTCCAGTCCTGCCGTGACCCTAATGAGGAATACTTCATGATCTTCAAATGTATCACAAAATACCACAGATAATGAAGCACTGCTTTGCTAAAGAAAATGCCCAGCCTACTAATAATGTTTTCTGAATGTGTTTGGTGATAAACACTGTGAGTAAAAATAACATTTAAAAATGTAATCATTTGCACGTTATGTTAAAAATGCCTAAACAAAACCATTTATCAGAGCAAGAAACCATAGAAAATCTCTTTATTCTAAAAAAAACGAAAAATGCCCACAAACAGCCATTTACACCGAATGCAGTGATTATTCAGCTGAACTGCAGGCTGTGTGTTCACTGAATAAAAGTATGGAGACAAATAAACAATCCAAATAGCAACATTATTTTTTTTTTTTGAGTATCAGTAACACTCATGGTCACTTGGACAAATGTTGCAGATGTTGATTTCAGGTTTTTAAAAGAAAAAGAAAATAAATTTTGTAAAGCTACATTCATCTTTTTTGTGTTTGTGATTCATGGCATTGTCATACTACACAAGTAGAAGTGGTTTTTTTTTGTTTGTTTTTTTAAGTTCTCTCTAGTTCTAGTTATTGTTGTGCTGTTTCCACAATGGTTCAGAATTTGATGTTGCTGTAAAAAAAAAAAATCTAACCAGAGTAAGTAAAAATACAGCAGAAGCAAAATAGAGCTAGAACTTGCCTGGGCTTTAGAGGGTTAATGAAAGTCTGCATCTCTGCCTCTCCAAGATAGAAGGACTGCCCTTGGACCACATCTACTCATTTTTTGATGCTCATTGATGCATGGTTTAGATACATTCCAGAGTAATTGGAGCGAGTGAGAATTTTATTTTTTCTGCTGCCCACCAGAGTAGACTTCTTTCCTCTAGTAGCTGAAGGAGGGATTGAATGACTTTCTGGAAAGAAGCTAATCTGCACAGAGTGTAAATCCAGAGTGCTTCACTGGATTACACCTCAGCAGCACTTTCAACAAGCCAGTGTGTGCATGTGTGAGGTTAATGTGTACGTATGCGCCTACAGTTTTACCACCCACGCTGGTAAACCCCAGAGGAGACGTGGGTCAAGTCCAGAGCTGAGGTCTGCAGCTCCCCGACAGGAGACAGAGGAGGACCTTTCACCTTCAGGGTTCAGCCGGGGTCAGCCGTCAACGTCTAATCAGTCCCTCACTTCACAGTATCGGTCTATGTTTGTCACCATCCTCCCATCACAGCTTTAATTCAGCTCAGATAACAGATAGCTACGTCTCCTCATTCTTTCTTTGCCTCTTATCTTAGTTGCTGTCCCTCCCTTTCTCTTCTTTTTTCATTAAAGCTGTAGCATCAAAGCACCACAGAGCTAAAGGTTTAGGCTGAACAACACCCAGAAATGAATCCCAAGGAAGAGAAGAGATATTCCTGTTGTAAAGCCTTAAATGTTTCGGTTAATGAGAGACACTCAAATCTTTTTCATGTATTTAATCCTCTTGACCCCAGGCTAAACAGCACAAAAATCAAAATGTCTTCTATGCGGCAAAATGCATAAATCCTAACCTGGAATTAACATTTACTTGATACACCACAGGTGTGACCAGTACTGGAAAATAAGAGGGCTACACTCAACTTTAACATTTTTCCAACCTCAGCAAACCTTTTCACATTCCTCTGTACATCAGCTGTAGAAAGATGAGTGTATCTTCCAGCAACTTATATGTCACATGTTCCTCTTGATCTTTCTAGTTTATTGTCATACTTGTCTCTTACCTTTTCTGTCTTGCCACAGTTGGAACAAAACAACAAATGTAAAACAATAAATACCATTACAAACTAGAAAAGCACTCAGAGAGCAGTCCTCCCCCAAAGCTGCTCATTTGTTGTATGATTTCCAAAAAAATTTGTGGTCCTCAGTGGTGGATTTGTAGTAGGATCACAATCATGTGATCATCAGCAGGCAGCGGACGTAGAGTTCACTTGTTGTCATGGTTACAGTGACGCCATGATGCTATCTGGCAATGATACAGAAACCTTTAATAAATCCGTGGATCCAGACTATAAGCTGCATCACTGATAAAATCTAATCACTTGGTCCTTGTGTCATTTCTGACCTTCACTTAAAATTTCATCCAAATCTAATTGAATGAGCTGTTTAAAGCCTTACATGCTGTGTGTTTGTTACAGAGGTGCAACTATTGATCAGTTTTGTTAGCAAACAATGTGTGATTATTTCCCCGAATTGTGAGCTGGATTTCTGTCACAAAAATAATAAAACAGCAAAAAAAAAAAAAAAAAAAAAAAAAAGCCACATTATCACATTAAAGTAGTCTAGTAGTGCAAAGCTGTAAAGTAACTAGTTTAATCTGATTTGTGAAAAGGACAGACAAACTAATCCTTACATTTGTGCTGCTGGAGTTAGAGAATGTTGGCATGTTGCTTTAAAAGCAATAACTTTATGAATTAACTTTCACCTCCTCTTCTTTAGAAATGAAAGCTACACACAGGCTTTTCCGGACATAACCTGTTTTCCTTGTAGAGTGCAAACAAAAGTAAGAATTTGGAAATGATAACACAGACATAGAATAGCAGAAAGGAGGTTTTCCTAGAGAACCACAGCTGTCTTGTGTCTCAGTCGTGCAGTTGGGTTGCAGCAGAGTACACAGTAGATTCAGCCCATTTGTTGAAATTCTTCTCAGTATTTGCGTTTCTCATGCGGTCACTGGTGGCTCAGGAAATCACAAATCAAATGTTAAAGCTGGAATCCAAACCTTCGGTCAGGGTCAAACTACAGAAGAGATGACTGAGCATCAAGTGTGGCATTTGTGATGCTGTGAAGTTAATTTAACCACAGTGATCTGACAAACCGGAGGCAGACCATTAAGAAGCATCAGGTTAGCGTGATGCTTTTAATGCTGCACCACACTCCACTGTATGAGAATATATCAGTTACAAGAGCTGGATGGAAATCTTTTGGTCCCTAAAAACAGCTCCACAGAGAACTGCTGATTGCTATAGAACACTTTACTGAAGCCAGTTTCAGACGGCATCTAAGTGTGTCTGCATCATGTCTAAATGAAAGAAATTTCCATAAAAGTTGTGATGGCGATCTTTCCAGGTCAGGCTTTCAGAATGGCACAAATCCTACCAGCATTAACGAATAACAAGACATGCACAAGTTGTGGATGTTGAGTTGCTGTAAGTGATTTGGGGAAGACTTTTGCCACATTTCAGCACCAATATTGACACAAAAACATCACAGACAGCAAAAGACACAGTTTGTGGCCAAAAATCATACAACACTCGACAATTTTACATGTTAAAGCTGATATGTCCATAAAAATCAAGCTTGACTGCAATGAAGACTGAGTTGGTAACAAACCAGACTATCAGACTCACGAATAACAAATGTGATCCAGGATGTTAAGTTTGGTTTGTTGCTCTCAGCTGTTTTTACCTCTGAGTTTATTAAATACATGCAGCATCAGACAGCAGCAAGATCCATATGAGTTGAGCACATTTACGCATGTGGAACAACAGCTATAACTTTATTACTATCAACTAGGAAAGCACTCAGAGAGCGCAGTCCTCCACCAACGCTGTTCAGTCACTGTATGATTTCCGACGGATGAATGCGAATTCGTGGTCCTCAGTGGTGGATTTGTAGCAGGATCTCAATCATGTGATCATCAGCAGGCAGCTGATGTAGTGTTCACTTGTTGTCATGGTTACAGTGATGCCGTGTTGCTATCTGGCAATGATACAGAAATCTTTAACTAATCTGTGGATCCAGACTATAAACTGCATCACTGCCAAAATCTAATCACTTGGTCCTTGTGTCATTTCTGACCTTCCCTGAAAACTTCATCCAAATCCGATGGTCTGTTTTTGAGTAATGTTGCTAACAGACAGACAGACAGACAGACCAACACTGATAATCACATGAAATTATTTACAGTAATACATATTGATCAGTAATCCTCAGGCCCAGTCTTTCATCATACATCCTTAATCTTGACTTTCAGGTTTCATATAAATTTCATCAGATATTTGCATATTGAGTTTTCAGTAGTTCTAGTTTTAAAGTTCATGACCACTTCTACAGCTGTAATGTCTGTTAAAATCATGCCAATACATACTCTGTCTCTGCACCAGCAGCAGTAACATGCTGACTTGTTTGTCTCAAGCTTTACCACTCAGATTTCAGTGTGGCTTCTGCAGCTGTTTGGTGGTTTTCGAGGGAGTCTGTCTATAAACAGCGGTAAGTGAGGTAGTTAACAGGGGGCTTGTTTAGTTTTCTGCCAAATGACTGACTTCAAATAGACCCGTGCCTCCGAGACCGAGAGAGAGAAACAGGAAAGCCACTGTGGTTAGATCACAGCGAGGCTATCTGCTGCTGCTGCTGCTGCTGCTGTACGACTGTTTGATGTGGTCAAAGGTTGGCTTGGTGATAACCCTCTGCAGACAGACAACGAGAAAGGAGACAGCAGCAACTTCAGAAAGTCTGTTGGAATACAATGGAGGAAAGTGTAGGTCAGGATATTTTATAGCAGCTTTAGTTTTGCCCCGGAGCGTAAAATAATATTTATAAAGCAGCAAATTCACAGTTTGAAGAGGGATGTTAATGGAGAGTACTGCAGAGGTTATGGAAAACATGTGTTTTTATATTTAGAATACTTCAGATTTCCCTTATTAAGGAGTTACGAGCTTATTTATGACTGTTAACTGTGAAAAAATAAAAAAGACAGAAGAAAAACTCTGTAGCTATTCAATATTTTTACTGTAATGTACTATGGTGTATGAACTTAGACAAAATATCGACTCTGCGAGGGAAAACATTCAGCATTTGTATGTTTGGAAAATTTTAAAGATATTACAAAATATATAAAGAGGAAGAGACACTCTGAGATTAAAATAAATCCACTGGACACCTCCCTGCACAAAGTAGGTGACCAGTAGGTGAAGAAAGGGGAAAGTGGATCAGGAGACGGTGAAGACCAGACAGCGTTAATTCAGACACATTGTGATGGCTGAAGGCCTAAGTTGATCCATTTCCATGTTCATGCAGTTTTGTCTTACAATTCTTGCAACCATCATACTTCAGACAGCAGAACTACTCAGACTTGTTCTACATGGTTTCAGATGTACTTTTGCATTCACTAAAGTTGTTATATTTCAAATTACACAATACAAATGTTTTTTTTTTTTTTTTTACCGGTATTCCTGATATGTTGGCACAGTGAAAAACATCACAAGCTCTATAGCGTGCACATTTTTTATTAGACTTTGGTAGTAATGAAACTTACTGAGCGGAGCAGATAGACATATGGAACCTGTCGGGGTGTTAAAGCAGACCTCCTCACAAGCATCCCTTGAACAGGTGGTATTCATCACGCTGTTATGAGCCATTTATGATGGGTTTGTGCAGTTAAAAAGAGATTTCGGAATCCATCTTGAAACAAGACAAGCATTCAGGGAGCAGTACTCCGCCAAGGCTGCTCAGTCCATGTATGATCTCTGATGGATTAGTCCTGATAAGTCCTCAGTGGTGGATTTGTAGTAGGATCTTAATCATGTGATCGTCAGCAGGCAGCTGACGTAGTGTTCACTTGTTGTCATGGTTACAGTGACGCCGTGCTGCTATCTCACAATGATACAGAAATCTTTAACAAATCCATGGATCCAGACTTTAAGCTGCATCACTGATAAAATCTAATCACTTGGTCCTTGTGTCATTTCTGACCTTCCCTGAAGATTTCAACCAAATACGTTGGGTCCAATTTTGAGTAATGTTGCTAACAGACAGACGGACGGATGGATGGACGGATGGAGACAGACAGATGGACACACGTATGTCGATCATCACATACCTCCAATAAGGCTAACAGAGCTTCAGGATAAAACTACATAAAATGTTCCAGGCCCAAAGTGACTGGAATAATAACAAAGTACTGAGGAGTTTTTTTTTTCTTTCTTTCTTTTTTTGCAGATACTGACTGACCTCAGTCTGCAGAAACACCTGGTCTGTGCTCCATCATTCTTCACAGCCACACATCAAACAGCTCTGAACAGACCCCACTGACAGCACTAATAACAGCCTAATGACAGCCATTATCTAGCAGGCAGCCTCCCTCAGTCTAAACACAACTGCTCACAATTCAGCTCTCATTCAGCTGCAACTGGCTTCTGAGTACATCGTTAAAAGTGTGCTGTGTTGTAAAACCAAGGAAACTCAGTTGAACATTATTCAACAGGAGGAAAAGTAGAATTCCTCAGTGAAAGTAGGACTTCTGGTGGCTCATCAAAGATACTCCTTTGTAGTAAGCCCAAGTTGAAACAGTAAGCCTGTTCTAAACCTTGGTGAATGTTGTCAATGGGTATTTTGGGGTAATAACTTTACCATTTGCTTTTGATTTCTCTTCCACATGTTTTTGACCACTATGGAAATCTAAATGTTCCTGTTTCTTGTGCTGTTGTTTTGCAATTTAGTGATAGTTTCAGATATAAGTGATATTATCTTTTAAAATATGAGACCATTTATCAGAGCCAGAAACTGTACAAACAGAAAGATTTCCAACTTTCTGATGGGCCAAAAGTGCGTTTTTGCCTGTTCTTGTTCGTGACTTGCAGCCTGGGTGGGAAGAACATTCTGTAGGAGAAGGTAGGATTTGACCACGGTGATAGCAGCTCTCTTCCTGGACATCTCCACGCTGTAGTCAAGGAAAATGTGGAGGAAGAGGGAGCACTTCTCCCTGGCAAGCTTCAGGATGCGTTCCTTGCTCTGGAAGTGGTGGATGCAGGCAATAAATGGGCGCTGGGGGTGGTCAGGTCTTCTGGATGGTAACTCACCACCAGCAAAGCAAATGAATGAATCAGACTCTTTCTATAAAGACTAGATTCAGTCTTCATATTCCAGTGTGGCTATTTGAGAGGGAAATGTTGACCATCCCAACCCTACTGTCCTTGAGCTAAACACTGCAGCCTGACCTGCTTCAGGAAATGTTCCCAGGATATAAGAGCTCTAAAACATCTACGGTCTCTTCTAATCTTCATGTGTTCTCATGTTCTTCACACCATCTATAGAAACAGTTGTAGGTTTTTGTTCCTCAGATACTGAGTTTACTCCCCTGCTGGGAATAATTGGGAAGTGATTATTGAGAACTGGAGGCAATGATGGGAATGTCTGGGAATAGTTTTACCACAGAAGCGTGTTTTATGATGTCTCATGGAGCCCTGCAGTGTGGAGGTTTGAGTGTGTTGGAGTGTTTTAAATCGACTCATAAAGACGTTTGACTGCTGTGAGCTGCTGGTTTATGGTCTGATAATGTAAAGTCACACAGCTGTGTGCTTCTGTTATATACTTGAGTATCGTGACTGTGTGATAACTGCAAAACCATCAGATACTTTTTCTTTCTCTCAAGTTTCATTTGATCTAAAAATAAAATTGGAAGGGACACCGAGTTACACCACATAAGCTATAAAAGTAGAAATTAAAAACACAAATAGCAGTACTAATGCAGGAAATGGAATCACAGGGGATGAGGCTGTGGTAATGAGTGGGAGTGGGCCAGTTTCTGTTTGTGTGTCTGCTGTATATTTCCATGAGAATGTGGCATTCAGAGAGGAGTCATTCAGAAAAAAACAATGACACAATGATTAGTCTGTAGGCTGGAGTAGACGTCCTTCCATGGTTGCAAGATCAATAATAAATGAGTCACGCACAACATGTTGACATATTGACTTCTGAATTTGGTAATATATTGGTTATGGTGCTACATCTTTAAATTCTTGAAGGTTTTTGCTTTTTTTTTCATTTAAACCTTTAAAGGCACAACATTAAGGCCACTGACAGGTTAAGTGAATATTGCTAAAGATTTCACAACAAAGAGGAGGAAGTGTGATATATTAGGCAGCCAGCTGTTGAAGCTGGTGGTATTGGAAGCTGGAAAAATGGACAGGGTGAGGATCTGAGTGGCCAATCACAAAACTCAGGTGCAAACAGGAATTACAGACCAACTGATACAAACAAATGAGATGTACAGCAGGATTTTACAAGCTGCAAAACACAAGAGAAAGCCTACAAGAGAACTAGACAAAAAATTAACTCACACTGGTTGGGAGTTGATCAGCTACAAGCTAACAGGCCGGAGACTGGGCTTAGTACAGGAAGATGGGGAACAGAATTAGTAGGGCTAGCATGCTGAAGCCTTGATTATAAACCACATTTGTGGCACAAAGAGCAAAGATCTGGCTGAATCTAAACACAGACTAACACACCGTGAAGGCTACAGTTAGGGGGCAGTATGTTGGAAACGACTAAAAAAATGGAACGATAAACAGGAAGGATAACGGAGGCTAGTAGCTAGGCTCCATTATGTAGCAGGCTGTTGGCTTGGTGTCTGGTGAGAGCAATCAAATTCTGATGGGTGAGGCCTGGTACTGCATAATTTCTGTGGATATTTAGGGCATAAATAGTCTGAAATCTGCATGGAAATGGCAGACGCCACTATTAACAATGAAAGTCATTTTACAGAAATATACACATGGAGACAAAATAGTTGGTACCCCTCGGTTAATGAAAGAAAAACCCACAATGGTCAGAAATAATTTGAATCTGACAAAAGTAATAATAAATACAAATTCTATGAAAATTAACCAGTGAAAATCAGACATTGCTTTTGAACTGTGGTTCAAGAGAATTATTTTAAAAAATAAACTCATGAAACAGGCCTGGACAAAAATGATGGTACCCCTAGAAAAGACTGAAAATAATGTGACATAGGGACATGTTCAATCAAGGTGTGTCCTCTAATTAGCATCACAGGTGTCTACAAACTAGTAATCAGTCAGTCGGTCTATTTATAGGGTTACAGTAGTCACTGTGCTGTTTGGTGACATGGTGTGGACCACACTAAACATGGACCAGAGGAAGCCAAGGAGAGAGTTGTCTCAGGAGATTAGAAAGAAAATTATTGACCAGCATGTTAAAGGTAAAGGCTAGAAGACCATCTCCAAGCAGCTTGATGTTCCTGTGACTACAGTTGCACATATTATTCAGAAATTTAAGATCCATGGGACTGTAGCCAACCTCCCTGGATGTGGCCACAGGAGGAAAATTGATGACAAATGGAAGAGGTGGATAATAGGAATGGAAACAAAAGAGCCCAGAACAACCTCTAAAGACATTATAGGTGAACTCCAAGGTCAAGGTACATCAGTGTCAGATCACACCATCCATCGTTGTTTGAGCCAAAGTGGACTTCATGGGAGACGACCAAGGAGGACACCATTGTTGAAAACAAATCCTAAAAAAGCCAGACTGGAATTTACCAAACTGCATGTTGACAAGCCACAAAGCTTCTGGGAGAATGTCCTATGGACAGACGAGACAAAACTGGAACTTTTTGGCACATCAGCTCTATGTTCACAGATGCAGAAATGAAGCATATGAAGAAAAGAACACTGTCCCTACTGTGGAACATGGAGGAGGTTCTGTTATGTTCTGGGGCTGCTTTGCTGCATCTGGTACAGGGTGTCTGGAATCTGTGCAGGTACAATGAAATCTCATGACTATCAAGGTATTCTAGAGAGAAATGTGCTGCCCAGTGTCAGAAAGCTTGGTCTCAGTCGCAGGTCATGGGTCTTGCAACAGGATAATGATCCAAAACACACAACTAGAAACAACCAAGAATGGCTAAGGGGAAACATTGGACTATTCTGAAGTGGCCTCTATGAGCCCTGATCTAAATCCTATTGAACATCTGTGGAAGGAGCTGAAACATGGCGTCTGGAGAAGGAACCTTCAAACCTGAGACAACTGGAGCAGTCTGCTGATGAGGAGTGGACCAGAATACCTGCTGAGAGGTGCAGAAGTCTCACGGACAGTTACACAAATGGTTTGATTGCAGTGATTGCCTCAAAAGGTTGCGCAACAAAATATTAAGTTAAGGGTTCCATCATTTTTGTCCAGGTCTGTTTCATGCATTTATTTTTTTAAAATGCTTCTGTTAAACCACGGTTCAAAAGCAATGTCTGATTTTCATTGGTTAATTTTCATAGAATTTTTATTTCTTGTTATTTTTGTCAGATTCAAATTATTTCTGTGATCATTGTGGGTTTTTCTTTCATTAACTATTTTGTCCACGTGTGTAAGCACTAAATGCAAACACATGAAGTGGCCAAAGAATGATGACTACAACAAACAAACATGGCTTATCTTCATAAAAGTTGTAAGAATTATAATAAATTTCATCAACAGTCAAAACAAAAAGGAACAAGCGAGCCGCTGTTTGCAGATCGTTGGCTGACGCTGTCATGTTGTCCTGCAGCTGCTCTCTGGCCACATGTGGCTCAATTTCAGATCTACTGAAGGCTTTTACTGCCTGTAAAGAGGAAAGGGATGAAAAAGGAGTTTCTTTTAGCAGGAGCCAGGTCAGCCTCCTGCATATCACTGCAGCCAATTACTGGACTGTTATCAACACAGCAAATCTGCCTGACTGCTGGAGAGGCTCTTCAAACAAGCTGGCAGAGCTGCAGAGGGAAGGAAAGCAAGAAAGAAATTGAAAAAAGAAAGAAAATCGGTGATTCACTGTAGCAAATTATTTTGCTGGGGGAAAGAAAGCACTTTTAAATCACAGAATTAACACTAAAAATAATTTTTTATTGATATTTAGCTAAACATTTAGCCTCATAACCACTTAAACCTTTGCAACTGTACCAAAAAAATTCTACCTTTGAAGACAACAAACTCTTGGACTGCTGTGCAAACCACATCTATCTTTGTTACACAAATACTACCTTCATAATTAAATGTTTTTTAAGATGTCTTTAATCTAACTTGTTTAAAGATTAAGCACAAAAAATGGCTAAAGCAATATGTCATCAAGATGCTGTTTCTATGTAAACTCTAGTGTAGGACTGTGGTGCACCAATGTTGCTCGACTGAAGTCGTTGCTTCAACAATGAACAAAACAATCTATTCATTATCTCTGGATGAATTATGGGCCACTGTGACTGCTAGTCTTGTTAGCTTAAATGATTTCTAAATAGACATACACTATCGTTCAAAAGTTTGGGTTCACTTAGAAATGTCCTTATTTTTGAAAGGAAAGTATTTTTTTTCAATGAAGATAACATTAAATGAATGATAAATCCAGTGTAGACATTGTTAATGTGGTAAATGACTATTGTAGCTGGAAACAGCTGATTTTTAATGGAATATCTCCATAGAGGTACAGAGGAACATTTCCAGCAACCATCACTCCTGTGTTCTAATGCTACATTGTGTTAGCTAATGGTGTTGAAAGACTCATTGATGATTAGAAAACCTTTGTGTAATAAAAGTGTCAGTTTTAATGGAAAACATGGCATTTCCTGGGTGACCCCAAACTTTTGAACAGTAGTGTATACTTACTTAGAAACATAGAAATAAGCTGCATATTAACATTTAATTTTATTCTGAAATGACAAATTTCAAGTTGTGGTTTTTGGAGGACCTGGTTGTTGAGCTGTGATATACAAACTGCTATGTGCAAAGTTTACACTTGACTTTTTGACCATCTTTTTTCATGTAATGCAGCAACACCAGTGACTTCTGTGACATGTCAGTTAGTCTGGATCTGAAACATTCAGTAAGTGTTGAATAAATTAGATCTAGCAGTCTAGCTACATTAGTTTGCATGAGTTCAAAGTTGTGAAAAAGCAGATGTTTTCACAGGAAGTTTGTTCCGCCTGCTAACAACAATCCTAAAAGGTTGTTGATGTAGAACTTTTCTCCATATGGACGTAACACCAGCATTCATTAATGCATATCAACTCACCAGTCGATGAGGACACTACCGCTACTAGTCTGAAGTGGGGTAACTTTTTGAGTTCGTACATGATTCTGGTGTTTTCTTTTTTTTTTTAAATCATTATTTGGCCATTTTCAGCCTTTTCTGTGAAACAGTTGTGGCTAAAGGGGGAATGATATGCTGTAAATTGACACCATTGGTCAGAATCGTCAGATCATTTCTCTTTTTTAAGCTTTGAAACTCTTGTACAATTTTAACAAAACTCTCCTCCTGTAGGTCCTATATGTCAGTGGATCTATAGTTACGTGGTTTTATTGAAGCTTTGTTTCAGCTTGAAACAATGATGGGAAGCAACTTCTTCCTAATAAGACTAAAATGATGAGGGTAGTGAAAGAGGAAGTTATTCCAAAAATACTTTAGCAGTTAAAATGCATCACTGGGACTTTTAGTTATTGTACATTTTTGATGTTTTAATTTAGCTCTTTGTCCTCATAAAACATTGCCGTGTAGAGAGAAGAAGTAAGTGAAAAGGAAGGCTAGTGTCTGAAAGGTAGAAAGATACAGAATAAAGGCGTAAGTGTTCAAGACAAGGAGAGCAGAGAGAACCAAAACAAAGGAGGCTGATATAAAGAGGAAGACATAGTTCAACACTTCCAGACATGTCGCCTGTTAACCCATAAATCACTACACTGAGGCAAAGCAAGCAAGACAGAGGAACAAAGAGGGTGAAAGAGATAAGCTGAGATAAATGGATGGGAGTAGAGGGAGGTGAGAGGAAACAGAAGACAGAAACAAAGAAGAGGGAGGGAAGAGAAAATAGTTTCATATTTATGTTACTGTATTGACCCAAATATTGGACAATTTATTTTTCTGAAATTTAGGCTTTTAGAAGTCTTTTATATTGAAAGATGAGATGATTATGTTCTGTGATGAACACAGATGCAGTTTTAATGGAAAGTACCAGTGGAACAGTGTAGCATTAGAGATTGTTGACAAGACTTTTCAGTCCTTTCAGAATGATCGTTTCCTAGTCAATCAAAAAACTGTTTCTGAAGGCTGCTGTAATATGAAGGAAATAAATTCATGACGTCGTGTTTCCCAATGTCTTTACTGCAGAAATGAACCAGAGAGAAAATCGAACTGTCAAACAGCTAAGAAGACAACAAGAAACAAGAAAAGCACTCAGAGAGTGCAGTACTCCTCCAAGGCTGCTCATTCCCCCATATGGCATTGTCAGAAATGCAGCATTTTATTATTATTGTTGAGGATCAAAAATCATGGCAACATAAAATGTGGCCATTTAATACAGATGTAGCCGCAAAGAAAATGACCTGAGGACAGGTGTACGTTATGTACGGATACTGAATTATGTGACCTACTGTATATATATGCTTTAAATGGCCCAAAGGTAAGTGGTGAACTGCCAGAGGTTAAAAAAGGTAAGGACCCAAAACTGAAAAATAATGTACATTTCAGAATTATACAAAAAAACAAGAATTGTGTTAACAACTTCAAGCTGTTCTGCAGTAAAGGCGGTTGATCAAGCCTTGAAAGTTGGTGCTACTGAATCCTACAGGAGTCCCAACTTTTCTAGATTCCTTCCAACCCCCTCTGTCTGCATAAAGTAGTGATGGAACACATCGTGGAACCCTCCAGAGCATCATTAGAACAGGATTGTACTGCAGAAAGTAGTGTGTTGCTATAAGATGGAGAGGAAAAGACAATTAACATTAGAAGAGAGACAGACCATCAGAACACTTATAAATGTAGGTCTTTCCTACAGAGAAACTGTGTCAGTCAGTCCAGTTTTCTTCTCCATCAAAAGGCTCAGAAACTGGAGGAAACTCTGAGAGGAATTATTCTAACATGGAGAAGTATTTCTGATAAGTTCTTCATGTTATGTTCTGTAGTTACTTCTTGTCTCACTGACTTTCAGAAAGTCTCTGAGACTATTTAATAGCATCTAAGTAAATCCAGATACTGAGATATGTTACATAAACACTCACTTTTCTTCTAATCAGCTCATCTATTGCACAATGAAAGAACATGATTACATGCATATATAAAGACAGAGTGAATCCGTCTGCCTCTCTCTGATACACATAAACATGCAAAACATGTACATATGAAATACATACAAGCAGACAGACAGTAATATAGATTTGTAAGTACAGAACAATTCACACCAAAATGCTGTATTGGTCATCACACACACACACACACACGCACAGGCACACGCACACACACACACACACACACACACACACACACTCGCACACACACCCACATACAGCGTCCGTTTCTAATCAGCTGCTGTGATTCCCTTTGGATGCCCATATTTACTGAGCTTTTCCCAGAGAATCGCTGCAGTCAGCAGAACAGCTGGACCAGAAACCGACACACTCAGCTACTTTCCCATCACTGCCCTGAGACCTGCCTCTGCTCTGTGAATAAGCGTTTGTGTATGCACATAAATGAAACAGTTCAAAATAAATTCACAGCGTTACCTGCAGTGAAATAATCTCCCACCTCTATGCAAGGTGCTGTAAACGTTCACAGAAAGAGCCCCTCATCGGCCTTCTGTTCCCACAGCAGGGTAGGACTTGATCAACCTCACTCCAGTTTCATTATGTTCGCCTGTATGGTGACTTTTATGTTGTTGATTGTGATATTAGAGGGCAACAATGTGTGTTCTCTGAATGAAACTAATCACCATGGAGACCCGTGCAGCATTTCTTCAGGACTGTTCAGTAGCACCGACCACAGCGTGGGAACTTTTTTCTACCCTGAAAACAGCCCTAAAAGAGGGTTTCCTGTGGTTGGACAAACTTGCCTCCACAAAATGATGTTCTTGCACAACTAAGCTGCATTCTTGATCACATTTTGAAAGAATGTAATTTTGCTTTCAAGTAATCCTGTAGTCAGTTCAAAAGAGGGTCCAAGTCTGAATTAGGAGGAAGAAGGAGTGAATGGCAGCATGAAGCAGCTGCTGGAACTTCACCTACAAAACCAGTGTTTATCTCCCATGAAGGAACAAGGTACCAACAGTTTCCTTTTCTGTCTTTGTTCACTTTTGATTTTCACTCACTTTCTGCTTCTGTTTATTGACCCCAACTATGTGGTTAAGTTCAGGAAGATGTCATCCTTTGTTAGACACCTTTACATGTTAGATGCTCTGTTAAGTTTAGGCACCAAAATAACTTGAACAGGGTTAGGGTTCGGGTTTTTTACCAAGGTGACAAGTCTCACTGCATCTAATATGCTGTTTAGCTGTAGATTAATGTACTTTTGTGGAGACTGGGTTGGACTGGAACATCCACAAACGTCTGCAGCTTTGAACTGTGGCAGGGAGACCTCTGGTTTTAGGTGTCTTTATTGTAGCCTGACTGGTTAACTGATGTTTAGGGTTAGCAATGTCATGATGAGGTTACTTCTTTTGCACACAGGTAGCTGTCCTTAAAGGGAGAGGTTTGACCAGTAACATGATCATTTCACCTCAGCTTTCAGCTTCTTTATCAGCTCACTATGAGTTGTCACAGGAAATAAATGAACTAGTCCAACCTGGATCTCTTAAATCAGCATTGAGTGACAGATCTACCAGACCTAAATGGGATAAAACCTAAATCTGTATTCAATAATGTTATTCTCTCTTTTATATCTGAATATTTAGGTGCTCTCAATGAGGTTCTGTACTCTGAAGTAAGGCGTCCCTGACTTTACTTTTTAATTTAATTAGAAACTGTCTCCTATAATCTGCTGCCTTTGAGCCCTGTTTTTTCAGTAAAAAGCACTCTTGCACTGATATTTTATATTAATAGTTTTATAACTATTTTATTTTTAATAAGTAAAGAGAATCTGTCAGACTGAGCAGCACCGTGTAATACAAGCCACTGTGGAAAATCTGTGGACCCTCAGGTAGAAGTGCTGTGACTTGAAGTCAGAAATAAACAGTTGAGTTTAATTTTAAATTGGATAAGAAGCCCTGCTGGAATGAAATCACTCTGCTGCTGAGACAGGTGGCCAAGTCAAACAAGTATATGATGTTATTTAATCATGATTTAGAGCAGCACTGAGGGTGAAAGTGATTTTATTTGATGCCGCGGGCCAAATATGTCCTTAAACGAGTAAAAATCACTCAGTACATGTAATAGTGTACAAACAAAACGCTATCAAACGCACACAAACACACTGAGCCTGCCAACTCTCAAGCTGGATGCTGATATTTCATCACTGACGTCTTTGGGAGAGTGTGTGTGTTGTTGGAGTTGTGCAGTACGTGCCGTTTGTGTTTGTAATGATTATTCAAGCTGTCATTGAGCGCTTAAGCTACCACCATTAATTCAGTCCACTTAGGGCTACGTGCTGTTTGACAACGCCAGCGGCAGCAAGCTCTGCTTTTATTCAGTTTTTATTGTGTCCAATTATCCAAATAGTACATAATGATGTAGAAAAGATAAGGCTAATTTTATTGATTCCCCACAGGCAACCCAGGAGATTAAAGCAGAGCTATAGAGATGGTGCTTAAAGAGGAAAACTCACGATAAACCTACAAACATTATGACGGTGATTGTCAACTTTCCTTGTTAACCGGTTTTTCTTCATCAGACTCGTAAAAGGCGACATTTGACTCGTGATTTGACTCTTCTTCCCCACAGAATGGACTGAATGTGTGCTGCCTTCTTCAGTTAAAGGAACAGGTTTTTAGAGTGGAGAGCTGAGGAAAACGTATAAAAGAATTACTGCAGTAAAAAGCAACACTGCAAATGATGCAAAAAAAAAAGAATGCTGGTATCTCTGTGCAGCTGCTTATTACTCCGCCAAGGAATAGTGGCATGTCTGTCTGTCTGCCTGCCTGCCTGTCTGTCTGTCTGTCTGTCTGTCTGTGTGCAACATTACTCAAAAACAGACCATCGGATTTGGATGAAATCTTCAGGGAAGGTCAGAAATAAGACAAGGACCAAGTGATTAGATTTTATCAGTGATGCAGCTTTTAGTCTGGATCCACAGATTTGTTAAAGATTTCTGTATCATTGCCAGATAGCGGCATGGCATCACTGTAACCATGACAACAAGTGAACACTACATCAGCTGCCTGCTGATGATCACATGATTGTGATTCTACTACAAATCCACCACTGAGGACTTATCAGGACTTATCCATCAGAAATGATCCAAGGAAGATCTGATTAAATTGTGGGGGTGTTTCTGAGTCCCATCAATTCCTGCCACCAGCTACATATTTAGGTCACGTGATTCGGTATCTGTACATAACGTACACATCCAGAACACATGCCTGTACTCAGAGAAAGGTCATGTTGTTTGTGGGTACATCTATATTAAATTGACACATTCTATGCATCTGTGATTTCTGCCACAACTTTCTTCAAGGAAATGATATGACTGAGCAGCCTTGGCGGAGTACTGCACTCTCCAGCTTTTCTAGTTTCTAAAGTGATAGTTGCCATTTGGAACTCTTAACTTCAGCTACATTCAAACATGATATTGAAAACAGGCATCAGGGCTGACAGTGTCCTGTAATGAAGGATACATAGTTTTTGGCCTAAATGAAAGAGAAATTAATTGTATTGATTAAATATTCACTGGGATGAAGATCAATAGACTTTCCAAAAGAAATTTTACTGCCAGTGTAAAACTGGCTTGGCAAATCAGGACTAAACATCAAAACGTATTTATGCATTTTCTGCATCACTGAGTACATGTAAGTTCTTGTGTAAAGGAGTTCAAGCTTTTTGCTTCCTGTAACTGCACGGCTTTGCTTAGTGTGATTAATGATGTACAGCTCAGCAGGTTTGCAAATATAACTGAGAATGTGTATCACTCATGGAGATTATGGTCTGGAAAACAACTGGTTGAGGGGAGAAGCTTCTTCAAATCCTAAACTCTGAACAGAACCTTCTAGGAAGCAGGTTTCCTTGGTGACTTTAGGCTCAACCTACCTGCTAACCCTTCAACCCCATCTCATAGTAGTTCTCACTGCAAACACAACGTAACTCTGCACAGAAATGATTTATTTTAGTAAACGGCATGTGATCCATATCCAGATACATCGGCAGAATTTGTTGAGATGGCTTGGATGAAGTCTCCAAAGTCTTCAGGGCTCCTTTTCATAGTCTCCACATCTGTGGGACTCTACTAGAACAATGAACACCGTCATTCCTGAACATATTCCCTTGGTAGTTCATTGATGGAAGTGCAACACAGATAGTCAATACTATAGCACACATGTACCACACAAACGCACACACACACAAACGCACACACACACACACACACACACACACACACACACACACACACACACACACACACACACACACACACACACACACACACACACACACACACACACAGTGGTAGTGATATAAATACAGTGACCTGGATGCTGCTAATCAAGCTGCTGCCAGAGTGTGTACTTCATAGAAAACAGTGTTTGCAGGTGTTTTTAAACACTCTCATATCCTCTGCCTTGTGTTGTCTTTACAATGTCATGTAGGTGCAACATCTTCCCCAGCATTCAGCTCAGTAGACTCATTAGAGTCTTAAATGGGAACTCTGCTGGTTTTAGACATTGCAGTGTGTTTACAAGGAAGTTCGATGGCATTTGTGGAAATAGTTTGCCCTCAGTTACTGTTTGAATTATACAGTGTTTGTTCCATAAAGGACTCAGGAGAAGATAAGGACAGACAGCTGTTGGTACATTTCGGGCACTACTTGGATGTAATGCTGACATGTAATTATGCGCTGGATATTTGTAATTATCGCTGTTGGATAAACAAACAGCAGAACATCTGCAACACATTTGCAGCTTCATGCTGTTATATACAAATTTTCTAGATATTTATTATGAATGTATATTACCAATGCAAAGCAGCCAAGTACATGAGGGCAACTGTTTGTTTTCAAAGCAGCATTTTTGTTTTAGCTCTGGTGCAAATATCTCAGAAGTGAGCTACTAACGTATCACTGACATATTCACAGCTTAGACTGAGCAAATAAACTCTCAAGTATGGTTCCAGGAGGTGCTCTAATTATAATGTTTGCTGCTTAGGCAGAGGTGGAAACGTCTGAGTAGAGTTATGCTAACTAGGTACTCCCAGTATGTAGGAAAATCATAAGTTGGGTATCATTTGTATAAATGATTGACTGAGTTATTGCTGTTTTTGTTAATCAGTGGTTAGGACAGTCACAGCTGCACAGCCCCAGTATGCAGAGAAGGCAGTTTGTGGTGTGAGGTGAGTCTCTATGTTGCTATAGGGGCTGTAAAGCTATTGTAGTAAATAAAGTTCCTTCAGTCAGCTGTAACAAGCCTCAGCTATCATCACCATTAATGAAAGTAAATAACAAACTGTGATTTTCTCACAACAATCGCCTTAATATAGCAAAAGCTGTCACAAAATGCTTTACACGAAAACATGAACTAGAAAAGAGGCCCCTGTTGCTATGGTGATGATTACTTTATCTTCACCTGGGATGAGCAGGTCAGAGGACAGCAAGCACTGCTCTCCATCCTCTGTTTTTCTGTTTGTGCTCTCCAGCTCCTTAAAGCTTCGTTTGCTTCTTCGGGTGCAGGTGCAGTCCGGGTCTCAGAGCAGCTGTTTGCTCTTCATCAGCTGATCCTGACCCTCCTTCACAGCTGAGCCTCTGGATTCTCCCAAACTTTACTCCCTGTTTATGACTTCCTGGGAATAGTCTACTTTCTCTTCTTCTTTGCCTTCAGCTGGCACCTGTTCTTCACCAAGGTCTGTTTTTCACTCTTCTCTGCTGAATTGAACAGCTCTTCATCATGTTGCCTCATCCTCTGGAGCGTCTGTGATGGATTTGTCTGGTCCCTGGTCTCACAGCACCAGTCTACCTGTTTCATTATCTCATCCTGTGGCTCCTGCAGGTTGCTGCAGAGATGCTTTCACGGCCTGGAAATTCTCCTGTGACTCTTCCGCCTGCTCATTGGAGCTGCTTCTTCAGCTCCTCTCTGGATTTCTTTGTCCCAAACAGGATTTGTGAGAGCTTGGAAGTGAGATCCTAGTTTCAGCCTCCATCAGCTGATACTGCTGGATTTCCTGCTTCATCATCTCTGCTTCCTGCTGCAGCCGTGTCTTAAAATCTGTCAGAATTTTGTTTAGTGTCTTAAGGTTGTTTGCAGTTTTCTTCGCCTCACCTAGAGGGAATCAATTTTGTCCCCATTGCTTGAGTAATTTTAAGTTCTAATGTCTTGTAAAATAAGAAAGGAGTTCATGGTCTTAATGTCGGCCTTGAGGGAGGCTCTTTCTTGTGAGGGTACGAATCCAAACAAGACCAGTTTTGGTTCTTTGGAGACTCAGCATAAGTCCATCCTACTTTTCAACGCTGGGTTCACATTCCGACTGTTTACTGCTCCCAGTTTTCTTGTTGTCTTCACATAGCAACCTGAATTTAGACTGTATTTATGGTGAGAGTATGGAATACAATGGAATCAAACTTTTTAACCTGCTTTTACAGACTTCTGTGTGGTTACTAGGGTTCAGTTTGTTTATTCAGGGTCGATATTGATACCGATCATTGATCTTTTTTATTATTGGATTATTAGTCTTTCTTGATTATTGGTAAGAAGAAAGACTAAAAACTGATAGATGGAACCAGTCTACATTGATTGTTATACATTAACAGCATGCCACAGAAGGGAGCATTTATGCTAAGACCAAGAGACTACATTAGAGTTAGTGGAGTTGCATCATGGGTAATGTAGGTTTCAGGTTTGACGTCGGCAAATAATGTGTGGAATAAAAAAAATGGCATTTAGGCATCTCCTGCCTTGGTTTTAATACTTTATTTTTCCATCCATCATGAATCTGAGAGTGCCATTAAAATGCAAAGCTAAATTTGAGATTGATTCTTTAAGGCTTTCCATGTTGGCACCATTTAGACTGGATTCATCATTCATTTAATGTTATCTTCACTGAAAAAAGATTTTCTTTCAAAAATAAGGACATTTCTAAGTGACCCCAGACTTTTGAACGGTGGTGTATATTTTAATGGTTACTGAATAATACTGAATGCTACCAAGTGACCAGCATGCTGATCCAAGGAAGGATACAGGATGCATACAGTTTGAACCCCCATCATGTTGCTTGCAATTTGAACACACTCATACTCAAAATAAATACATGCGCAGCCAGCTACTCCCTCATAAACACACAGCCATCCAAACACACTGGGGTGGGATGGGAAAACCATTATATTGCCATTACTGTGGTTCTTACAGGGCGTGTTGTGATAAACATTTGCTGTTTTTAAAATGTCTTCACCTCCCTGATCCAAAGAAAAGGCTGTGCAGAGCTGACAAAAGACAGAACACAAACTGCACTATACACTTGATCACATGTAGATATGTATTTGTAAAACTTCCAAGACAACAAATATCCTGTAGAACATTCAGAATGAAATGATTTGCTTATAAAATCCTTGGAAAGTTTAAATAATTAGATGATGGATCAAACTGTTGTTGTAAAATGCTGTTGACTGAATGTGGTGAATTGCTTCCAGGAAAAGGCTGTAACCAACAAGTGTGACTGTAATCAGACGTTAATCAAAGATAAAACACAGTTCAACTGGGGTGTGTGTTTATTCCAGTACAACCCTTATACAGACAGCTTTGGATTTACCATCCTTTACTTTGATGTGCCCCCACCCCACCACCATCAATTACCTCATTCATGTTGTTTTAGTGGAGAGTTTCAATGCTACATGGTCTAAAGTGTGTCTTTGGTCATTTCCCTGCAGCTTCAGATGCTGGCTGACACACTACACTACATTTATATGGTCGTAAAGTCTCAGGTTTTGGTTTCAAAGGGTCTTTGAGATTCTGTTTTGCCACAAACTGTTGGTTTCAGTTGGACATTCTGCCGCTGCAGCAGCAAGAAATCTGGCCTGGGGCTGAACTAGTAATGTCCTCATCAAGCTTTTTTTTGCTTCTGGTCCAAGGCATTTAATATTTACTATTGCATGATACATTTTTAATAACAAATGCATACTTCAATAATGTAGATTAACTGTAGGACCTGGTTGGGCCACCAGGTGCAGAAGAGGCAAAACTTCTGAGCTTTCTGTGTTGGCAAGTGCAGAGCACTTCAGGATTCAGCTTGTACAGGAGTTTAGATGTTAGTGAGGGGGCACCATGACTAGGTCTTCTTTGAGGTTTAATGATCTCTGGTCAGTACAGGTGTTAAATCAAGCCGACATAAACTGGGGCAGTGATTTTAATAATGGTTGTTTTAGCCTGTGTGGTAATGGCCACTAAGGATTGGGCTCAACTTCCTGCCAACAATCATCGTTTAAAACTTGCCATGATTGGCTCCAGTCCTGATCTCAGAATATAGCTTGACACATCTGTGGTGCGAACCAATGTTTAGCGCTGATCATTTAGTAATGAGAGGGGCTTACATCCAATCCTAAACCTCTCAAACCGCTCACAGACTCATGGGGCCTGTTTTGACAACATCTTTATTCAGTGTTGACGAGTTTAAATCCGGAACATTACAATTTTCATGTTCTCGCTCAGAGCGGCAAATGTTGTTGCCAAGCAACATTAGACATCCCTTGGAGCTAACATCATTATTACTTACTCTCTGCACTTTCTAGCGTAATCATTTTACTAATATAATGCGGTTGGGATATGTTATTTTCAAATCGTGTCTGAATTGGGTGAAAATTATCTGTGAAGTTTCTGAGTCTGTATGTGATACAGCTGGATCTCACAATGTGTTAGAATTTTCACCTCCTGTAGTGTCAGTATGGCATAACTGTCACTGAATGTGAACATGGATATCTTGGTGCTGCTCATATAAACATCTTGTCCTGACTTCAGAAACCTGGATGTTCTAGCTGGAGTACTCTGGTGTAAACCAGGAAACTGTGGGCTGTAAACCTTTCTGAAGAGTCTTGGTTGGGACAGAAAACATGGTGACAGATGGTAAGAAATCAAACACAGCTGCCTGATCAGAGACCTGGAAACACAGGGATATGACTCAGTGTTTACATGTAAATGAAGGTTCTGATTACAAGGCTTATCCCAGTTTGGATGGTATTTGGGGTGTGATGCTTACATGGAGCACAGAAAATCTGGTTTCCTGTAGATGATCGATACTATCCAGCATCATCTATGCGCTGCTTAGTCCTCATTAGGATGCATATTTGTCACACTTAAATGTTTCAGATCATTCATACATGTTCTGTAAACCGCTTAATCCTCATCAGGGTCATGGAGTCTGTCCCAGCTGACTGAGAGTGAAGGTTCACCTGGACAGGTAACAGTCTCTCACAGGGCTACACATAGAGACAAACAATCACACTCACATTCACACAATTTCGAATCACTAGTTAACCTCAGACTGTTGTTGGACTGTGGGAGGAAGCTGGAGAACCTGGAGACTCCACAGAGAAAGATCTCAGGCCGGGACACTGCAGGGTGACGGTGCTAACCACTGAACCACTGTGCAACCTGCACGTTTGTTGTGTGTTCTGAAAATGTTTCAAACTTACAAGAATGTTTCAAAGCTGTGACATTTCCTACTTTTTTGGTGTCTGTCTGAAAACTAGCTCATCTCTACCATAGCTGTGTGTTTTTGTCAGGATGGACTCTTGTTGCTTCCTCTGTTCCTGAACTCATCTGGAATCTGTCTTCTGATATCAGACAAGTTCAAAACCTTCATGGCTGGGCTTGAACAACCCAAACTGTCACTTTGACTGACTTTAAGATGGACGGATAAATCAGACGTCCTCAGGGGTGGACTGGCCATCTGGCATACTGTCCCGGTGGGTCGGTGTCTAGTGGGGGCAGGTCAACAGGTTCCCCCAGACCTGTAATCAATAAGTTGTAACATGATTTTAAATCTGACAGGTCGCTTCTATTTTACCGCCGCAGCTTTTCCAGTGTTTACAGCATTAATTTATCAGCTCAGGAAACACACAGACCAATTAGGTAGAGTTCAGACATCCCACATGACGCTACTCAGCCAATGAAGTCTCTGCATTCCTGTTGCTAAACATCACAGCTCTGCGTTCAGAAAACAGTTGAGAGGCGTTTCTGAACCGTACTGAATTTATTTGATTTGACGATCAGTTATTGATTAGTAAAACTACCAGGTTACATCAACATAAATCACACTAATTCAGGTTAGACATTAAGATTTTCTGGACCTTTGCTTTAATACATTTCCTCTTACTGGACCTCTTTAATTTTAGTTGGATACTTCTGCTCTACTGTATTGCATTTTTTTCCCAACTTGTCAACAAGTTTGTATCGGTCTCTAAAGAAGTTTTAGATTTTTTTGTTCTGAAAATCCGACCTTTCTGTCACTTTTTGTCCTTGCATTCAAAAATTAGTGCTTGATTCAGTCAACCGATAATGTTGCGGGCTGGTCTGGGATTTTTTGCCCCAGTCCAGCCCTGGACGTCCTCCTACACTCCAGTATCTGTTGGTGTCTAGCCTGAACTGGCTAAATATAACAGAGATCCAAAAATGAAGCAGCCATATATCACCATACGCAACACTGTGATGGTCACTGGTTTATCAGGAGCTTCTTGAAATGAAGAGCTACAGTTTTTCACATTAGTAGCTGCAGTGTGTTGCTGTGTCCTCGTAGCAGTTTTGTTTGTTTGGCCGAAGTTGTTTTTAGGAAATCAGTTAAAAGTTATCATATTATTATTTTGTGCAGCAGGGTAGAAAAAGTAGAAATTCTTACTTCAGAACAGTTGTGCTTTCTTTATGGTGGATGAAGAACACTTCAAACCAGAGACTCATCAGCTAATGCATGTTTGTTTTTACAGTTTAACACACTCAGACCTTTATAGCATCACAAATAAGCGCTGTGGCACCCAACAAGCGAGCAGGACGCAGGACTCCCACTGAGAGAAGCATTTCTGGTGGAGAAATGTACACACAGCTGATTCACACTTATGCAACTTAGAAATAGATGGAACAAACTCAACATTTTTTGACATTTAGATTGCATTTTGTTCGCTTGTCAGTAAAATTGTGTCTGGGGTGATCCGAAAGGGATTAACTAAATTTGATTAATATCATGTATTTGATCACAACTTCAGCAATCAGACGCTGTCCCCTCCAAGAAAATACATGAAAAAAGCCTTAAGTTTCAAATCAGTTACTGCAAGCATTTTTAAAGCGTCTTAAAATCTTTAAGTCCTGTTACTCAGAGTTGAATGAGACTTTACTGAGGTGACATTACTTGTGTATTTCCAGTCCTTCAGTATGTGCCTGTTTGTTTATATGAGCCTGAGAGAGGAATCTGTCCTCCTGACCCGCCGCTGCTCTTTCCCTCTGAGCAGTCGGGTCAAAGCACTCAGGCCCAGTTTGGGGGAAGCCAGCACCATCTGAATTGCAAAGAAAACAGAAAATCCACTTCAGGCTCAGTCTTAACTTTATGATAACACATAATTAATCGGCTGGAATCTGCTGGCGCAATCAGCTGTAGCCTTAACCCCGCACCTCCATGTAATTACAAGTAAAAGACGGGGAATATGAAGTATGTTTCTGGGGGGAAATTGTTTTACTCAGAGTCGCTCCACATGAACAAACATCTGAGAGGAAGTGTTTACAGCACGTCTGGGTAGAAAATTTTGCGTATTGAATTTTAGTGCGTATTGCAGGATGCTTGGTTTGTTGATTTGCTTATGGCACTTTCTGCAGTGAACGTGTTTGTCCTGAGGGGAAACAAACACTGCAGAGAGGGTCGGTGTCTGGCCTTCACTTTGTGAACATCTCAGGGGAGGCTGTGTCTGGACAGTAAGTGTCTGTTTCAAGTGGATGTTCAGCCCACAGCGAAGCCTCACTGCAGACTTAAAGGATTAGTTCACTTAAAGCACAAAAATGCATATTTTCTTTCTTACCTCATTGTGATGTCAAGTCAGACATGGGTTACTAGGGCAAACTGGGCATGAGCATTTATATTTTAAAGTGGGCAGAAAACACATGTCTTATCTTTAGTGTTTTAGTAAAAGACAACTAGATTTTGGTTCTTGAAGATGTTTTACCTCTAATCCATGAGGCTTCCTCAGAGGACTTTCAAGGGTCAACATATAATTGCAGGACTTTTTGTATCATAGTTAACATTTTGCTATTTTCAGGCCTAAGATCAACCAATAACCAAACACCACATGGCATTTTAGAAAAAGATTCTTCTAAATATTATATATACAATTGAGTAAAATTGAATTTGAAAGTTATTTCTAAAGATATTGCAGTAAACCTGTTGACTACTTTATATTAAATAAGTCAGAAAGCCTTGGAGTCTGGCCAGTCTGTTCTTCAGGAGGAAATGACATCATGTGGAGCAGGTCATGTGATCTGGAATTAACACACTTCCTGGAGAGGAGTTTTTGTAACGGGGAACTTAGTGGAAAGGGATTTCTCCGACACAGATACAGTTTGTTATTTTCCATATTAATTAATTATTTGATATATTGTCAAAAAAGAAATATCTGTCATGATTATCTCCACTTAATAAAAGAATACAATCCAAACTATTTCTGAATCAGCTCATTTTATGATTGTTTAGCTCATTAGAAGGTGGTTGGTATTAAATTCAGACGGTTATTTAGTTGATATTTTAGTGATATCCAGTCATTTTTTATGAATAAGTGACTGTTTCCATTATGAATAATTATGGAATTTGTAAAGACATGATCATAATAAACATAAAAAACATTAGTTTTTTTTACTTTAAATAAAAATACATGCGAGATATATCCCATGGACTTCAAAAGTCCCTCAGTTATAGATTGACTCTCAGGTATTTTTATATAAATAACTACACTAAGAATAAAGAATAACGTCTGAATACACATACATTGGATATAGATGAATATGAATAAATTAACTTAGATTACATATATTTGACACTTTTCACCACAGTACTTTGGTACATGTGAGCACTGTGTGAAAAGCACCTTTTTATCTTTAATCATTTGATGTACTCTCATACGATTTAAGCTTCGTGTCTCTGGAAATGTTTAAACTGAACTGAGTCAGTCTTTGCCTGTGGGATCTCAGTTATATCTGCATCATAATTACCTGATGAGTCGTGTTGTGGACCATCTCTCCTGTTTAGAGGCGGCTGGAGTAGAAGAAAAGAAAATGGAGAAGTCTAAAAGAAAACCTATATCTATGATTAAACTGCAAAAAAAGTTCTGACAATTTTCAACTCTGGTCTTGTTCTCATTATTCTCATCCTGTTTATACCTGACAGTATTCTGATGAGTCACAATGTCCATTTCTCTCTTCTGGTTTCACATGAGTATTTACCTTTCATGACAACAAGTGAGGCTGAGAGGGAAAAACATACTTCATCAATAAAATAAATAAAGCTTGCCTTACACTCAAAAACACTCCACAGAAGTTGTTGGAAGATACAGTCAGCATGGTAAAATATCTTTCTGATGTGCAGGATAGTGTAGAAAACAGGCTGTAAAACGGTGAACAGGTGGAACATCTGAGGCCACTGTGGAAAAGGTTGCACATGTTGATTACATTTTTTTTTTCAGTTTTTGCAAAACAAAGAAATTCAGCTCATTTTTCTTTATTTTTAATAGATCACAGCATTCTAACAGATTGTGCTGTTTCTACAGAGATGCAGAACTTTACATTGCAGTGAAAAATGAGCCCACAGTGAATAGAAGTGTGACTGGACCAAAACACGCCCAGAAACTGCTTGAGATTCAAAGGGTTAACATGATTTAGTGTATTCACCAGTATGGCCACCAGTCTGTTACAGTCATCGTGTACAAAGTTCTGCTTGTTGTTTTCCAAGGGATGTTTGCTACTGAGCTAAGAGTTTCTTTTTGGTGAATTTGTTGTGTGTTATTTCCCTGAGGTTCAACTTTGTAATTGAGGTTGACAGGTGTATTTTGCTCCAAAAACTTCCTTCCTGCAGATTAAATGATTTTTTCGGAACTTTAGAGCGTCTAGATGATCATTTGTTGTCTGATGTTATCTTCAGAGCAGGTGAGGGTTCAGGAATGTCGTCCGTTCATTGGCTGCTGTGGTAAAGCAAACAGAGCTGTGTCTCCACAGACCAAAGGACCACCAACATCTTAGGAGTAAACAGGGAATACACAAGATGCTTCAAAATAAACAACTCTATGGGGCAGCAGCACAGTGACAACAGAGGCATAAATGATCAGCTGTGGTCAGTCAGACTGGACTGTCCAGACTTTAGTGCAGTTTTACTGTTTCTCATTGTTTCACTACTACTTAAGGTAGATATTCTATAATCACACTGGATCTCTCCTACTGTGATCATCACTCAGTGATGAGCATATTTCTGAGCATATTTATAGACTTTTTTACTGTCTGGGTTGGTTTTTGTTGCATTTTCCTACCAATTTCACAAAATTCTAAATTCCCATGAGGAACAATGAGTAAAATCACCAGTGACCACAGGGAAATTTTTATTCACCACTTCTATGTAAGATGAGCATGACAGTGACTAATAATAGGAGGAGGTGGTTCACATTTTAATCAAGGAGGATCATTGAAGAAGCACGTTCATTTGTTTTACACTTGTTGTTGCTATTACCTCTTTCAGAAATACTTACCACTAAACCTTGCAAATGTTCAAATACTGAGAGCCATCCTAACCTCTGGTCCATTCCCAAAAACAAAGTGAACTGTTGGTTAATAGCACATTTTTATTAATTTTCTATCTCAACAAACAACGGTTCCTTATTATCTGCAGTCTTTCAGCGATGTTTTCTTCCTCCACTTCTATCTTCCTGCATCGTTCTCATCTTGGTGATGTTTTTACTCACTTCTTGACATTTAAAAACCAATAAATAAAGCAAATGATAATGTGACTGTGATGATAAAACATGCTGAGCAGCTTGAATGCTTGAACTCCTGTTTGACGTCCAGAGTGGATCAACATGTGTCCGATGTTGAATATAAGCACTCGAAAACACACATCAGGCCCCAAACTGAGAGGAAACCTGCTCAACATATTTCATAGAGAGTCTGATGACTGACTTTTACGGCCATCGGTTACACTTAACATTAAACAAACGTTGAACACACACGCGCACACACACACGCACACACACACACACACACACACACACACACACACACACACACACGGCTCTGCGTTTTGTGGATTGTGAAGTTATGGACCTCACAGGATTCTATGTGTAACTGCCAACAAGATTTGCAGCATTTTTTTGAAATGTCATAAAAATAGAGGCAGAAACATTCTCTCACAAGAAACAGAAATAACTCATGTTTCTCACTGATTTCTCAGAATTTCATGATTCTGCTTTCGGTTTATAGTTCTGTGAAGGAAATGTGACGCAGCAGGAGTTCTACATACGACAAACCTATCAGTCAGCGCTGTGTGGCCTGAGCAAACATCTGCCCTCTTTTCCTTCCTTCTGACAGCGTTTTCTAATATTTCACAGTCAGGTCAATGATTAATGCAGAAAAACAGCAAGATTAATTGATAACAAAACTTTTTTGAAGCTCATTTGCTCAATCATTTAAAAACCAAGAGCAGCAGAACATGAAAGTCTTTTGTTAACAAGCTGACAGATGTTTCATGTAAAGAAGATCAAAATCTAAATGGTGTGTGCAGATATCCATCCGTAGCATCGGCTAGGGTATTTCTGCTAAAAACTGTTGTAATATTTCTGCATTTACAATGATACAGTACTACATTAATGCTATTTACTGTGAATAAAATGTTGCAACACCTTTCTCTTGGTTTGACCTGCTTCACTTTGGCTTTTCATCTGTTGCAGCAACATCACAGTTTATTCTGAGTGTAGGGTTAGTAGCACAGTAGGGCTGTACTTGCCAGACCATGACTTTCATCTCACTTTCATCCAACCAACTTCAAATTCTCCTTGGTTGGACAATCGCCCGTGTTAGTTTCATAAGAGCTTCTACATCAACAGCCTTTCAGGATTACTCTATTATTTTTGGCAGTGGGAGGAACAAACTACCTTCGCAGCTATGAAGTGGCCCAACCTACTGAAAACTTTTAGCTCTCATTTATTTTACATTTACTGGATATCTACTTTGAATCAGCTCCAAACTAATTGACACCATGTTAATGAAGTTGTCTGGATTTCTGCATTTTATTCAGACAGATGACCAAAAAGTCAAGTGTAAACTTTTCAAACAGCAGTTTGTATATGCAGCTCAACAGCTGACATGTAGTATCATGTACAAACAGCAGCTAACCAGTGTGTGTTTTATTCCTCAATCGTTCTAGAACTGATTAAGTTCTAGTTTCAGGTATGAACAGAGCGGTTGATTATTGTTTGAGTATGAAATAATCATTGGAAAATAATTATGTGATGATTGGCGTTGGTTTGTCTGTCCGTCTGTCTGTCTGTCTCTTTGCAACATTACTCAAAAACGGACCAATGGGTTTGGATGAAATTTTCAGGGAAGGTCAGAAATGACACAAGGACCAAGTCATTAGATTTTGGCAGTGATGCAGCTTATAGTCTGGATCCACAGAGTTGTTAAAGATTTCTGTATCATTGCGAGATAACGGCACGACGTCACTGTAACCATGACAACAAGTGAACATTACGTCAGCTACCTGCTGATGATCACATGATACGATCCTACTACAAATCCACCGCTGAGGACCTCAAATGTTTATAAAGATTTCCTTTGTCAGAAATCCTACGACTGAGCAGCCTTGGTGGAGTACTGCTCTCTCTGAGTGCTTTTCTAAGTTAATATGCTCCAGGTTTGTTTGAGAAAACCTAAAGAATTCACATCAGTTCTATTCACAGAGCACAGCACCAACATATTCCCATAAATGAAAGGTGAGTGAAAGTGATGGGGGTAGAAGAGAGGTGCTCAGTGCATCATGAGAAGTCGTTTAGGAGCTTAACTAAGAGATGGTTCAGAGCAGCTGTAGCGATAAGCTTCATCAAAAAGGAATGTTTTGTGCCAGGATCCTGACAGCTGAAGTAAACCTTTAGTCTGGGGTGCAGATAGTTTGGTACTATGTGGTCTTTAAGACAACATGAAGGTAGTTAGAGCTTTGAGGAGAAGGATTTCAAATCCTATTCAGGATTTTACTGGGACTCAATGTAGAGAAGCTAAAATGATCTCTATTGCTGGTTCCTGTTAGTGGTCCTACTGCAGCAGTTTGATTAACAGACATTTTTTATTTCATTTGAGTTTTTGGGATGTCCTGATAGCAAGGAATCACAGCAGTCCAACCTCAAAGCATGGATGTAGAATTCACTGTTTAGTGTTCAGAGCTAAATACAGTAGCTTCAGTTTTGTCTACTCTGCTATAGTGATGTAGAATGACTCCATAGTTGCATTAGAATTCATGTCTGCAGTGGCTGGACAAAGGAAAGAGATGCCACCGGCAGGACCAGAGAGAAAGCATCTAATATCAAAGTTCAGATTGTTGCCTTGACTTAAGATTTGAACTGCTAATGTCATTGGACCCTGATCAGTGTCTTTAGGAGCTGTGTTTGGGGCCCAGGGCCAGACTTTTAGACCCCAGCACACTGGATGACAAATAGGTAAGAGGAGGAAACGGAGAGAGAGACTGTAAGTGAGATTTATCTTCTGTTCAAAAGGCCACCAATCTGTTAGTGCAGCAGACAGGCTTTTATCAGCTGGACAGGGATGAAGCACTCCTCCTCAGTTTCTGTGTGTGTGTGTGTGTGTGTGTGTGTGTGTGTGTGTGTGTGTGTGTGTGTGTGTGTGTGTGTGTGTGTGTGTGTGTGTGTGTGTGTGTGTGTGTGTGTGTCAGACTGAGAGAATGAGAGTAAATGGTGGCTCATTTTGTTTTCAAATCCCAGTTTAAAAAGTCATTTGTCACGCTACAGCTGTGAGTTGGCATTGTGAGAGATTCCAGTTGCCATGGAAGTCGACAAGCTAAGGGGAAAGGGAGGACAGACTGACAGAGGAGTAGAAGAGATGAAGAAGAAGAGAGGAGGAGGAGGAATAAAAACAGACTAAACCATCGTAGAGAGATTGAAAGTAGAGGAAAGGGAGGATGATGGAGAGAATGAGGACGGTTTGTAAGGGATTCTAAAGATGGGTGTGATTTTAGACGAATAACAGATGAAAGTGAGGAGGTGTGAGTGGGGGAGAGAGAGGGGGAGTAAAAGAGGGAGAGATTCCCAGTGACTTGTGGCCAAGTGCCAATCTGACCACAACCACGCAGTGCTTCTTGGAAACTCTTTCCTTGTTCTTTCTCATTCCCACTCGCTCTGATTCTCACTGATCACACACACTTACTGCAAATACACTCTCTCACACACACACATACACATCTGTACTTCTATCTTTGTGAGGGCCCTCATTAACATACTGCATTCCCTTGCTGCTTATCCAAACCTCAAAGAGCCCGTATTCTGCTTTTTGGGGGATTTTCCCTTTCCTTTCGTTTGTTACATAGCTTCATGTAAAAGTTCTGCAAACATACAAATCCCTGTCCAACAGAAAACGCTGCTCCTCACCGACAGAAAGGCCTCATGTAAAGTCCAGGCTTTTCTTCTGTGATTTATTTAAATCATCATGTAACACATTTGACTGACACTGTTTTAGCAGCTAATTTGGTCCTCATACAAAGAATGAACAGCTTTCTCACTAGAGCCACTTCTGCTACAGCCACATCCCCATATCTACGATATATAACCAGCGTTACCTTGCTTTGCTGTGTCAGCTGACCAATCAGAGCAGACTGGGCTTTTCAGGTAGGGTTAGCCTCAAACAGACAGGACCTATCATGAAGCATTTCAGATTGAAAGTGATTAGAGGGGCCACTGCAATGTACAGTATAAGAAAAAAATATGTGTCTTTGACCATTAAAACATATTCTAGAAGAACCCAAAGAATAAAATTCTAAACATGCAAATGCACAGAATATGGGCTCTTTAAAGAACAGTGTGCTAATTTCCAGTAATACCACACCTTAGTCCTTTGTACCTTGGTGTTTAACAAGCTGTGTTTCCATATAATTGTAAAGTGTGGAGTGAATTTGAAGCAAACTTTTGAAATGTTGCAGAAAAACATAAATAAAAGAATGAGAACTGATTTCTGTTTCCATTAACTTCTTTAGAACAAATGAACAAGGATGTGTAGTGGTGGTAATGGTCATGCTACACATGACTGTAATCAATAGAAACAAAACCCCATTAAAAAAACAAACATTTTATATATATACTATATTAAGTACACTACTGGTCTGATCTTTAGAACGCCCCTCCAGAGCATTATCTAAACAGTATAGTACTGCAGAAAGTAGTGTATTGCTGTAAAAATGGTGAGGAAAAGGAAACTAACATTAGAAGAGAGACAGACCATAATAACACTTAAAAATGTAGGTCTTTCCTACAGAGAAATTATGAAGAAAGTCAAGGTGTCAGTGAGTCTAGTGAGGAAACTCTGACAGGAAGAGGTCTGGAAGACCCAAAGCCACAACAGGATCAGAAGACAAGTTTCTGAGAGTCAACAGCTTGGTGATAGGAGCTCAGAGGACAACAGCTTCAATCAGCTTCATAGTGGTCGTAGGAAGAAGTCTCAGTTTAACTGTGAAGAGAAGACTTGGAGTTGCAGGTTTGACAGGTTCAGTTGCAGCAGAAAGCCATTGCTAAGACGTCAGAATAAGAAAAAGAGGCTGGACTGGACCATGAAACACCACCAATGGACTACTGAAGACCGGAAGAAGGTATTATGGACTGATGGATCAACATTTAAATCTTTGGTTCATCAGCAGGATCTTTGTAGCCGTCCAGTAGGAGAAAGGATGGTTCCTCAGTGTGGAACATCAACTGTCCAACATGGAGGAGGAAGTGTGATGGTCTGGGGCTGTTCTGCTGGATAATAATAATAATAATAATAATAATAATAATAATAATAATAATAATAATAATAATAATAATAATAATAATAATAATAATAATAATAATAATACCTTTAATTTATAATGCACTTTACATATAAAATCTCAAAGTGCTACAATGCATTTAAAAGAAACACTTTAAAAACGGTAAGTATGTTAGAGCTTAAAATAAGAATGTCTTTAGCCCTTTCTTAAATGACTCCAGGGACTGTGGGGCCCTCAGAGGTGGTGGTAGTGTGTTCCACAGTTCAGGAGCAGCTGTCTGGAACGCTCTGTCGCCCATTGTACTCAGGTTGGATCTTGGAGTGCACAGAAGGTTGGTATTAGTGGATCGAAGTTGTCTGGAGATGGTGCGAAGGGTTAGGAGTTCTGAAAGGTAGTCCGGGGCATGTCCATGTATGCACTGGTAGGCAAGCAGACAGATTTTGTACTGGATGCGTTTTGCGATTGGAAGCCAGTGGAGGTTACGGAGGACAGGTGTGATGTGAGCGTGTTTGGGCGTCCTCGTCAGGATCTTAGCGGCGGTGTTTTGCACGTGTTGAAGCTTTAGGAGGCTTTTTGCTGGGATCCCGACGAGGAGGGCATTGCAGTAGTCCAGCCTGGAGGAGACAAAGGCATGAACCAGCTTCTCAGCATCGGAGGGGGAGAGAGTGGGACGAAGTTTTGAGATGTTTTTTAGATGAAAAAATGAGATTTTACAGAGATTTTGTATGTGGTGTTCAAATGACAAATGTGGGTCAAAGATGACTCCCAGATTTCTTACAGAGGAAGAGAGAGGAATGGAGAAATCAGAGAGTGAGATAACAGAGATGGGAGAGGATCTGAGCTGGTGAGGGGTCCCTGTGAGAATGGCTTCAGTCTTAGAAGCATTCAGTTGAAGGAAGTTTTCTGCTAACCATGCCCTTGTCTCCTCCAGGCAGGCTATCAGGGCTGATGGTGCTGAAGTGGAAGTGGGGTCAGTGTGCAGGTAGAGCTGAGTATCATCGGCATAGCAGTGAAAGGACATTCCATGCTTGCCGATGATGTGGCCCAGGGGGAGCATGTAGATGTTGAAGAGGGTGGGGCCAAGGACAGACCCCTGGGGGACCCCACAGGTGACAAAGTGGGGTCTTGACTTGGCATCCTCCAGGACCACATACTCAGTTCTACCTGCCAGGAATGATTTGAACCAGTCTAGCACAGTACCGGACAGACCAATATTGTATTGTAGTCGGTGGAGAAGGATGCTGTGATCAACTGTATCAAAGGCAGCTGTTAAGTCCAGGAGGATCCAGGGTCGTTCTTGTACAGAGTGAGAGGAACCCTGAACCTAAACGGCTACCACAGCATTCTGCAGCTCCATGCAGAACCCTCTGCTATGTTTCTAATTGGTCAGGGGTTCATCCTACAGCAGATAATGACCCAGAACATAAGAACCAGAACTACCTTAGGAACAAAGAACCAGATGGTGAGCTTGAAAACATGGAGTAGCAGCACAGTCTCCAGACTTAAACCCATGGAGCTGGTTTGGATGAACTGGACAGAAGAGTGAAAGCAAAGCAACCTACAAGAACCACACATTTATGGGAACTTCTGCTATAGAGTTGGAAGAACTTTCTGAAGAATGTTTGATTTCCATCATGGAACGAATGAGTGAGTTCAGCTGTTATATCTGCCTGGTACTTAGATGAGTCAGAAGTTTAGAACACATTTTGGTTTCTAAATAGATTATTTTTAAATTTAATTTGTTTATTTGTTCTCTGCTTTCATTTCAGAGAACAATGAGACATTAACATGCAGAATTTAGAAAAAAAATGGAAATATTCGGGCGTTCTAAAACTTTTGACCAGTATTGTATCTGAAAAGTAGCACGTGATTTATTTAACAGTTATTTTACAGATTTTCCCTTTTTTTTAAAGTAAATTACAGAATATATTTTGTAAAATCACAGAAAAACAGACAGAAATTAATTTACATTTTGACTGTAAAAAATGTCCACATCAAATAAGTAATTTGTTGTGTGTATGTGTCAAATGAAATTACTAAAAATATTGTTGTATATCATTTTGCCACTTTTTTTTAATTTATTTATTTTTTTATAGTTCATGACTATTACAGTGGGCTGCACAGTGGTGTAGTGGTTAGCACTTTCGCCTTGCAGCGAGAAGATCCCTGGTTCACGTCCCAGCTCGGACCTGGGATCTTTCTGTATGGAGTTTGCATGTTCTCCCTGTGCATGCGTGGGTTTTCTCCGGGTACTCCGGCTTCCTCCCACAGTCCAAAAACATGCTGAGGTTAATTGATTATTCTAAATTGCCCGTAGGTGTGAATGTGAGAGTGATTGTTTGTCTCTGTATGTAGCCCTGCGACAGACTGGCGACCTGTCTAGGGTGTCCCCTGCCTTCGCCCGAGTCAGCTGGGATAGGCTCCACCCCGCCGCGACCCTAGTGAGGATTAAGCGGTGTATAGATAATGGATGGATGGACTATTACAGTATTCCACTGTCTTTAAGAATATCCTTTCTGGACCTTTTTACTGTATTTTTATTTTTTTTTACTATGAATGCACCACAGTAAGAATTTTAGTTTTACATACAGTCGAGGCAATGAGTCTGTTACAATATTAGATGGAAATCTATGCATAAATTCCACTGTGGGTGAAAACGGTCATAATGAAAGTGACTGTTGGTCTGTGCGGTGTCTAAATAAATAAGAGTGTGTATGCTCGTAGTGAATAAAAATGTCCCCCAGTGTGACTGTGGTTCACTGATGTGTTTCTAGTAGTTTTTGGACAACACTAGAGCTCTCTAGTACAGAGGAAAACATCAGTCATTCCAATTGTGTGGCTCAATGTTTTTATTTATTTATTTTAGGAGCTGTATTGCACAGAGGAATAAAATATATCAGGCTGTGGATAGACAAATAGTTCCTTTTGGTGGATCAGTTGTTGGTTTTGGTCTTGACACGGGGTTTATTGACAGTGAAAATACTGACAATCACCAGCCTTTTGCTAAAACCATCACAGCTAGATGCCAACACTTACCCTAAACCGAATTTTATTCTAAGCTATCAAACCAAATCTAACAGTCCTCTGAGGACCCGCTAAAATGTTCTCAGTCCCAAGATCTGAAACTCAAACTGGCCCTCACAAAGATAGATGCAGAAGTAAAACACACGTACACAGTGGTGATGGCATGAGGCCAAACACAACATCCATCGAGGGGCTCAAACATTCCCGTTTTATTGGCCCTAAAACAAGTGAGCTGAACCCAGGACTTTCTCTCTCCTCTCTCATCTCTCCTTCTGCGGTTCTTTGGGGACAGCAGGTAGTAAAATCCCAAATCCTGATTCTAATCACACATATGAAATTCATTTTTAAGCACTTTTGGGAGTATATTTGGATTTCCGCTTTCATAGTTTGACTCTGAAGAGAAACAGGAAGGATGGGAGAGAGACAAAGGTCTTGGACCAGATTCAAACCCACATTGTTGCAGTTACTTGATTAGCACAGTTGATCTTAGACAATCCCACAAAGGCCAATTCTACCTTTTCTTCAACACCAAATTACAGTACAGTCTGGACACATGAAACCTCAGATAAACCAGAAGCCATTATCACAGACCCAGACTACTCAGCCTCATCGATGCTGTCAATAACCCATCTCTGGCATTCTGACTCCTCATGAGCTCTAATGTAGCCTCCACAGATGTCTGTCAGTAATCCCTGGGTCGAGCCTGAAATCCACACATTTGGACTTAGAACTGGTGGATGACATCAGAAAAAACAAGATCTGTTTCCTCTTTTTAATCCCACATAATGAGAATTTTAGAATCATTGCTCAATGTCTCAGTGGTGACTAGTGATGAATAAACAAACATTAAAGTGTACTAGCTCAGTTCCTATGTCTTCATGCTGTTAACATGGGCCCCAAACACTGAATAGCATACACCTACTGAATAAAAAAAGTGAAATAAATTTTGAACATGCTTTTATTGAACAGATTGCACATGGACCAACAAATATTTTACCTCTAAACTCAACAAAAGCATCTCTTGACATGTTCCTCCCTCTTCCCTCCTTCCTCAGCCATGGTGCTCATTAAGATGACATCAGTTAATCTGAGGGTGGCTGATGGATGCTTTGGGTTTCATCTGATTGGCCAAATACATTTGGAACCAAATGTCCATAGCTCAATCTGAAAGGTCAGATCTTTGCATGGTGAATGTATGGCATGTGTAAATAAAAACACTTTTTTAACCCACACATTTCAGGAAGTCTTTTCCAATGTGTTTAATGTCATCATATTGTGATGACAATGGAAATATGAGTTATCCATGTTTGGTGACTTTGCTATCAATAAAAAATATGCATACCATTGGTTCTTTAGTTCCTCTGGCGCTGGGAGTGCATGAAGACTCTTGTGTTCACTCTTGCAGCCAACAGCAGAACACTTGCTGAGATGTATTAGCATTAGCATAAGCAGCTCAAGAAAGTGAATAAACCTGGTGAACTGAGAGGCGGCTCCTCCTTCTGAAGGTTTACTTGGAAGCAGTGAAATGGCAGGATTATACAAAGTTTGAGCTGGACAGTTATTGGTTCCTCAGTATTGAGTAGTTTAGTAAAACTCTCACAGGCTTGTAAAGCTTGGAGGCTATGTAGTTGAGGAATGGCAGAAGTAAACATCTTCAGATCTTAACAGCTTTTACTTTACTCCCCAAAGTTTCTAACAAACACAAAACGTAATAAAAATGGATTTTCACCACATGGGACCTTTAAACTCGCCCCACCAAAAGAATGAAAAGAGTCCGTAAACATCGTTAGTATTCAAGTAAGATGGAGCCAGCCACCAGCCATTATTGTTTTTATTGAATTAACAAACCATACATGAAACTTCTGAATCAGTTTGTAGGGCCAAACCTCTGCAACCACAGAGTATCTGTCTCTGTCTGTGTTTTCTCCCCACTGAGAATAGAAACATCTACATCCACAGTCACTTTTTCTCCTTGTTTAACCAAACAATTTTTCGTCCCACTGCCTATCATTCAGCAAATGACTCCATCATCAGGTGGCGTCCATTCAGCACCATCTGTTCATACACGCTGACTATGATAACACTGGCCATTAATATAAAACACCCTCATTATTTATTGTCTTTGTAAATAGATTAGGACATGCAGGTAATGTTACAGACTCGTCTTTCAGCACAGACTTGGATGTTTCTTGTCTGTGTAGTTAACTGTAAATGTAGTGTTCTGGACAGGGAGTGTAGAAACAACCGCTGCAGCACTTCATTTATTTATCCTACACCTTTCCTGCAGCCATCACAGTCTGTTCTCAGACAGAACTCAGGGCTTAACTGCATTTGTAATCCAATCCAGCTACTTCTCTGTTTGCATTCTTCTACTCATTTTGAAACCCTTTTTGAACATAAGAGCATTAACCTCCCGTTGGGCCATTTTCATTCATTTTCCCTGAACCAGACAGTCACACAGCAGGGCAGGTTATGGCAGTGATTTTCAGAAAAGCCTCTTTCCTAACAGGCCGTCGCTCACCCTGCTGTGTCCTTGCACTCGTACGGGCCTGTAAGATTTGAGTTTCAGCGTCCATGCTTCCAGCTCCGTGAGGCTCCTGTTCTGTCTACTTTAAAATCTAACATCTGCACACTTGCACAACTTCGTAGCCTCACACAAACACACACACACACCACTGTGTTGACTTAGCCCATCTGGTCCTGATTGTGGTGAGATGATTGAGATATTTGTCGTGGCTCGTTTGCGGGGGTGTAGTGGCGACCCGGCAGGCTGACTGAGACACACATGAGTATACATTGTAGATGGATTTACTCATGTGCACTCACTTATTCATTCGCACACACATGCACAGAGCTTTGGCCGTTAGACACTGACATCCTGTCAGCGTTGGGGATGTAACACACAGACGGCTAGAAGGTCATTAGACTGTAATATTTAGGTTAGTGACACAGCAGACACACATACAGCACTGATGCACTGCACACTAAACAGATGGGGAAGTTTTTCTGGTTTTGTTTTATATCTACTCCCGTCATGTGCATTTTTGTTTTGCAGTTGGAGTCCCTGGTGAATTATCCTAGCTGTGACTTCATCTGCAGTCACAGGAATTAAAGTTGAACCATGACTACAGCTTCTTTATAAAAAAAACTCAATCTCAAGATGAACAGCCGGATGGCTTTAGAGACGACTTTGTCCGTCCAGCTCTTTGGTTTAGAACAAAAATTAGACGTATTACCATTAAAGCTGATGCACACATTGGTGCACAATCTTTCACATGTCTGCTTGGACATCTCATCCCAAAACTCTCAATAATAATTAGCATATGCTCACATCAAACCACTACATTTCACAAATCAGAATATTATTTAGGTTTTTGATTGCCTTCAATGAAATATTGGATCAAAAAGTCTGATGACCCAAAGTCATAATACCAGGCATCAACATGCACTGCTGTCTTCCTCGCTGTCTTTTCAGAAATGTACTTTCATTTTATCACAAACTTTAAAAATGTTGTCTCAGTTTTAACCTGCTAGATGGTAACTGATGCTGTGGGACTAACCTGGTCTGGAGCAGGTTATGTTCACATTTTTTGACTGTAAGAAGCGTCTCAGTTTAACCAAATCATTTCTAACTGTTCTCTAAGAGCGATGCAGATTATCTGCTGAGATAACATGTAATATCTGTAAACCTGTTGATCTGTATGTTACAAACCCCACAGAATGAAGCTACAGTATCACACACTGTATGCATAGTGCTGCTACATAGAACGACATAAAACCAGCTGGTGATGCAGAAATCACCTAAATATGGTTGTAGGTTTGGTCCTGATTTTCTGCTCACTTCTGGTACTGCAGCTGATACAACACAGATTAGAAAATGTATCATTTTATTGGTTATGTTAGAAATAAGTGGCTGCATTGATTAGTAAAATAAATATATTAACCAGCATTTCTGTCTTGCATCATTTGCTGTAGCAGCACTTCTTTACCATTTTAAATTAAAAATTCCTCTTTGCTCTTCATTAAAACAACTTGTTGAGTGAAGTAGGTGGGACACCATCAACCAAAGCCTGAGTTGACAAAGACTGTTGATAACCACTGTGTTGATGTCCATCATCTCTGCCTGGGGCTTCACGTTCTGCCAACCAAATTAAACACAGAAAGACTGGTTATGTCAAACATGCTTTGTGGTGCAACCTTCTGACCATCTCATTCAGCAGCACTCAGTTTGGTAGCACCTGAACTGACACACAGTAGTTGAGTGTGTGTTTATGTTTGGGGCATTTTATTTCTCTAATACCCACAGATCAGACTGCCCTTCACTTTGTGTTTTCTTTTTTTTTGTCTTTTTTGAATTTTATTTACTGTAGCAGAGCATACAGTAACAAGGATATGATTCAGTCCAGCTGCTGCAACTTGGTGCATTTTCTTAGCAGTCCTCATGTTGGTGTTCTGTGGGAACAAGATTCTAAATAACAGGACTAACTTGGGTCCGCTCCACTACTTTCCCACTCCTACCTCTTTCACTAGTTTAGTTTTCCCATAAAAAATTCAAAGGTACTTGAGCTAAGTCGAGAAAATGGAAGCAAAACTGCATGTTTGTCATTTCATTCTCCTCTCTACAAACCGAAACATGGATTTAGTGTTTAAGCAGATGCATAAACTAACAATAAGTTCTAATAATGATCATAATAGATGACACTCACTAGAAGACATTGAGGCAGGATGGATTCTTGAAAGAGCATAACCACAAGGTCAAAGGCTAGATTGATGAAACAATAGTTTTGAATAAATGCACAAATTATATGTTCAAAAAGCTTCAAACTTCATCGTTACACTCGCAGCAAAAACATTTACACAACCGTGGCTTACATGCATTCTCTCTGAGGGATTTTTGAAGGCAAGACAATTCTTGCAGGCGGCCAACATAAACACAACTACAGCTTTGTTAAAAAGAGCTGAAGTGAATGTCGTCCCCTGGAGATTTTTCCACTGCGCTCCTCGTGTGGTACCAAAACAAGCAACTGTGAGGTCCATGTAGAATTTAAAAGACACCCGAGTGGCTCTGACTGGGAGGAACTGTTCTTCAGCCTATGTTTCCTACTTTGTTGAGTTCTTTAACTTAATGCTAAATACAGTTTTCTGGAATCAGTAAGTTACATGTACCATCACTATAAATGAAATAGTCCATGGTGTTCCTGACTGTTTTCCCAGGAAGAATCCATTAATTCTGTCCTGTAGACTCACTTCAAATCATCTACAAATGTGGGAATAATCTCAAAACTCTCAAACAACATTTACGCTTGCTGACCCAGAGAGTGTTTCAGTAACATGTTTCAGTTTTCCATCTCATCACATCTGACCAACAATAGGCTTGTGTATTGTGCCCTGAATCCTTCATAATGGGTGACGTATACTCGTTGCTGTACCTGAATCTCAAAATTACCTCTGGTCCTCTTGTTCCAAAGTGCAGGAAAAAGGCAGCATTTAGTTTTCGTGCTCTAAACCACTAGAGCAGTCGGACCGAGGACCTGAGGGCAGCTGCAGCTGCTGAAATCTTCAACCATAAGCTGAGTTTAAGTTAAGTTTTTGACACAAAAGTATTTCTTTTGCCTTGCTGTGTTTACATGACAACGGAGTGAAAAAAGTCTGGGACTGGAAACTCTGTAGTGTGAATGCCAGGCTGGTAGTCGGTGATGTAACTTTGTAGAGACACACCCTACGTAACGTCAATCCGTTCCTCCACAGACCAGAAGAAGCACAGCTGCTGATGTAGAGGTGGGCTGATTATCTGGTGTATACAGGAGGTCCTCGTTTTACGACGCCCTCAACCTACAGCGTTTCATTGTTACGTCAGAACTGGTTACGTGGAACTAGTTGGAGAGCAGAGCGGACGAATACGTCGTGAGGTGGCGCTATAAGACGGCTTTGTTTACATTCGCTGGTTGTACGCCACCTTGGATTGTGCTCCATTCACAAACTTTTTCCCTTCATTATGGCTCCCAAGCGTCAGTCAGACTCTTCTGATGCTTTGAAGAAAAGGAAAGCCGTCTCCATGTGTGCTGTCTTCACTACAACGTAAAAGCTGCAGCTGTCCAACTAGATAAACTGGTGCTTGGAAAATGAATCGTGAGTCGTAGCAAACTTGACTTCTTTACTGTGGTTCCTGATACACATTACAGAGTGAAAACTGCAATAAAACAGAATAAAACAACATAGAAACATGTAAATAAATCCTTTTAACTGAATCAGTAAGTCCAAAAATGAATTACTTATGACATTGCCTCTGTGGAGTTTATAAAGTAGAGAGCCGTGCATCCAGAAAAGCACGTGTAAAACTAAACATCAAAATAGCGGACAGGAAGTGACAACTGTCAACAGACAACTTCAAAATAAAGGCTTTTTCAAAATAAAAGTAAATCGATAATTCTGCCTTCAGGGCAACACACTATGGACGTGAAATTAGATTTAATAAAATGCCCTGAACAGAGCAAAACACCGACAAGCATTGTATTATTAGGTCAAGTTGATTCTGTTGTCTTCATTCAAATGATTCATACATGCATGAAAGTTGTTCGTTTTCATGACTTTAAAGAAGACTTTATCAATATCGTGATGCACATCTGTAGGAACGGAACTCCAACGTAAGTCGAGGACCCCTGTATACTGAATGCATAGATTCAATAAATTCAGTAGAATCAGCAGCACCAGTCCAACATGGTCCTGTTGTCGTCCGGTTCACGGCAACTAGAACAAAAATTGTAATTTACAAAGTGGAGCTTGACGTCAGTGTCCTCACTGAAAACTCCTGCTACTCGTTGGCACGGCGACGGCGGCTGTTGCGTTTGAGAAAACCCCATTCTGGAACCTGCATTCAAAAGTTTCCATTTTAGGTTGTCTAAACCGTCGTTTCTGTGTAAACGGGAAGAAGCAACACAACAAAACCTCTGCGTTTCATCCTAAAACTGTTGTCGTGTAAACTGGCCCTAAATCTGTAAATCCGGCTTTTTGGGGTACATCCCACAGATACTCAAGGTCTCGTATGGAGCACTGGGGGCTTTGGAGACTGGGGTCATCACTGTGGGCTCTTGGTTGTGTTCCTTGAGCCCTTCATGAATGGCAGTGAGTATTGTCCTGCTGTTTTGGGAGGGGGTGTTTGGCCAGCAGCAATGTTTCGTTGTTGGTTTTGTGTCAAAGTAAGATACACATGAATGCCATGACCCAAGGTTTCCCAGCAAAATGTTGCATTGTGACAAGATCATCAGTAATTTACTTCACCTATAGTGGTTTTAATGTTGTGTGTCATTTGTGTTTATTTCTGATCCATGGAGACTTGCAAAATTGAAGTTCCTGCCACTGCCAGGCACTGTACAATGGAAAAAGACCAACCTCAATGAGTTGCTTCAACTGGTAACATGTAATTCAATACAGTTTATCCAGATTCGGTTAACAAGTAATATTAATGTGATTGTCTCGGCTAGATGCACATAATGTGACTCCTTTTAAATCAACAGTTTGCATCGCTGCAGCTTAATTGTAAGGAAACTTATCAACTCAATTTTTCCAATTTCAGCCTGTGCTTTGGCCAAATGTAAAACATGATTTTGTCATTAGATGTACAGTTCTTTTCTTCACTCTATAAACCTACTGAGTTGAAACAGAAAAATCTGAACATGAACATCATGTCAGCCACACAGAGCTAAAGGAGCATCCATCCATCCATTATCTATACACCGCTTAATCCTCACTAGGGTCGCGGGGGGGGTGGAGCCTATCCCAGCTGACTCGGGCGAAGGCAGGGGACACCCTAGACAGGTCGCCAGTCTGTCGCAGGGCTACATATATAGCCAAACAATCACTCTCACATTCACACCTACGGGCAATTTAGAATGATCAATTAACCTCAGCATGTTTTTGGACTGTGGGAGGAAGCCGGAGTACCCGGAGGAAACCCACGCATGCACAGGGAGAACATGCAAACTCCATGCAGAAGGGTCCCGGGAAAGCCGGACGCGAACCAGGGACCTTCTCGCTGCAAGGCGAAAGTGATAACCACTACGCCACTGTGCAGCCCCGCTAAAGGAGCAGTCAACCTTATTTTCACGCTGTTGCTGAATTTAGAATATTAGTTTTAAAGGACGAATTGTGAATTCAAACTGATCAACTCCACAAAAATAAACTGCAGTCCCCAAAGCAGAATGATAAGTGAGATTCAACCAAGACAGTACCTTTCCTACAGCTCAGATGCATTTTTTGCAGTGTATGTGTGAAGACAAAAGTTGTATCTGCATGAGGTTCTGTGATTCCGGGATGACCTGCAGATCTAATATCTAGAACAATTTGCTTTAGACAGGGAGGAGAGCAGAGAGTTGAGGTGGGGCAGAGTGTGGGGTATGAAATTCAAATTTGCAGTTTTAAATTTGAAACAGGAATGTGTTTATGCTGCTCTTTAAATCACTCAATTCAGTAAAAAAAATAAAAGTCACACTTGCTGCAACCCACTAAACCCCAGAGCACTATAATGGCATGATAGTCCTCCAGAGGTCTGGTGTTTTAGAGAACACCTGTCAGGAGATGTGCTAAAGATGGAGCAGACGAGGCAGCACAAAGAAAACATCTTAGTTTTATGATGAACTCTCACAGGTGAAAAAACATGGCAGCACCTACAAATAATGAGTGTCCGACGTGAAGAGAGAAACAGCTTAAAATACCTGTGGAGAAATGAGACAAAAATCAATCTAAATGGCATTAATGTGGTATGTGTGTTTTAAATCATTTGGCATTCTTAGAAGCAGAAGAACTTCAAGGAATCTTTTGGGGATTCTCACCAATGCTGCTGTGAAGGAACCTTTGAAGTTCAAAATGGTTCCTTTGTGGAACCAGAGATTACCCAATGAATCAATCAGAAGGGCTTTGAGTTTCCATTATGACATCTTTGCCCTTATTCTTATTAGAGTGGAATACTTATTTTTGCATCCAAACATGTAAGAAATATTAGACAATACTGTGGATCTTCTTAAATATGTAGAATGTTCTGTATTTAGATGAATACGGACCTTGTCATGAGTGTCACGAGTCACTTACACACAAATCTGTTGGTAGATAGTCAGACAAGATTCCAAACTGTCAGAATATTCTATGACAAGATAATGTTACAATGTAAGCAGTTTCAATAAAACTATCTATCCATCAATTATCTATATGCTGTTTAATCCTCATTAGGGTCATGGGGGGCTGGAGTCTATCCCAGCTAACTTAGGGTGAAGGCAGGGGACACCTGGACAGGTAACAGTCTATGACAGGGCTACACATAGAGACACACAATCACACTCACATTCACATCTACGGACAATTTAGAATTATCATTTAGCCTCATCGTCACGCCCTGAGAGTGAGTTGTGGAGGTGGGATGTTTTTCAGGTGAAAGAAGGCGGTCCAGGTGATCTGGTTGATGTGTTGTTCGAAGGTGAGATTGCTGTCAAGAATGTGTCCCAGATTACGGATGTGAGGTGATGGGGATAGAGCGGAGTTGTCAGTGTTTTTTGTGAGCGATTTGAGTCGATGATTATTACGTCTGATTTGTCATAGTTTAGTTGTAGAAAGTTGTTTTGCATCCATGTTCTTATTTCACTGAGGCGGTTGGTCAGGGTGGAGCAGGTTGTTGGGGTGATGGATTTGGTTGAGATGTAGATCTGTAGATTGTCGGCGTAGCAGTGGAAGTGGAGCCCATGTTTGCATTGGATATTGCCAAGAGGGAGGATGTAGAGGAAGAACAGGAGGGGGCCAAGCACCGAACCCTGGGGGACGCCGGAGGAGGTGCAGTTGTTCATGTTGATGTATTGTTGTCTGTTTGAGAGGTATGAACTGAGCCAGGAGAGAGCAGCACTGGTGATGTTGAGGAGCTGGAATTGGCACGTGAGCAGGTGGGAGCAATCAAGCCAACTGCTCCTTCTCCTATAATAACAGACGCTGCACACTACGCAATGCCGGACTGTTTAACAAGTCACATCCGAACTCCTGCCTGCTCACGTTTCCCCTGGATTCCCTCTGCACCCAAGTCATCTACACCTCTGTGGACATCTGGACCCATCTGCCTTCCACCCCCTTCATCTTCTGGATCATTCCAAAGTCGGAGAGCAGTCTGCCCCAGCACCTGCCCCACCATCCAGCCATCAGCCTCTCGTACCCCGTCCTCTCTGCCTTCCACATCAGTTAAGTCCCTGTTAGATCACTGAGCCAGTCTTAGTACTTTTGTTAACGTTTGTTCTGACTAATTCTAGTAAAGCCGAATTGTCATTCTTCCTGTTCAGTGTTTAATTCTAGTTCCCTGCAGTCTAGCTTCCCTACCTGGGTTATACCTTATGTGGGTTAGTTAATTCCTGTAAATTTTGTATAGATGTTTGATAAGATAAGATAGATAAGAAAAAGTTCTTTATTTCTCCCCACGCCAGGGGAAATTTGCATTGTTACAGCAGCTTATGTAACAGTAGACGTAGTGATAGAATAAAAATAATAATAGAACAATAGTAATAGTATTTACAATATATACAAGGGTGAGAGATGGGGATAAAGTGGCTTAACAGAAAAAAATAAAAATAAAGTTTAAAGTTTAAAAGTGCAAAGATGATGATGTAGCTCCGCCATCCTCTAGGGGGACCTCTAGGTCCGTCAGCGTTTGGACATTTCCTGTTCTGTCTATTAGTACTTCCTGTTGTAGTTCTCTGACCCTCGTTGTAGTTTTGTTCATTCATCTTGTGCTTGTTAATAAATCTTAAATTATTGCCAATGTCTTGTGTTGCGCCTCTTTACACTGCATTTGAGCCTCAGTTGTTAAAGTCAAAATAAAGTAAACAAGCATATTGGTTTCTGTGACTGATGGATGGTTTAGCAATACAGTTTCTTGTCGATTTAACAAAACTGTAAAAATTGAGCACAATTGAAGTGATTAAGTTAAGCATTGTCCAAAAAATATGGTTTGTATTGAGAAGTAATTTAAAACCAAGTCATACTTAAGATGCTGCTGCAATGTGCAACATGTTAATAAGCTGCATTCTCTTACTGGATAGTTATCAGTACTACCAGCGCCTTTCTTTCCTGAGCTTATTGTGGTATAAAAATCTGCAGTGTCGTTTTCAGTATCACGTGTAATATTTATTTTTCATGTGTAATATTTGAATATATTTGCATGTGCGACACGTTGATGTAAGGTGCAATAGTTCATTGTTCAGGGGAATATTTCAGTTATAATCAGTGTAATATTTGAATTTCATTTTAACAGGTCTGATATCACTTTACCCTCTCAGAATCATCGGTCGTATCAACCTGTTCTGGAGTGTGCTGCCCTCAACTCTTTACAGCTCTGCAATGACGCCATAAAGCATCAACCAAGCAGAAAATCTTGGAGTTTAATTAATAGGAGAAACATTTTTCAAGCTTTAGGATTCAATGTTGCATTTGTAGTAAAGTTTTTGATTCACATGCAGCCTAAAAACCAAACCTTTTACAGCAGTTTTACATTCTAACATTATTTCATGTGCTGCTTTATTTGCTTTGCCCCCCAGTTGGTCCAAATCTGTTCTTTTGTTGTTTTTATTTTTGCTCTTCACGGATGCTCAAATGGAGCTTCATGAGGAAATGAAATCTGTCCAGACTACCTTTAGGGATTCCTCTCTGCGACAGGAAGGCAGAAGTTCAGCAGGTGTCAAACCTCCGGCACAGAAACAGTTCATCACATGCACGGATCTCCACAAATAAACAGGCAGCACATTTCCAGATTTATTCTGGTTATATAAAGCAAAGAGGATCATTAGAGCTGATATCAAGTTAAAAGTTCTTCATGCCAGAGGAGAAGAATGAAAGATGTTGAAGGTGACAGAGTAAAGGTCAGGCATCACGCAGACAGCGTATCAGATGCCGCCGACATCAGACACTAAGCCTGAGGCTGCTGGACTGTTCTGCTGCTTTATAACTCTCTGGTTTTCAGCCAGAACATCTGATTCTTACAGACACACAGCAGTAATATAACGAGCTCTGCAAGTGTGCCTTTTTGTCTTCTGTTTGGTTTCATTGTGCTCACAATGTTCTTCCAAGTCAAAATATATCTCTGTGTAAACTTCTGACTTTCAAGGAATGTAATAAAAGCTTGGCTGACAAGTGATGAAAATTTATTTAAAGGACTGATTAAATGTTCTTTGCCAAACCTTTGCTTTTCATTCATTTTTATAAATAATGAAAGTCAGCTGGCTGAGCAGACATTTCATTCTCACAGCGTGGCTTCATCTACATGTGATTTTGTCTTCAGTATCTGGATAATCGTGTTCAGTTCATGGCCATTGTATCCTCGTTGGTGCCTTCAGTTTGATTTTGTTCATGGTGATAACAGTTTTACCTGAACTTAGCTTCATTCTGAACATGTTTCCATCCAGGATCCCAGTCAAACTCTTAGCCTTTTCACTCCTTTTTGTTTTTTTGGCCTTTTCGGGGCAGATCTTCCTACAGACAAGCAATGCAAACCTCCATGGTTTTTGGAAATTCAAAACGTGTTAATTGATATCAGCATTTGAAGTTCGACCATATAAGCACATTCTTATTGCACTGATTTACGTCTGTCACAAAACAGGGCAGACAGGACAAAACTAGTATGATCAGATTATAAAATGAAATACTGTCACAGATAAAACAGGAAAACAACTTGTAAGATTTATTTTTTCTTCAAAATAAATGTGAAATAAATATGAATGATTAAGATCATTAAGAGCAGCCAGAAGCCACTGAAAACATGTTATGTTTTTCATTGAAAGTGTTTTAGTGATTCTGTGGTCTTTGTTGTAATGAGCTCTTCTATGACCACACTGAAAATGACATGTAGGGAGTGAGAACTCAATGATCAAGTTTCTCACATTATCAGTATGGCCAGATGATGCATTTTATGGGCTAGAAGACACATCATAAGCTAAATAAGCAGTTGGTGCCATGACTGAGTGAGCCAATGACTGTCTTAGAAACAGTGGAAATACTTCACTTTTCAAATTTTCCAACTCAGAAACTTGTGATTATAATTATTCTACAATTTCTACAGTTTCATTTAGCAGAAACTTTATCCAAAGCTGTACATCTGAGAGTAGAAATGAAGTAAAAGTAAAATTTCTTTTAATTTATATGGAAATATTATTTGGTGCAACTTTATTTTATAAGTCTTAAAAATGTGCGTTCATGCTGCCGGTCATTAACTAAACTGTATTTGACAGTATCTTTGTGTGACACTGATGTTTAACCTAGCTTAATACATTTTGTTTGTTACTCTGCCAAAGAATGTGGTGGAGTTACGTGACAATCGGAGTTGGTTTGTCTGTTTTTCTGTCTGTCTGTCTGTCTGTTAGCAACATTACTCAAAAACAGACAAACGGATTTGGATGAAATTTTCAGGGAAGGTCAGAAATGACACAAGGACCAAGTGATTAGATTTTGGCAGTGATGCGTCTTATAGTCTGGATCCACGGATGTTAAAGATTTCTGTATCATTGCCAGATAGTGGCACGGCGTCATTGTAACCATGACAACAAGTGAACACTACGTCAGCTGCCTGCTGACGATCACATGATTGTGATCTTACTACAAATCCACCACTGAGGACTTGTCAGGACTTATCCATCAGAAATAATCCAAGGAAGATCTGATTAAATTGTGGGGGTGTTTCTGAGTCCCATCAAGTCCCGCCGCCCGCTACATATTTAGGTCACATGATTTGGTATCTGTACATAACGTACACATGCAGAACACACGCCTGTGCTCAGCACAAGGTTATTTTGTTTGTGGGTACATCTATATTAAATGGACACATTCTATGGTGACGTGATTTCTGATCATCAATAACTAATAAACAAATGCTGCATTTCTGACATATGGGGGAATGAGCAGCCTTGGAGGAGGACTGTGCTCTCTGAGTGCTTTTCTGGTTAAACATGATGTGATTAGAAATCAAAAAGATTGATGCAAACTGTTTTTGTTGTTGAGTCCAATCATTTTTAATTGTTCCTGTCTTTGTGTTTCAAATCAAATCTAAGTTATTCATAAAGTTTTAAAGCATGTTTAAAAACAACCAGAAGACTATTCCAAAGCTATGGAGTTGCTACTGCAAGGGCTCGAACCCACCAGCCGGTGAAGAATAGTTGGTCTGAAGATCGAAGAGGCCCTGAGGTGGAGACGGACCAGAGAAGTTCTGAGATGTTTCAGCAAGTCTTTGGGTGTTTTCTCGTTGCACTGCAGAGCGCTGAGAGCATTCCTTTCAGTGTTGTCTGTTGAACAAATTAAACATGTTTTTTATTTTATTTATTTGGCCCATTGTATGGTTCACCATGAATCTCGAACCGGCTTGCTTGTTGTAGAAAAGATTGTAGGGAACGAAGCTGTTGGGAAACAGAAGAACCTGGCTTTTGGCGGTTATCACTCAGTACACTGGACTTTTACTGCACTCACACATCATATTACTTCCTGCTTTGGACTAAATAGAAACGTTTTTAGCTGTTTGCTGCCATTTTCCATCGCCTTCAGAGCATCGACTGCCCGCTCAGATCCCAACACACTCCAGCGACACACGGTGCACTTGTTACCCCAGATCGCTATCGGTGCTACTTGCCTGTGCGTCAGTCGTGTTATCGGGGCTGTTTGAGTGACCCTCCCCTCCTCCCCCCTCCGTCCCCCCTGTGAAGTCACCCAGAGGGCCAGATCACAGCGAAGCCAACATGTGGTTTGAGTTAGCATCTCAGAAAGCAGCCCTCCATACGTGGGGCTGCGCTCGTATTCCCAGAGCTCGTTGGTCAGGCTCAGTTTATAATTGTGAGTGTGCTTGCATAGAGCTAATTGTGTGTGGGTGTGTGTGTACATGTGTGCCAGTTTGTGTGCGTCTGAGGTCTGAGAAGATGTTTTATGTGCTGTGTGTGTGGATCTGTCCTTGCACAGGAAGTAAGGGTCAATTAAAGAGTCAGCACACTGTGTCTCTGGGGACTCAACTAAAAAGCAAACCTAAAAAAGAACCTGCTGAACTGTGATTCTCATCTTTGTTGCACTTCTCTATTTTTTAGTTTTTTGCCTCTCTCACACTCAGACAGCATATATCTGTTCATTTATTTTTGGAGCGGCTCAGCAGCGGTTTTGTTTCAGTTTCCCCCTCTCTGGCTTGGTTTGTTGGGCCGTGCAGGTGGACATTTTGGCTTTCGTCTGAGTTTATCTGTGCAGAATCTCAGGAAGCAGGAGGGTGAAACGAACCGGCTTGCTCGTTCCAGCTATTTTCTCCTTGTTTGATTATTTGATTAACTTCTCGCTGCGTCACAACATCAGATATTTTCCCCTCTTTGTTCTAGGTTACTCGCTCACACAAACATCCCCACTAAAGGCCACTTGGATTTGTGACCGCTGCGATACGCATCTTCCCTCCTGTAAAACGATTTTCTGCCTGTACAGAGCGATGCTTGTTTAATCTGAATCTGGACTGGAGCAGACTAAACATAACAGCACTTGAATGACTTTGATTGGTTACTGAAAGTGAGCAACAGTGCCGTCAGCATGTGTGAAGAACGATGAATGTGATAAGGTCAATCAGCGGCGATAACATCAGCAGTTGAAGGAAATAAAACCATGAAAACACAGCGTTGGAGGATTACTCAGCACTTATGAAAAATTAATCAGCTGTCACCATTCACAGCAAATAGTGAAAGCCGGTCAGTGTAGGACTTTTTGCACTTTCCTGTTCTCACCAAAAGGATTTATGGCCTTATTTATTTCTGTGTGCATCATTACTCAAAAACGGATTAATGGATTTGGATGAAATGTTCAAGGAAGGTCAGAAATGACACAAGGACCAAGTGATTAGATTTTGGCAGTGATGCAGCTTATAGTCTGGATCCATGGATTAGTTAAGGATTTCTGTATCATTGTGAGATAGTAGCACTGTAACCATGACAACAAGTGAACACTACATCAGCTGCCTGCTGATGATCACATGATTGTGATCCTACTACAAATCCACCACTGAGGACTTATCAGGACTTATCCATCAGAGATGATCCAAGGAACAACTGAATAATTATTATAGGGGTGTTTCTGAGTCCCATCAATTCCCGCCTCCCGTTACGTATTTAAGTTACGTGATTCAGTATCCATACATAACGTACACATGCAGAACACACCTGTGCTCAGAGCAAGGTCATTTTTTTTATTAAAGATTTCACCTGTAGGATATGATGTAATGACTGAGCAGCCTTGGTGGAGTACTGCACTCTCTGATGGCTTTTCTTCTTTTATTTTTTGCAATGCAGGTTCATTATGAGTAGATAATACAGATCTCAAAATGTAGATATTGCACAGATTCTGTCGATAATATACAGAATCTCACCTCGTATGTTGGTCTTTTGAGTTTACTAAAGTTCACCAGTCTCTGAGGTAATACTGTTTTTGCTGACTTTGTTCTTGAGGCAGAGCAGTCAAATGAATTTCAGTGCAACAAAAGTCATGTTTTCCTTTATGAGCCCTAAAAGTGTTCCAAAATATTTGTGAAAAAGAATATGATAGTCATTGAAAAATAAACACACTGACTACAAACCACAACTAAATTTAAATTCGACAACATTAAACTCCAGTCTGATCTTCATCAGGCCTGAATGCTTTAAAACACCATTATTAAGAGGACAAATAAAGTCTTATGATGAGATCCAACTTTGCCTCATTGGTAACCGGCCATCCCACTGGGACCAATCTGTTTGTTGGTCCAGTGGTATATTTATCAACCCCCTGTGCTTCTCAGTGGCACTGATATCCTGAGGACATGGAGTCTGAGGCACGAATAGATGGCTGGATGGATGGATTATTTATTTATCAGGGGCTGAAGGTCGCAGCATGGCAGTGCGAGCTGGCATCAGCTGATCTTCCCAGAGATGGAGAGACCTGAGTCTTTATATCCCAGACCCCCTGACACGTCTCATTATACATGTCTGATTTGGTGAACTTGAGGCACTGAGTGGGTGGTTTCAGTGCTCACAATGCAGAAACTCACCACAAAGCTTCTGGAAAGACTCAACACAGCTCACTTTAATTTAGATCAAAATTAGTTTACGCTACAAGCATAGATTTCTGCCAGAATGCAGGGGATACGCTCCCCTCGGTGTTTAGAAAATGTTCATTTGTCCTCTCCAATAAAAACATGAAAGAAGCAGAAAACCTTCTTGTGCTTTCATTACATGTCACAAATATCTCCGATATCATTGCCACTTACTAAACTGCTTTCCAATTGCCAACAAGTCATATATTAGAAGGGATGCGTCTCATCACCATGGTAACCCAGAAAACGGTGAAGCTTCAAGTTTGCTATCAAAGCATTTTATTTCAGCCCCCATCTTTTATTAACCTTAACATTTTCTTCTACATCATAGTGTTACCAGACTGGGAGAAAAAATTATTCACCCAAAAATTATTTGAGGTTGCAGTTTAGTTGTATAGTAACGTAATTCCTGGGGAAAAATGTTTTATAGTCACATGCAAAAATGACTAAAAATCCCCCATCCCTTTCTCATACATCAGGGGACTAATTTGCCTAATCTTCAAAGGTCTTTTGGCCACGATGTTCCTTAAAGAAATGTGTGGGACTAAAACTTCGAGGTACTTAATGCATAAATACTGCTGTAGACTCTGAAGGCCCCTTGACAGTCATTATGGTCAAATCTGTGATTATCTCTTCAAAACTGTCTTTGACCAAACACTCACAAAAAAAAAGAAAAAAAACTTTGGGAGCTACAAATTCAGTACATAACAGCAGCCAATCAGGTCAATATATAATTGTGGGACTTGTTTTTTTTATCATAGTTGATATTTTTACTGTTTTCAGGCCTAAAATCAACATTTCTTTTAATCTAACCAAACACCACATGGCATTTTAGAGAAAGATTCTTCTAAATATTATATATACAATTGAGTAAAACTAAAATGTAACGTTATTTCTAAAGATTTTGTAATAAACCTGTTGATTGCTTTATATTAAATAAGTCAGAAAGCCTTGGAGTCTGGCCAGTCTTTTCTTCAGGAGGAAATGACATCATGTGGAGCAGGTCATGTGATCTGGAATTAACTTATTAACTTAGTGGAAAGTGATTTATTTTGTTATTTTCCACATAAAATTTGATTTATTGCCAAAAAAGAAATATCTGTCATGATTATCTCAACTTAATAAAAAAGAACACAATCCAAACTATTTCTGAATCAGCTCATTTTATGATTGTTTAGCTCATTAGAAGGTGGTTGGTATTAAGTTCAGACGGTTATTTAGTTGACATTTTAGTGATATCCAGTCATTTGTTATTTATAAGTGATTGTTTCCATCAGAATTAATTATGGAATTTGTAAAGACATGATCATAATGAACATAAAAAACACTAGTTTTTTCTGTTTTTTTTTTATTTTTAATAAAAATGTATGCAAGATGCATCCCATGGACTTCAAAACTCCCTCAATTATATATTGATCCAATCATGTATCTCTGCCTTCAATTTTTTTCTATTTACTTTTTCACATGGGCTGCGCAGTGGCTTGGTGGTTAGAACTGTCGCCTTGCAGCTAGAAGATCCCTGGTTCACGTCCCAGCCTTCCTGGGATCTTCCTGCATGGAGTCTCCATGTTCTCCTGTTCATGTGTGGGTTTTCTCCAGGTTCTCCAGCTTCCTCCCACAGTCCACAAACATGCTGAGGTTAACTGGTGATTCTAAATTGTCTGTAGATGTGAATGTGAGTGTGATTGTTTGTCTCTATGTGTAGCCCTGTGATAGACTGTTACCTGTCCAGGTGAACCTGTGATAGACTGTTACCTGTCCAGGTGAACCTGTGATAGACTGTTCCCTGTCCAGGTGAACCTGTGATAGACTGTTACCTGTCCAGGTGAACCTGTGATAGACTGTTACCTGTCCAGGTGAACCTGTGATAGACTGTTACCTGTCCAGGTGAACCTGTGATAGACTGTTACCTGTCCAGGTGAACCTGTGATAGACTGTTACCTGTCCAGGTGAACCTGTGATAGACTGTTACCTGTCCAGGTGTCTCCTGCCTTCACCCTCAGTCAGCTGGGACAGACTCCAGCCCCCCTGATGAGCATTAAGTGGTGTGTAGATAGTGGATGAATGGACATTTTCACATCATAATAAAGCATACATTTAGCACACAATCTGTCCATCACATATTGATATGGGACATTGTGACACAGATTGAGATCAAAATCTCATCAGATCCATCTTTCACAGTTTGTGTTAAATTAACATTCTTGTCATTGTGGTCCAAACATGGCTTATATTGTGTTTCTTTCAGTTTACTTTTATTTTTCCTCACACATCTCACACTCTGATGTATTTATTACATGCTTTGTCTGCAGCTGGAGAACTTCATTCAGAGGAGCATGAGGCGGGACGTTGCTAACATACAGCCACATGTCGTTCACAACCAAACAGCGACCATGCTGGAAATCGGGACGAACCTCCTCACACACACAGCAGAGCAGACACGCAAACTGAACGTGGTCGAAGCCAAGGTAACAGACCTGCAGTGTGCTAAACCTGTCGCTTAAAGGCAGATGTTCTAGGTTCATCGTCATCACTATCATTCCTACATGCAGACTAATCTAGTGCTATATTGTTACTTTCCACTGGGCAATATACGAATTTCTACACATGGAAGAATCTGTACAATGTTCATTTGCAAGTTTCCCTGCCATGATATTTCTACAGGCCTGTCTTATCATATCTGTATCGACCTCCAGGTGCTGAACCACACATCTCGGATAGAGATCCAGCTTCTGGAGAATTCTCTGTCCACCAACAAGCTTGAAAAGGAGCTGCTGCTGCAGACGTCTGAGATCAGTCAGCTGCGAGACAAAAACAGGTAGAAAACACATTGATTCTCCTTCAAGCAGGCTGGGAAATTATTCATTGATTCTGGTCCTTATTTAGGAATTGGTTCTAGGAATTACTTTCAGTAAAAATAAGAGGTACAAGAGTGACCTTTAAATGTTGTCCTTGAGTGATCACATTATCAACTAGAAAAGGACTCAGAGAGCTCAGTACTCCTCCAAGGCTGCTCAGTCGGAGTATGGTTTCCAAGGGATGAAATCTTGAAACACTTTGTGGTTCATAGCGGCTGATTTGTAGTAGGATCACAATCATGTGATCGTCAGCAGGCAGCTGACGTGTTCACTTGTTGTCATGGTTACAGTGGTGCTGTGCCGCTATCTCACAATGATACAGAAATCTTTAACAAATCTGTGGATCCAGACTATAAGCTGCATCACTGCCAAAATCACTTAGTCCTTGTGTCATTTCTGACCTTCCCTGAAAATTTCATCTAAATCCATTAATCCGTTTTTGAGTAATGTTTGTAACAGACAGACAGACAGACAAACCAACGCTGATTGTAACATAACTCCATCAAGGCTCTGCCTCCTTGACAGAGTAATAAACATGTACAAAGAAAAGATTTAGTGATTTTCCCAAAGTCTTGTGTGTTGCCTTTATTATTTTCATTAGCAGTTATTAATCCAATGATAGAAGAGCTACAACGTTAATGAACAGGTGGAGTGAATAACACCGATCATCTCATTGTAACAGCATCTGTCACTGGGTGGGATGTATCAAGCAGCAAGTCAACAGTCAGTTCTTCAGGTAGCATCTACCTGAACACTGTTCACCCCTTCATTTCCTGCTGGCAGTGGACTCTGCTGGACAACGGTCCTGCTTCATCACAAATGTTGTTCAGGAATGGTTTAAGGAACATGACCAATGGTTTAAGGTGTTGACTTGGACTCCACCTCCCTAAATCTCAGTCCTGTTGATCGTCTGTGGCATGTCCGATCCATGGAGGGTTCTGCTGCTGCTCTCTTGGTACCAGGCACTGCAGGACCCCTTCAGAGGCCTGAGTAGTCCAGACCTCAATGATCAAATCTGTGAAAGAAACTGAGAAACTGTGCTCTGCTGGTTTTAATGGTGTGGCTGACTGGTGTTCAATAAGGTTACAAGTGCAGACGCAGGAAATGAATAGACTGACTGGAACCAGGTTTGGCTCCAGATTAGTTGTGATGCCACAAAATCATAACATACATCCAAGCGTCACAGTGAGATTTAGAGGATAAACTTTACTTCTTCAGCATATCAATGTAAAGCTGAAGCATCCAACTGAAGTAACAAAAATCTGAGCACATTTTTGAGTGAAGGGATTTTTGCTTGTATCTCCCACTAATGTCGGCACTGTTTATGCAGCGCAGCAGTATATGTTTATGTTCAGTCTTTACAGTAGCTACATATTTCTGTGATTGCACCCTGAGACAGATGAATGCTGGAAACACATTTTTTTAAAATTCTTGACACAAATATGAATTGACCTCGATGAAGAAAAAGTTTGTTGGCAAGACTATTTTAAATACGAACGAGTCATTCCAGAAGGTGGAAACACGTCCACAGCTGCTGCTGGGAGACGCAGCAATATTTGGAGTCACAATATCTTCAGTATTTTTCATTGTGAGGTGAAACATGCAGAGTAAATGATCGTGTGTTCTGTGTTTACAGGAACAGATGTAATGCAAACAGAGAGCCTCAGATTGTATGTGTCTGTATCTACACTACCGTTCAATAGTTTGGGGTCATCCAGACACTTTCATGTTTTCCATGAAAGCTCCCACTTTCATTCATGAGCTAACATAACTGCACAAGGGTTTTCTACTCATCAGTGAGCCTTTCAACACCATTAGCTAACATGATGTAGCCTCCTGCGACCCTAATGAGGATTAAACAGTGTATAGATGATGGATGGATCATCTGCTGGTTTGGGTTTTAAATCAAAACTCAGAAATTATTAAACAACAAATAAATAAACTGAACAAAATCTGAGATGTGCAGCAACGTTCAGTGTTAAAAAGCAGCTTTGTTTTTTTTCACGGTTTGTGTCGGTTCTTTTGAAAGATTCTTACAAGACATGTTTTACTTAAGTTTTTAGGTATGAGGGCTTGTTGAGTTTCTGTATGCACAGTTTCATCCTAAAAATCAAAATGTAGCTAATTTGTGACAAACTAAGACAAAACACAGCCTGTTAACTATTTGCATAGTGAATTCTTGAGATAATCCTGTGGGTTTTTGATGAGCCTTTATACACATTTGAGGTCGGAAAATATTCTCAGCCAAGAAGTGTTTAGTCCTTTAATTTAGCTCAAAGCGTTAAATCCAGACAACAACATGCTGTTGAGTAGACAGCTGGGTATTTAGTTCTAATACTGCATAGAAACACCACAACTAATTATTGTGAAGAAACAGAATGAGTATTTCTCAGTTTGTGTCAGTAAAACATCCAATAAGACACAATCTGGTACAGGCGATGTGTTAAAAAGTTAAAGGTAAGAATTTGTGAAATCTTGATACCATAAAGCCCCACACACTCTTCCTGTTCACATACTTTTGCTATCAGAGTCTAAACAACACATCGTACACACATACTGTCTGTCTGGGATCAGTCTACACATGCACACACAGTTAATGCACACTTTAATGCACACCACGCTGCACAGACCGCAGCACCGCAGCCATCAGCGACTCCCCATCAGTCTGCATCACATTAAATAAAGTCTCCTCGTTCATGTGCAGGTCAGCATGTTGAAGTGATCAGGAGCAGCAGCTCATCATGTGTTTCAGCTCTTAATGTGACCAAAGTCTCACCTGCAAATGTACAATAATATCAGTCATCGTGATCCAGACTGATGGAGTTTCATGTCAGCTACACTTCAACACAAACTGGACTCCTGCTTGTACAGTGTGGTAGAACAGATGTTACATTACAGCTGTGGGTGTTAACATGCTATTATCCACACAATCTAAATCCACCTGAAATCTGATCACCTTTTATTTAAAGAAATTGGGAATATCTACTGCATAGTGTGGTAAAAACAACTCTTTCCCCATTAAATCATGTTCCTAGACAATAAAACTGCAACATGTTTGGGCCAAACAAGGCTGGACTTTCACCCAGAAAACTGGAGTTTGTGTCCTGATGTAGACGAGAGACCATCAGTCTCAGAATTAGGTTTTGTTTTCTCCTGTGTTTACTTTCACTTTCTGGTTAGCTTTAGGAAAACATCACATTAAATGCTAGCAGCATGGTTCAGTACAGGCACCAGAGTCTCTTCTTTAGATTTGTTGGGTTAAATGCAGCCCTTTCACTCCATGTTTGAAGCTTCTCCTCCTCTTTCTGGGTTATCAAGATAACAAGTCCATCTACTATAATACTAGTCAGCTAAAAAGGTGCAGCAGTAAAGCAGTAAAGAAAAAAAAGGCAAAAAATTTGTGATATGTTACAACAATATGTTTTCCTCAAAACATATTTGAGAATGCAGTTTAGTTGTATAAAAGTATAACTTTGTGGAGGCCTCTAAACTTCAGAGGTAGGGACATCAAGCCAGCTGGTGGTTTGGGTCTCTGATCATGAGGCCTCCTGGACCTGTCTGGCTGGGAGGAGACCTCAAGGGTAGACCCAGACCTCTCTGGAGGGATTACAGGTCAACTGGTCTGGCAATGACTCAGGACCCTGGGCAAGCTGCCATGCCCTGTTTAACCTGCTGCCACCACAACCAAGAGGAAAAAAATGGATGGAATCTGAGATCTCTTCATTTGTGAAAACTAACCCAGATCACTTTAGCTATCACTGTGATCCAGAGTGAAGCATCGAAACAACTGTTGGGTGGATTGTCTTGAAAATTCGATTCAGACATTAACATGCTTCCAAAATGTTTAATCTATTTAATCTAGTCCCAACTTCAGGTCAGCATTTTCATTTGTCCAATACTTTGTTTTATGATCAATAACTAGTGTGCATCGGCCCATACTCATATGATTTGTTGAGCTGTAATATACAAACTGCTGTTTGCCAGGTTTACACTCAACTTTTGGATGGTTTGTTTTACAAAAATGTAGCCACACCAACAACTTCTCTGACCTAGTGTCAGCTCCTAGTAAATGCTCAGTAATAAATTAGTCGAAGTCGGGCCAATTTACAGTTGTGAAAGCATAGAAATAGTTTGAGTCTGCTAGTGTGGTTGTAGACTGGATTGTATCAGAAGCTCATTTGAATTTCAGCACATTTTTCTCTCAATAGAAACCTTTTGCTTCTCTACACTTTTGACACGGTTTATTGAAAACTAGTGTGTCAGACCAATGTAGCTACACTCTTCCTTAAAGAAATAACTTACTACATTCTATTATACTAAACTGATAATATGAAGTAACAAAATATAGTGTCCTGGTGATGACCACCAGCAGATAATGTTTACTAAATACATTTCCACCATGTAACTAATGTAGTTTCTCAGATCGTGAATTTTTCTGGGAAACATTAGAGGAGAAGACTAATTTTCCCACCCAGAGTGTGAACTGGACTTTCAGCCACTGTCAGTGTCCCACATTCTCTTCTGAAGCTGCTGCCACTCCTTCATCAGGTTTCATTCATTTGGCTCGCATGTTGTTGTTCTAACTGTGGGTTGGAGTCTATTTTCAGCTGCTGCACTGCTGGTTCAGCTGGAGAGATCACCAGAACTGTAGTCTGCTCTGGCAGGAAGAATGATGGTCGGTTATTAATCTTTATTTGGCTGTTATAGCTTCTCTAACAACAGGGAGTAATCCAGAAGTTACAACCTCTGCTCCATTACAGACAGATTTGTGGTACAAATAGTTTGGGTTTGAGTCCTCCCTGTGCACCGCCTTCATATCTAACAGTCTGATGTAAATACGAAAATCAAGCTGCCATCTTCTGCTTCTTAGTGATTTAATCATTTCATGCATTTCCCAGACAGCTCTTACCTTTTCTTTCTGTGCTGAAACATAATAAATTAGGTTAAACAAAGGTTTGGAAAAGTGAATTAATACTATAGTCATCAGCTAAAATGAAGCAGTTTTTGAACATCAGAGTTTCAGCAGCAGATAGAAAACTTTTCTCTTGGCTTTGAGAACAGAACACACACAACGGTTTGGACCGCAGGTTCCACCAGGAAGTTCCTACAATGGAAACAGCCTATAGTTGGATTTCAGATGCTGGAAAGTACTGCTGCTTATGTTTAAAGAAAGCTTGTATGAAGCCTCTTTCTGTTTTAAAAGCTTCCTCAAATGATCGTCCACGGTCTGATGTTAAAGATGTGCAATGCTAAGTCAGTGGAGGAATGGTTTAACCCAAACCATGCTACGAACATTTCTTTTACAGTTCCTAAAGTATTCACCCCCTTGGAAGAACTGGAAGAAGGCTCTTCAGTCTGATAAGACCAACATTGAGCTTTTTGGTGATTGGATTAGATGCTATGTTTGGTGGACATCAATCACAAACACACCATCCCCACCGTGAAGCACGGTGGTGGCAGCATCATGATGTGGTCAGGATTCTTGGCTGCAGGCCCTGAAAAGCTGGTAGAAATAGAGGGTAAAATGAGTACAGGAATGTAAATGAAAATCCTGGAGGACAACATGATTCTGTCTGCATGAAAACTGTGATGTGAAAAGATTTGTTTTCCGTAACCTGATGGAGATTTAGCACTTTTACCAAAAAGAAAGGAGTAACAGGCTGACTGAGGCCCAATCACACCGGCTCAGTGCTGTAACTGCAGCCAAAAATTCATCTATGCAACACTGACTTAAAGGAGGCGAATAATTATAAACTCATTTATTTTACATTTTATAGCTTTGTTTATTCTCATTACTTTGTAGAAACCTGTTTGCACTTTGACATGAAAGCATTTCTGATTTTTAATATTTTATTTTTTTGCAAATTATATTGACCACGATTTAATGATCAAAGCAATAAAAGGGGAAAAATTCCATGGGAGTAAATAATCATTATATGCACTGTTTAGGGGAGTCAGATGTCCCAAAGGGCAGTTCAATACAACATCTTTTGTTGTTAAAACTGATAAACTTGTTGGCTGTATCAGTAAAATGTCAACCTCAGTTCTATCTTTACCTTTGACCAGTTGAGAACACGATAAATGCACAGGGATATTAATAAGACAGGAGCATTTCCAGAGGTTTATGAATCAGCTTTACATGGAGTTCTTTCTTTTATCTCTTTCAGTCGTTTAGAGAGTAAAGTTCAGATGCTGGAGTCTCAGCAGAGAGGAGAGCTGGAGGACATGAGAGTGGAGAAGAACCGACTGCAGGTACAGCCAGCAGAAATTACATCTGTATGTTTTACAGCGAAACAACATCATCAGCAGGGCTGCGTTTGTACAGGTGTCTGTGTATGTTGTAAAATTAATCTTGTCAGGACAGAATGTTGACATTTTTATGTTAATTAAATCAAGTACCAGCATGGATTTTATGTTTAAAAGGCCACATCTGACATTTACAAGCTGGAGCACGCCAAGATCCTGACCTCATAAATGTACATTTTATAGATGTAAGCATGCAGAAGACTTGTTTTTGTACCCAACTGAAAGACATACGGTGTGTAGAGCTGTACTTTTCTACAGAGCAGTAGTGCTACATTTCTGTTATTGCAGTCAAATAATTAGCATGAGGAAATGGTGTCAACAGGCTGTTAGAGCACATAAGGAGCTGTAAGAGAACAGTCTTAGAGAAAACAGTGAGAAATGAAACCTTTCACAGACTCACTATAGAAACAAAGGTTGCTTGTTGGTTTTAAATGTTCATGCTCCCAGTACAAAGTGATGAAACAGTCGTAAACTGTCTCCTCTCAGTCTGTCGTCAGGAATCAGATGGCAGCGATCGAGGCTTTAGAGAGGCAGCTGCGAGTGGCCAGCAGCAACAACAGCGCCCTGCAGAGACAGCAGGCCCAGCTAATGGAGTCGGTCCACACACTCATCACCATGGTGGCCAGTACTACAGGTACACACACTGTTCTTACAGCATGTTTACATGTAAAACAATGTGTAAATACCTGCTTTCAGAGTTCATTGCATTGTATTGTGTGTTTGTGTGCAGGGTCCCCTCCTCGGACGCAGATGTGGAGGGACTGTGCAGATGTTTACAAGGCTGGTCACTCTGTCAGCGGTCTATATCACATCTACATCGGAAACAGGACTGAACTTGTGCAGGTAACGTCACACCTGCAGGTGGAAGTTTTAAATAAGATCTGTTTCAATCATTCAGGGCAAAGGTTGAATTGCTTCCTCTAGTAGAGTCCGGAACAGCCAGTGGATGTTTAAGAACTTGACCAAAAATAAACCCCAAACCTTCAACAGACTGGTATCGAGCCATAGTCTGGTGATTTTACTAGTCAGACATACAAAACCTGTCAGAAAGTGTAGGACACCCCAAGTGTGTTGGGGTTAGTGTCAGAATAAGAACTCTTAGCATCTTATTCTGACGTCGTAGCAACGACTTTCTGCTGCACCTCCAAGTCTTCTCTTCACAGTTAACCTGAGACTTCTTCCTACGACCACTATGAAGCTGATTGAAGCTGTTGTCCTCTGAGCTCCTATCACCAAGCTGTTGACTCTCACAAACTTGTCTTCTGATTCTCTTGTGGCTTTGGGTCTTCCAGACCTCTTCCTGTCAGAGTTTCCTCCAATTTCTGAGCCTTTTGATGGAGAAGAAAACTGGACTGACTGACACCTTGACTTTCTTCACAGTTTGTCTGTAGGAAAGACCCACATCTTTAAGTGTTATGATGGTCTGTCTCTCTTCTGTTGTTAATTTCCTTTTCCTCTCCATTTTATAGCAACACACTACTTTCTGGGGCTGCACAGTGGTGTAGTGGTTAGCACTTTCGCCTTGCAGCGAGAAGATCCCTGGTTTGCGTCCCGGCTTTCCCGGGATCTTTCTGCATGGAGTTTGCATGTTCTCCCTGTGCATGCGTGGGTTTTCTCCGGGTACTCCGGCTTCCTCCCACAGTCCAAAAATATGCTGAGGTTAATTGATCATTCTAAATTGCCCGTAGGTGTGAATGTGAGAGTGATTGTGTGTCTTTGTGTGTAGCCCTGCGACAGACTGGCGACCTGTCTAGGGTGTCCCCTGCCTTCGCCCGAGTCAGCTGGGATAGGCTCCAGCACCCCCCCCCCGCGACCCTAGTGAGGATTAAGCGGTGTATAGATAATGGATGGATGGATGGACACTACTTTCTGTAGTACAATCCTGTTCTAATGATGCTCTGGAGGGTTCCACGATGTGTTCCATCACTACTTTATGCAGACAGAAGGGGTTGGAAGGAATCTAGAAAAGTTGGGACAACTGTAGGATTTGATAGCACCGACTTTCAAGGCTTGATCAACCTCCATTGCTGCAGAACAGCTTTAAGTTGTAAACCCAATTCTGTTCCCTAAAAACGGCATTTTGTATAGTACTGAAATGTACATTATTTTTCAGTTTTGGGTAACCTTACCTTTTTTTTAACCTCTGATAGTTCACCACTTACTGTTAGACCATTTCAAGCTCTTCACTGGACATGAATCATTTGAATTGCAATAAAAAAAACGGAAAAATTGGAGCATTCTAAAACTTTTGGCAGGTAGTGTAGATGTAATTGTGTGTATGAGAAGTCCAAGTGTCACACCTAAAATTAAGACTAAAGACAGAAGTATAAAAAAGCAGTTTTTTAGATAATTTTCATTTCCTCACTGTTTCCTGAAGGTGTACTGTGACATGGAGACTAGTGGTGGAGGTTGGACGGTGTTCCAGCAGCGGTTTAATGGCAGCGTTGACTTCCAGAGGAGCTGGCGGGAGTACAAACTGGTCAGTTTGTCTAATGAGACGGATTAATTACAATAAACTAATATTGTGAAATAAAGTGAGCTCATAGTCTCTCCTCCTCCAGGGTTTCGGGGATGTGTCAGGAGAGCACTGGCTGGGGAATGAGGTTTTACACCTGATGACCAGTCAGGCCCAGTACTCTCTGAGAGTGGAGCTGAAGGACTGGGAGGGAAACTCTGCCCACTCCCAGTATGACCGCTTTACACTGACCAGTGAGAGACAGCAGTACAGGTAACAGCTGCACCTTCAATACAAACACTGCTCACAATGACACCAACCGGTCTCACATTTACTGATGTTCTCTGTTTAAATACAATGAAACAAGTGCTTCAGTGTTCTCTACATTACAAAGCAAAATATATGGTGGTAGTCAACCAAAGAAAATCTTGATTTTCTGAAATCATACCAACTTTTCAGTTAAATAACTAGTCCCAAGGGAAAAACAATCAGCATGGCTGCAGATCTGCACTGAGTTCACTATACCTGCTAGCCTTATTAGCCTCAAGAAATTATAAATAAGCATAAAAAGTAATAGTTCTTGTGTTGGTGATCCAGCACAAGAACTATTGAGCAATATGACATTGACAAGTTAGCTTTTTTTTTTAGATGATCTACTGTGTTGGTTGTTCAGCTCTGATATGCAAATTGCTGTTTGTAGTAAAATACACTGGAAAAAAACAGTCACATAATTAAACTATTTACTTTTCTTTTGCAGATTTACCCCATTTTGTTAAATTACAGATAATAGCTTTTAAAATAACAGACATATTATTACTCTGCCAAAGAGGCAGAGCCCCAGCAGAGATTTGTGATAATCTGCGTTGGTGTGTCTGTCTGTCTGTTTGTCTGTTCACAACATTACTCAAAAACGGACTTGGATGAAATTTTCAGGGAAGGTCAGAAATGTTGCAGGAACCAAGTGATTAGATTTTGGCAGTGATGCAGCTTATAGTCTGGATCCACGGATTTTGTAAAGACTTCTGTGTCATTGATAACGGCACAATGTCACCGTAACCATGACAACAAGTGAACACTACGTCAGCTGCCTGCTGACGATCAAATGATTGTGATCCTACTACAGATCTACCACTGCAGACTTATCGGAACATATCCATTGGAAATGATACAAGGACTGAGCAGCCTTGGCAGAGTACTGTGTTCTCTAAGTGCTTTTCTTGTTAATTGATACATTGACTGGAAAAGCCAAGCCAAAACCAATAAATGTTTTTATAGTGTTTGACAATAAAACTGAAGTATTTTTTATTTTTATTAATGCTGTAGATAACAGTATTGAGACAGACAAATGTGCATGTACATTACAGTAGTAGGATGAACAGTATAACCAATATGAACTGAATGATCAGTATATACGGTACAGACAGTATGAGATATATGCAGTATGTGCACAGTATAAACTGTATAGACATTACTAACAATCTAAACATAACAGAAATAAATGCAGCAAAAAAAAGAACCTTCACAAAAGTTTGATTATATTTTTAAATGTAAAATCTGTTTAAACAAATGAGACCTCCCTCCTCCTCCACACACCTCCCCACACACACAGACGGGTTTCCATGTGAGATGGGGACCGACTTTTTGATCATCAGTTGTGGGGACCACCCTTTCTGAAGGTCCTAGAAATCTGGGGGGAAAATGGTAAAATAACCAGAGCTTTGTTTCCTTTACATGACTTTAAATATCTGAAATGAAGTAATGTTTTCACCATCTCTAAAGGGACTACATGGCTGAGGAGGACCTTTCATTTGCATATTTCACACTACTTCCGTTTGATTAGTGTGGACCTTGCAACTACAGTATGTACATGGCTGTATAATGAAAGCAAAATGATCATGTGGTGGAGAGGATGAATATGAAATTCTGGCATGTGGAATCTAACACTGACACACACACACACACACACACACACACACACACACACACACACACACACACACACACACACACACACACACATACACACTTGGACATGCGTGTTGTGCATACAGTCGCATCATACACGTTTGTACACTTGTACATGCATTACTTACCACATATATGTCCACAGAGATCACTATAAGGTTGAATCATGGATGTCATTCATCAGGTTGTATCTGAGAGGCTACAGCGGTACAGCAGGAAGGCAGAGCAGCCTGACCACACATGGGACCGGCTTCAGCACCCGAGACCAGGACAACGACAACTGCGACCACTGCAAATGTGCTCTGATGCTCACTGGAGGTAAAGCTTCTGCTGCTCTTCTTTAGCCCCAGCAGGGTGCAACATCTCTCAGGTTCAGTTTTGGAAATATTCAGTGTGAGGAGAGACAAGCTAAGATACATTTCTGAGAAATAAATTCACAGAACTCTGTGGAACATGCTCTATTGAACATCTTGTTTAATAGTGTGGAACCACACAGCTGATAAGAGTCTGACTTGTTTGATGAAAGTTCTGATCAAATAGTATCTGCCTGCCACAGTAAATAAAAAATACTTTAGGATTCCCAAAAAACATATTTTCTAGGCCCAGAATAAGTGGTATTTTCCCAAAAGCTCTGGTCTTTCTGTCAACATCTGTCACTCGTCAGTGCACTACTCGTCACCTTGTGTCAACGCCAAGACAAACAGCTCTTTAGCTTCCCCTTGATGGGTTGTGATTAAGTTAATCATTGTGGCAAAACCTTGAGCTCTCTGAGGAAAAGACTCCACCATTAGTCATTTAAAATCACAGTAATTTACAGAGAAAGACGAAGTACAGAAGAAAAAGTGACGGAGACGACATGAGCAAAGAAGGAATGAAGGAAACCACTCATCCAGTTTACCCTCAAGGAAAAATTCAAGTGTAACTATGAAAATTGCTCTTAAATTTGGAAATAATGAGAGCTGTAATCAAAAACCATATTGTGTTTAGGAATAACAGCATCATTTTCAGACACGTGTCGCATAATTACAAAGTCAACAGAAAATGGATCTCACTGGATGGTTCTGCGTACATCTGAGGTCTTTCTATAAGTCACCAATAAAACATGTTTTCTGTTTATGTAGGATTTAGAATTGTAATGCAGACTATTACACATTTTAAGGATATAAAGCAAACTGTGAAAAACTAAAACTTCACACACCAGATGCTCAGTGTAACCGGAACTAAAGCTTGCAGCTGTATTTTGCCTGATGTTAGGAGACATAATTAACAGGTAAAAACAAACTGTGAGAGCTGAAGAAGCCTCTTGGATGAGAGGTGAAACATCTGTAAGGACCTAAGACAGAACTCAGCTGTTTTTTTACTCAAACTCTTTGGGAACAGTGATCACATCTTCCTGACAAGCAACCACAGAGTCAGTTTGGCAGGATGAGCTCACAGTGTTTGATTTGAACACCAGAGGCGGCACTTCATTAGTTCTTCAGGCTTGACCACAGTTTGTCCATAACTTTAAAGTAGTTTTAGTCGCTTTAACTTTACCAAACCCTAACCACAGGAGTGTCCAGAGTAACAAAGTGACATCTGTGATGATGAGAACATGTTGATCATTGAGGCGGAAGCTGAAGTGATGAATGAACAGTAAGAAGAGAAAGAGAACCAGCGCGAAGAACAATGACAGAGCAGGTTTACCTGGAGAAACAAACAGAATGGTGGTTGAACTATACAGATGTTTTACTCACCCAGCAGCTTCTCACTGATAAAATACTTTGTTACAAGTCAATATTCTAATTCTGTTCTTCCAGTATTGTCCAAATACACTTAAAAAGTACTCATTATGAAGTGTAGTTCTATAATTATTGACACGCCATTGTGTAGGGATCACTAATGTTGTCATGGAGAAAGAAGGAAACAAGGGAGGAGAATAGATGAGAGGGGAGGAGAGAGGAGGAAACAGGAAAGGACAAGAGAGAATAGGGATGAGACAGGAGAAGAAATAATATGTGAGAGGATGAAAGATGGAAGGAAACAAGGGATGAGAGGAGATGAGAAGGAAAAGAGAAAGTGGAGAGTAGGAAATTGGAAGAGGACAGCAACAAGTTAGCTGAGAGATGTGGGAAATGTAAACAAGAGAGCAGGAAACAAAAGGCAGACAAGACAGGAAGGTGAAATGAGGAAACAAGAGAAAAGAGGTGAGGTGAGGAGAGGAGGAAGGATGGATGAGCAGAAGGAGAGAAAATGAGAATAGCAGTTCAATGAAACAGTCAAAGAGAGAAGAAACAAAGTAAGGATGGATGAGTAGAATATAAGGCAGGACAAGAGGGACACAAAAGAGGATGAAATCAGGGGAGTGGATTAAAAAAGAAAAGACGATAAATGAAGAGGAGCAGGGAGGAAACATGAGAACACATCCCTTTCCTCTCCCTCCCAGTGTCACTCCTTTGCTTTCTTTTCCCTCCTTCACTTTATTCTTTACATTTGTTTTCCTCCGTCTCTGTAATCCTCTTTCTCCTTGTTTCAGCTTTCCTTTCTTCCCTACAATCATCTTCCTCTTTCCGATCTCCTTCCCTCCTTCTTTGTCTACATCTCATCCTTCTCTTCATCCTACTCCCTCTGTCTCCCTCTGCCTCCATCAGGTTGGTGGTTTGACGCCTGCGGTTTCTCCAACTTGAACGGTATCTACTACACCGTCGGCCACAACATCAGGAAGCTCAACGGCATCAAGTGGCACCACTTCCGAGGCCCCAGCTACTCCCTGCGCTCCACCTCCATGATGGTACGACCCTACGACTTCTAACCCCTGCATTTCCAGAATGGTTTGGTCCACGACGTCTGACAGCAGCCCAGAATGCCTCCCTAATGATGTGCAACCTTGAAATAATTCCCCTCCACCCTTTGGATCCAACATGTGCAGCCATGATGGTGAAACTCCACCTCATGCTCTGGCAGCGAGTTACTTCACTGAACTTTGTGTGCCGCTTCTCGACCAGGTCGTAACTGAAAATGAGAACCAGTTCTGAACTAACTTACCTGGTAAAACAAAGGTTAAATAAAATAAATAAATATTTCATACTTCTTGACTCTGGACTTTGTGTTCATAATCCTCCTTGGATCCATGAGGGATGGATCCTGCTGGAAAACAACTAATTCACACTGGTGCAGATTTTCAGTCTGTCCTGGAAGGAACTCAGTGTTTTTCTTGTTTGTACCAAACAGCAATCCATGTCAAAAACTGCAGTTCACTTCAGGTTGGCTCCAAAAATGAGTCGGCCCCATAGATACCCATGTTGAAATGTCCAACCTTACAGAGCAAATAAACATGTTTACAGCCTGGGTATCTGGAACTAATCTACACATTTGTAAGAACTGCACAGGTGTTGACTTTTTATATAACTCACCCACTAAAACTGTATTAAAGCTTAAAGTTATGCATAACTTTAAACACTGAGCTGTTTAGGAAAGCTATGGGTGCCGTCAGAGATATGGTCTATGGATTGGTTACGCATGAAAAGTGACAGAAATAGTTGTGTAAAGAACAGAAAAGATATTGAAAGAGAAGATCAAACACACTGCATGAGGTGGGCTGGATTGTACAGAAACTGTTGGACATACTGTCTCACCTTCAGCTGGTACTTTGGAGAGGTTTTGGGAGAAGCCTTTAAGACTTTGGAGCATCTCTTGGATTAGAAAAGGTATGATCACTACAGGTGTGATTAGAATACCTTTCCAGTTTGAATCACCTTAAACCTGCGGAGCATCTGCTGAAGGACTCCACGAGGATCACTGACTGGTCCTTGTTCTTTGAGGAGCATTTCAAGACAATATTAAAATGTCTTCAGATACACTCTAGTAGAGCTGGAAGAACTATTCGATGAGTCAATTGATTATCTTGTAGCTACTTTGATATTTGGTTAGTTGTTTCCAAAAATTGAATAAAGATTAATCATGGTAACAATATTCTTCATTTACAAAACAACTTTGAAAGTCTACATTAGAAAGAGCTTCACATAGGGCAGCAATTCTAAGATCAGGGTCGTAGACATTAAAGAGACCATATCATACTTTATGGATTTTCCTCTTATCTGCAGTGTTTTACATTTTGTACATGTAAAAAATCACAAAAACCAGCATCCAGGGAGTTATTACCTGCTTAAAAGCCCTCATTTGAAGTCCAGGCTTTTCCACTGTTACTTATCTACATCATCATATAACACATTTGCATACCGTCTCCCTAGCAACTAGTTTAAACTCAACCAGAGAATGAGCAGCGTCCTTCTCTATCATTTCCTCACTAAAGCTGTTTCTTTTAGGCAGATTTGGGTTCCAGTCTGTAAGAAACATTTCCTCGCTTTAATCAGGATGCTGTTCTCAAAGAGACAGAAATCAAACTACAGCATTTCAGACAGAGTGAGCAGAGGTGCTGTAGCAATGTCCAATGTGAGAAAAATAATGTGTTTTGAGCAATAAAGAAACGTGCTTTAGACCCAAAACAAAAAAAACAGATCTAAACTTGTTAATGTGAACAATATGGCCTGTTTAAAACATATTAAACCAGCATGGTGTAAAGACAAAATCAGGACTAAATCTGACATCAAATTCTGTTCTAAAAGGAGATTTAAGAGAACAAATTACACTCTTGTGGCCCCTGATTACAAGCACTTTTATTGCCTCACATTATCAGCTGGGCACCAGGAAGAGATAAACGGCCTCAGCACAATGATCTCAGACTATGTTGTACCAAGAGGTCAGAATTATAGCATGGAGAGAGGTGCTGAAAAGTCTCTGAAGTCATCAATTACATGTTAAAACCTATTCTCAAACATCTTGGGTGCCCCTGTAAAGAGGCTGAAACAGGAGTGACGTGGTGACACCTCTGGTTTCTGGTTAAACGCCTGGCAGCTGAGTTCTCTACAGTCTGGAGTTAATCAACAGATTTTCCATTAATGCAAGTTTAAAAGTCTCGATAACAATAAAGGACATGAAAGTAGGAAAAATAGTCAGGAGACAGTGTTGATTGGAATATTTATAAGCTGGTAAAAACACAGTTTCACAGTCTGTGGTGTGCTGCTCAAACCTTTAAAAAATAATAATAAATTCCTTAAGCAAACATCAAGATTCTTTACAGCTGACGAATTATTTTCCAGCCAACAGAAAACAATTATTAGCAAACAACACATCACTGTCTACTGTCGCATTAGAAGCTGCCATTAAGACACTCTTTGTGCAGTGATGTCATGAAACATGAAGTGGAGGGGAAGGATGTGATTTAAGGTCCTGTGATGTTAGGGTTTTTCTTTTTGTGTCACTCTACAGAAGCAGACGGTCTCTGGATTTTTTCTGTTTCAGGTTAAAGTAACACACCTGATGGCACCAAAAAGAGACTGACCAGGACACTTCAGTCACACAATGAAAACTGAAGCAAGAATAAAACTTATTATGAACACAGCTTAACATCAGGTGTGATCAACAAGTTCAGGTTAAGTGTTCATGATTTCAGTTTAGCTGCTGTGTCCTTTAATATAGTCGTATGCAGCTAGACACTTTTCCCAGTGTTCTGCCATTAAAAAAGATAATATTAGCCATTTGAAATAATTTGAATCTCTTAAACTATTTAATAAAATAGCAACCCTTCAACCTGAGTTTCGTGTTGGTGAAGAGGAAGACTGGTTGAGGCTGAGACTGAGCAGTCGAATGAGGTAATATCAGTTTAGTGCATTTTTAACCCCCTTTCAACTCTTAAACTGATGAAAACTGTTGCAGAATTATTTGATTCTTTCAGGAGCATGAACCATAATGTTTACAGTTCAGTTAGTCTAATTTATGTTGGTACAACAGTCTCAGAACTTTTTGATCAGTTTGGAAGAGACGCCTCACAGTCAAAAGTGCAATTTCAATGAGAAACTGTTCTGAAGCCAGAGTCTGGACTAAAGTACACATATTAACAGACAGGTGGAAAGTGACTTCATTTAACTTCAGGAAGACAGAAAAAGAATCCAAGTGATGTGGTGACAAGTTGAAGTCACACTGAGGACTGATTTCATGACTAGGATGGTGTCCAGCCTCCTCTGACCGTCTCCTTCTGTGGCCTGGTCTTCAGCTGGTCCAGCCTGACTGGACATGAACCATGTTTTCTTCTTCACTTTGTGGACATCTGAGTCGCTGACGTGGATCATTTTCAATGCGTCTCCAACTCTGCTTAGTGTATGCAGTGTTTAATAAATGAAAACTGATAGATGGATAATATTAGACAAGGAGTTGGAGAGACAATTAACTTTTAAATTATTATTTGGGGGGAATAAAAATGTTCCTCTGTACCCCTATGGAGATATTCCATTAAAAACCAGCTGTTTCCAGCTACAATAGCCATTTACCACATAAACAATGTCTACACTGGATTTATCATTGATTTCATGTTGTCGTCACTGAAAAAAATGTTTTTCTTTCATAAATAAGGACATTTCTAAGTGACCCCAAACCTTTGAACGGTGGTGTGAATGCTTTGTAATTTGACCAAAGTAATTATTTGTGTGCAGCATGTGTAGTCTTTTAGTTCATGTGTCATTCATTTATATTTGCATGTACTCTCTGCTAGTGGAGGACCAACTATTCAATGGCAGAAATCCATCCACTATTCTACTTCTACAACCAGCAGAGTGCTAGTAGATTCCAGTGCAAGCTCAATTAACATTAAAAGCATGGAAGATTCCAGAGACAACAGTACTGTGTGCTTGGTTTATTGATTTAAGGTCAGCAATGGATCTTATCTGAAAAAAATAAACTCAACTGTCTGTGCTGAGTTATCTTGCAGAGGAGTGATCTTAGTAGATGTAATGAAAATTAACGCCTCAGCTCGTTATCATATCATGCTTCAGATTTGTTTGGAAAAATCAGAATGCTTCACAGTGATGTCTCCTGAATGTAACACATTTCATGACTACATGTTCTTCTTAGGATGGAGAAACCAGCCTTTAGGTGTGCACAACTCTAAAGGAACCGATTCACATTTTGGGAAATTGTGAGAAAACTGATTCTACAGCCTGAGCTCAGCGTAAGGACTTGAAACAGGGCAAGTTTTTGGTTTCATAGGTAACAAAATCCACCTATCTGCACCTCACACCTCAGAAGCCCACTGATTCATGGGTAATATCCAAATTTTAAATCTGTACACAATCAAAATTGTAAAAAAGAAGAAGAAGGAAGTAAGAAAGAAAGAAAGAAAGAAAGAAAGAAAGAAAGAAAGAAAGAAGAAGAAAGAAAGAAAGAAAGAAAGAAAGAAAGAAAGAAAGAAAGAAAGAAAGAAAGAAAGAAAGAAAGAAAGAAAGAAAAGTAATTTTTGCTGGATTATTTTTTAAGATCTCTGCAGATTGTCTGACAACATGTGGGCTGCAGAGGTGCAGACTTTAATGATCCTTGACTGAAGTAAAAGTACTAGTACAGTAATGTAAAAATACTCCAGTGCAAGTAAGAGTCCTGCATGGAAAATAATACTGGAGTAAAAGTGTATAATTAATAAAAAGCCCTGGTTTGGACCCTCTGACCGATACTGAATAAATTGAACATTTGTTGAAATGAAAGCGTGTGAGAAGTTTACAAGAAATAGTCATTGTGTGGTGATGCTGTTAGTAACTCTTAAAGACCTGAAACGTGATCCAGACGACACTCTGCAGTTCCAAAAATGTTTGGAAATCCATGACTGTCTTTAACATTGTGTTGCATCTGTGTTAAATTATCTATTGTTTCAAAACGGGATGCTAGAAAGCTGTCAGACAGAGGAAAGAACAGTCATTTTCTTTGAAATGTACTAGAATGGACATATGAAGTACACTAAAAAAAATGCTGTAAATTTTATGGAGAAAAACTGTCAAACCATGACAGTAAAAACCTGTAAACTCTGAAACAGTTTGATCCAGTTTATATAACACTGAATCACTGTAAATAAGTTGATCAGGAGAAAACTGTATTTTTTTTGAAGGTTTTTTTCATTTTCCTACTCTTATTTAATATGTGTATAACTTTCCATCCTGAAATTTTTGCATTTATTTCTTGAAAATAATGCAGTTTTTCACAGCTAAATGTACATACTGTTGTACTGATAATGGAAACAAGCTGTAATATTTATAACAAGTAACTTTTTTTGCATTTATTTCATGCAAGAAATATAATTTGTCCCAGTCAAATTGACATACTTTTGTGTTATGCTTTAATATTTAGGACAGCTATAACCAACATTTTTACATTTACAGTATGTCATTGCTACAAATACATAAATTAAATGTTAAATACATTAACTGTTGTGCTCATGATGGAAAAATGCTGAAATATTTATAATAGGCCACACAAACTTTATTTTATATGTTATTTTCATGTAAATTT